>CM063513.1:46244738-46844738 GCA_032199755.1 Ambrosia artemisiifolia
TTTCTCCTCCTCTTTGGTTCCAACCTGGATTGTTTTAGTTAACACAACATCTTCTATGGTTGGAGACGAGGCGAACATGGCAGTTACCACCCGTTGGGTGCCCGGGAACTGGTTGTTAAAGGCGGCAATAATGGAGGCAGAAACATTACCATTGTTTATCTGGAAGTGAATTAAACCTCTAGGGAATGTGAATATTTCTCCTTTCATTATGGTCTTTGAAAAGAGCTTATTTTCGGTGGTGATAAATCCAACATCCAATTCTCCTTCAAGCACAAACACAATCTCAGTGGCTCTTGGGTGGGTGTGTGGTGGGTTCAGACCTCCTGGTGCGTAATCGATGCGAGCCATGGACACTCCCAAGGTGTTTAGGCCCGTGATTTGTTGGACCGAGGCCGGTGTAATGGTCGTACCAAAGGTGTTGTTGGTGAGCCTGGGATTCGCTAATCCAGCAAAGTAGAAATCATCAGCTGATACGCTTCTTTTGCAAGCAAATCCATTCAACTTCACATCTATTTTACGAAAATTAATTTGTTAAGATTCAAAATATCTTCTATGCTTTATATAAATATAATACAAATATTAGAAAAAAAAAATGACAATTGAATCATAAAGGAACCTTTTTTCTTACTTTGGCAGACCATATACGTCACAAGAAGAAAAAATATATATACTTCATTTCAATCAAAAGAAAATGCTCCAATCGAGCCTAAGGATATAACTATTATTTTATTTTAGTCATGGATTGACTTCTACATTAACCACTCCTCTTTCATGATATGCTATGTAGGGAAATATCATACCAGAATGAAATTGTGCTTTTAAAGGACTTTCAGGCAAGCATGCATAGTTTGATGAGAATGATAACAAGAGTAGGTTATCTTACAGTATCAGTATCCCTCTATCCAACTATCTTGCATTGTTTTGCTTCAATAGAGCTTATATAAATAAAGCAGCAATACGAAAGAGAGAGAATTTGTTTGTGTAGATGGAGTGACTTTACTACCATCAAAGCTAGCTTACGGTTCTATTCCTTTTTCTTTGAAGTAAAGGCTTGGTATCGACGAATAAATAAGCTAATTCTACTTTTCCCTAAAATGCTCACTTACGGAAAGCAGCAGTTTTCGCTCGAGAAGAGAGCTTAAGTTATAGTTATCACAGCTAAAGCGATAGCAACTCATGAACGAAGCGCTCGACCATAGGGAACAAGCGGAATAAAAGTAAATTCAGGGTGAACAAGTTAAACCCCATAACCGATAACCGAACAATAACTGATATAATCGAACTGATTTTAATCGATAACCAACATAACCAATGGTTATGGTTATAAAATTTTCTTAACCAGCTGGCCAGCTATATTTATAGTTATGAAGCTTTAGTTAACCGATATAACCGAAATCGAACCGAACTTTTAATATTAAGTCTATGTAATAGGTTTATGATTTACATTAACCATGTAAAGGTTTTATACTAAAAGAAAAGAATGTTATTAACAAAATAACCTTGTTGTAGTTTTACTAAAATAAAAGTATATTTTAACAAAATAATCTTGATGTAACACTTTTTTTAATGATGAATTATAAGATTTTTTTTTTACTATTATTATCTTATTAAAAGAGATCTCACATTGGTAGTGTAATTAAAATATGTAGTCTTAATTCATTTATTAAAAATAGCCAAGCTATGTTTAACATGCTAGGTTCCGTTTTTTAGGATCCATAAGTTGAAAGTTAATTTACTTTATTTTTTTGTTTAAAAATTTAAATAACCAAAACCAAAGTCATAACTGAGTAATCATAAACGAAGTTTGGTTATGGTTATAGGTATGGTTAAGGAAATTTAATAACCGAATTAGTGGTCATGGTTATTATTAATGGTATAAAACCGAACCAAACCAACCCATACACATTACTACCCTAAATTACCATCTTACCAATGAAAATCATAATACACTCGTAAAAGATTATGTCGTTGAGGTAGTAGGTTGTGGCGGCTTGGTTTTGTACATTTTTTTAACATAAAAAAAATAAAAAAAAATGTTGCAGTGTAGTATATTCAGAAATTAGAATAAAGTTATATCGTAATTTAAGAAAGTTTGTAACTAAAACCATAGTTATCAAAGGCGCTAGGCGCACTCAAGACGCATAGGCCTCGCCTGGAGCCTAGGTGCGAGGCGCAAAAAAGCGAGAGATTGGGATAAAAAAAATCAAACAAGAAAAAAAAGTAAATATATATTAAATTAATAGTATTTTTCATCTAGTTGGTATCAAAAGTTTTAAAATATTGATGAATTAGTGTATAGAAGTAGTTTTCCTTAGATAAAAGTAGAAATCTGACTAGAATCTAGCCATAATTTAACGAATTTGGCTGGAAACTCTCTGAAAATTGGGAATCTAGCTAAAATTTGCACCTAAACCATCACCTGGAAAATTAAAGCGCAGTTTCCTTGACTCAAAGCGCAAATGCATCGCTTCGCCTAAAAAATGGGCCTAGGCGCAAGAGGCGGTGACTTTTAACAACTATTACTAAAACCTTATCTATCCAAATTGTTACAATTAATTAAAACTTTTTAAACTTAAGTTTTTTTTTCCTTTAATGACTTAACAAACTTTTTTTTTATACGGAGTATCATTTAACTAAATAATTTTGAAACGCTTTTTTCTTCTAGTATTTAACGTATTTAAAATGTAATTAATTAAGGTATTAATGTATAATGTATATATGTGTGGTCTTTGAGGGGCAAAAGTAAAGTTGCACTAGACGTTATTTTACTAATTTCGTAAAAATAACGTTAAAAACGACGGACGGTTAATCATGCATCATGTTGTGGTGTTGATAGCCAAAAGACAAAGGGGTACATTCACTGATCGGGTTTGTCCCGATTGCTAAGTGTTTTGTGCCTTATGTCCAAGGCTTGATACCAAACCACATCAGCCGGGGATCTCACTTAAAGCAGCCTCTCTATTCTTAGGGGTAGAGGTAAGGTTGTCTACATCTTACCATCTTCAGACCCTACCTTAGCTTCGCTATAGGTGGGATTAACTGACTATGATGATGATGATTGTATTTAAGATTCGAAAGATATTATACTAATAACTAGGTTAGAACCCCGTGTATTATATGGGGGGGAATAAATGTAATTTTATATACTAAGTAATAAAAAAATTATATTTAAAAAAACCTGTAATTGTATAAGCTGAATAAATCCGTGTCTTACATATGTTTAATAAATATAATTTAATTAGTTAACCTGTAATTGTATATGCATTCATGATCGTTTATGTCCTACTCAATATTTTAAAATGATTGAAGTTCGTAAATTATAATGTTTACATTAATGAAAAAGCACATTTAGCAATAAACGCGCGCTCATGTAAGTATGTTATTTACAGCTAACATATCAGACTTCTTTTTATAAAGTAAATAATACATATGTTATTATATAAAAACATAAGACTCTTATCTCTCTATATAATAAAAAAACGAGCGGCAATCGAGCCACAAGCAATTTGAGCAACCTCAATCCCCTGTCCTGTGGGAAAACCTGCAAGCTGAGGGTTCACTATGGTAAAATCCGTTTGAAATCAGATTCAAACTTAAGATCTGTGCCCTTTAGCTTAAATCTTGTCAGCCGCTCCGTTATTAACCTTTTTAGTTCTTTTCATTTATAATAAGAGGTGTTTTCGAGTAAAGAAGTGTGCAAGAGTTTAGGTTTATTATTTAGATAGAAAATATATATATATATATATATATAGGGGAAAGTTAATTTGAGAACACCTATATTTCGTGCGAACCGTGAGAACGGCATCTAAAACTATTCAAATTTAGAATTTCTTTTTACACTTATCTTTATTACTGAAATAGAATCTCAAAAACACAATTTACGCGTAAAAATTCAAGCGTATATGAAAATAAATTGTTTTTACACATGTGTAAATTTATTGTTTATACATGTGTAAACTGTTTCATTTACACATGTGTAAAAAGTTAATTTGAAGGTGTTTTTTCAAGAAAAGATGAATTATTTGGAAAGAAAATTCATTTATTAATGTTGTATTTTGATTATAATGAGGTTTGTGTTAAAATTTTTTGATTTTGATTGATTTTTTACTTGTTCTCACGGTTCACACAATATTTAGCGTTCTCAAGATAACCCTCCCCTATATATATATATATATATATATATATATATATATATATATATAGGTCAATTATAAATTGAAAACCCGTTTGAGTTGAGAAAAGCTTCGAAAACCCAGGTAAAAAAAATAATTTTTTTCTTTGAAAAAAATAACAAATGTAAAATAAATGTTTGTAAGCGTTTTGGACCAAAAAAATAAAAAAAAATCGCCGATGGATTTTTTTTAAAAAAATAAACAAATTTGCTAAAAACATAGTTAAATAGCTGAAAACGTATGTTTTTTTTAGCAAATTTGTTTATTTTTTAAAAAAATATCCCATCGGCGCTTTTGTTATTTTTTTTGCCCAAAATGCTTAAAAACATGTATTTTACATTGGTTATTTTTTTTCAAAAAAACAATAATGGTTTTTTACATGGGTTTTCAAAGGTTTTCTCAACTCAAGTGGGTTTTCAAAATATCCTTTCCCTATATATATATAGTGGAAGTATATAGAGAAAACCCGTGTTATATGGTAAACTCTGGAAACTCTAACTTCCCGTCTTTTTTTTATGAAAATTTTAGGGTATGTAATATACATTTTTTTAAGCATTTTGAGCCAAAAAAATCGAAAAAGCGCCAAACGGTTTTTTCTTTTTAAATAAAAAACGTCTACTGTTTACATATATAGTTAACATATGGTTAACACCTGCCGTATTTTTTTCAAAAAAAAAAATATTGGGAAGCGCTTAACATGTGTTAGTCAAAATTTTATTTTTTATTTAAAAAAAAACTACTCGGCGCTTTTTTAATTTTTTTGGCCCAAAATGCTTAAAATCATGTATATTACTTGCCGTATTTTTTTCAAAAAAAAAAATATTGGGAAGTCAGAGTTTCCAGAGTTTACCGAATAAGGATGGGTTTCCAAAATATCCTAACCCTATATATATATATATATATATAGGGTAGGGATCATACGAGAACCAACTTTAGGGTGAGAACCAAAGAACCAATGTGAACAGGGGGCAATATTGTAAATATCACTTAAACCTTTTTCAATCAATTAATTTCACAAATGTGCTATACTGTAATCACGTTTCATCATCATCCTCATAACCTTGATTCCATATACCTTTCATATAATAAATTTCAGGAAGTTTACCTTTTTTTCATCCAATTAATTCACAAATCACATACGTTATCGTCATCATCATTTGTATGATTATCTAACATTTGTTCACAGATCTAAATCTAATCGAGACAAAGACAGGTCTGAACAACAATGGCGGTAGTGACATCTCTTGCCAAATACAATCTAGTGTTTTCGGGTGATCGATCCATCGGCAAAACCAGCATCATCACCGGATTCATGTACAACAAACCTATAGTTTCATCTACGTCACCGTCACTGTCAAAGTCAAACACGACGTCGTCTGTGTCCTTTTAATCGAAATCAAACCTAATTAGTCATCGTATATGTCCTTTTAAGCGGTTGAAAGGCTACTGGCCAGGCGGCGGCTATTGGCCTGGTGGTGGATGGCCAGGGATTTTTGGACGGAGGGGGCGGCCGTTCTGGAATATTGGCGGTGGTGGTTACGGCAAGAAGAATGTGAAACCAGGCAATTAGTTATTTAAGCTTCATAGTTTTCAAATATATATTAATATCTTTATTATGAAATGAAATAAACAATTCTATACTGATCTGTATGTAGCTAAAAGTTAGAGCTATTTAACCAGTAGCCTAACCTGATCCAATCCATGGACCAAGGATGTTCCCATCCTGTGAGTCTTGACTCGGTTGGCTGAGTTGAGTACTTTGGTCCTGGCTTGAGATGGACTGTTCTGTAGTTCTTATTCCTATTTTAACAACATGCAACCATTACAGTGAGAGAAGATTACGGTGCGTTTATGGAACGGTTTGTGTTAATATCCTTTCCTCAACTGCCTCCTTTCTCTCTACGCTCCCTCAACTATCCCTTTGTTTATCCAACCTTTCGCCGGGGAAACAAACCGACGAGCAGCACCACCATCATAACAAGGTGAATTAGATGACGTTGTTTTGTGGTGGTTATAGATGGTGAATGTTACGCGTAGACAGGTGACGACGACTAGCATTTTGAATAGAATCTCGACCAGTCTGGTGAGTCTTACTGAACTCTGATCCGAATAAGATTTTAAATACCATTAACGGATTGATTAATTAGCATAAGCTTGATTTCTACAGATTGTGTTTGAAGCAGTATTTTGTGCTGAGGGTTCAGGCACTCTTGAACAGCTAATAGAATTTAGTTCCAAGCGTGTGAATGTTGAATTAATGAATAAAAACAATTCCGTTCCGAGACTGAAGTCGTCTAAATGTGAACAAGTAATATATATTTTGAAAATTAGTTTTGTAGCTTATTTTCGTTATCTGGTTGACATTGGCTGAGAAAGTTATAGGATTGTGTTGGTGACTGGTGATTGTAATAGAGATGATGTCATTTCTTGATATGTACATGTGAATTAAGAAGGGTAATGCACATGTGCATATCGTAGTTGCTACTAATAAAAGTAATGTTAATGCACATGTGCATTTATACTAATATCATTACGGTTATTCATTCTAACGCACATGTGCATATGTTATGTGGTAATTAAAAAAATAAAGTTAATGCACATGTGCATTAAGATTGTAAGTTTAGTTTTCTTATTTGTTATTTATTATTTGTAGACAAAGATGAGATAAAAATAAAAGAATGTAACATTTGTGTTATAATCGAGGGAGAAAGGGTCAAAAAAGGTTGCCGAATGCGATTGAGGATGATGACATAATCATTGATCATGAAGTTAATAAGGTCGGTATTAATTATTTAAGCAATTTAGACATATATGCACATGTGCATATATGTATATTTATCATGTTAACTAATAAAATTTTAATTATTATTTGTTTAAACACACGAACAATGTGATAAATTTGAGAAATATACGCTGTTCAGGTTGACGGATGAAAAAACAATGGAGATGTTAGATGAGGCATCAATGAGGTGTGAAGAGTGTTGGAAAAAGATAAGTAAAAGGGGAAGAACCTCAAAAGGGGACAAATAAACAATAGAAGGGGACATTGATGGTGGACGTGATATTGTGATATAATTAGAAGTTCGTAGGTAGGTGGTTAGTGGTAACATGGTTGGTTTGTAACATGGATATTTTTTGTTGTTATCGTTTGTTTTATTAAGCTAATGCGTTTGGTAGAAACTACATGTAGTTGTATGATAAAAACAATTGGGTATAAACACTTTGTTATTTGAAGGATGATGCATGCACATATGTATATTTTGGGTGGCCTTATACGGTAGTTAATAGGTTGATTATGTTTGTAATTATTATTTTAGCGTGTGTTAATTGGTATGATAATGAAATTGACATATACACATGTGCATGTATATAATTAAACCACCACCACCCAAAAACCTAAACCCACCACCCCCGCCTCCATCCCACCATACCTGAAAATAATCCCTAAAGCTAAACCACTAAAAAACCTAAGTATATGAGTGAAATGCACATGTGCATGCAATACACGTTTCTTATTTTATAGTTCTTATATAGAGTTGTTTTAAGTTTATTCATTTTTGTTGTCATACACGTGTTTTATTTTCAATTTATTTTACAATATGCATGACTAAACAATTGACAAGTTCGAGTGTATTTTATATCTCACTTTGCGTCCATTTAATGATCATTGAATAAAATTTGTGACCCCTTATAAATCTGTATCGCGTCCATTTAATAATCATTAAAATATGGTAATTAACAATTCATTAAAAAATGTGATTTAATAGTGAAATGCACATGTGCATACGGTGTATTTCTGTATATATAACAGGGAAATGCACATGTGCATCAGGGATGACGTCACAACAACCATTTTTTTTATTTTTTTATTATTTTTTTTATTTTTTTCGAATTAATAATGCAAAATAATCATTTTGGTGTTTTTACTTTTTTTATTTTTTTATTTATTTAGGTTATATAATTTTTTTTTTATTTTTTTATTTTTTGATGGAGGGGTTTTTGTAGACACCTTCATATTTACAAAAATGTCACCTGTAAATGGTGGTTCTCAAATGATCCAAATCCTATATATATATATATATATATATATATATATATATATATATATATATATATGGGAAATTATAAACTGAAAACCCCCTTAAGTTAAGAAAACTATGAAAACCCTTGTAAACACCATCTAAAATTTTTTAATTTTTTTTGAAAAAAATACACAAGGTAACATACATGTATTAAAGCGTTTTGGAGAAAAAAAATAAAAAAAGCGCCGATAGAATATTTAAAAAAAAAAAACAAAGTTTGTGTTGTTACATATGTAACAGCTCTGTTACATATGTAACATCAGTTGTTACATATGTAACAGTGCAAATTTTGTTTATTTTTTTTAAAAATATCCAATCGGCGCTTTTTTTATTTTTTTGGCCCAAAACGCTTTAATACATGTATGTTACCTTGTGTATTTTTTTCGAAAAAAAAAACTTTTTTTGATGGTTTTTACAAGTGTTTTCATAGTTTTCTTAACTCGAGTGGGTTTTCAATTTATCCTCCCCCATATATATATACTCTTCTCAAAAGACTCAAGCTCTTATATGGCATATATACGTATATATGGTTAAATAGATTTGTGTTTCATGATTTTGTGCTACTTTGTGCTAAAGATAGGTATTTCACAAACTAAAAGTTCATTTCGTGCAAATATGGCTACAACGTTCTTTTAATCGTATTTAGCTATCACAATTCTTCGTACTGTCACTTAATTATTAGAAGTAGGATTGTACCTCTTAATTACTATTCGAAGGCTACCTCTTAATAGTCCATAACCTCTAAATGTTTAAGACGTAACCTTAAGTCTGAATAGTTAAGAGATAACTATTAAGATGTTATCTTTTAACTATTCATACTTAAGGTTACATCTTAACTATTAAGACACAATAAATTATTCAGATGTACAAAGTTAAATGATGTAGTCAAAGATTTTGATACAAATTAGCCGCAGGCACATTTGCTATGTTTTAGCTACAAATATTCCACAACTTGAATAATATTTCACACGCACATCTGGGTCCGAAATACGTCACAAATCATGGTGTTTGACAAATTTGTGACAAAACCTTATGGCTGATATTTCTAATTATTATTGTTATAATTAACTTTATTATCACTACTGCTATCTTTAGAGTGTTGGAAAAATAGTAGTGAAATTGATTTTTCACTAATTTTGGAGTTAAATAAATATATTTATAGGTAGAGGATCCTGTAGGAAAATTGACGTGTGTAGGAAGTGTAGGAAAGATTTCTAGCCATTAGATCAAATTTATGGATTAAGGGCATTAAAGACATTTTACTTTTTTTAAATTAATGTAATCCCACATTTGTAGGACATTATCTTTATTTTAGATCTACATTAATTTCTGAATTGTAACTACAGATCCTCATATTCTCATATTTCAATTTGGTAGATAAAATTTAAATTCATTTATGTTTCTAAATTTAAGCTAATATATGGTTCAATGATTAGTATAAATCATAGTACACCATAATGATTTTAATGATTTAAAATCACTTATGTTGGAGAGAAGTGTGGTCGCTTCGAATGAAATTGTGGGCACAATTTCTAGAGCTCCCGCAGAATTAGGAGAGTGTTCCATGACCATTATTGGACACGATAATGAGGGGATGGCCCGACTAGGGAAAGTATTATGTGAAATGTATTGTAGTTTATATAAATGGGGGTATGTCCAAAGACATCAAGTTCTACATACCGCTAGTAGACTAAGTATGCTTCACAAAGGAAGGTTCAAAGGTTATACCTACCTATCCTGCAATACTCGACTGCTGAGGTTTCATTATGGAATTTTTGTGTTTTAATCGATCTCCATTCATGTGGGTGATTGTTGGAAAAATAGTAGTGAAATTGATTTTTCACTAATTTTGGACTTAAATAAATATATTTATATATGTGTTATATAAATAATTATTTCCTAGTTTGTGTACTACATTGTAGGGTTCGATTACCAAAAATTCGATTTGATTATTAAGAATTCGAATTCCATTCAATTCGAATTCGAGTCCAGTAAATCGAATACGAATTTATGATTTTAAATTCGATTCGATTCGAAATTCGAATAAAAACTATACATGTAAAATTTTATAAATATATATATATATATACACATACACATTATTACATACACAAATATACACATTGAAAAAAAGAACTTCTAAAATTTGGTCAAAATCTAAGAATCCATAGTCTATACAACTTTTACCATAACCATATTTTACATATTTACCTTATAGATCATAAAACTCTAACAAACTATACTTTCTACTATTTTTACTATTTCCGTTTTTGACATATTGTTGTTTATCAATTTTGTAGATTTGTATTTTATATGTTAAAAATAATGAGTTTATTTAAGTTTTAAAACTAAAAGTAAACCAATTTATTATTTATGGCAAATTTGAACGAAATCGAATTTATTCGAATTCGATTCGAATTCGAGTTTCTTATTCGAATCGAATAAATTGAATTTTAAGCGAATACGAATTCAGATAAAAATATTAAAAATTCGAGAAATTCGATTCGAATAATTCGAAAATTCGATATTCGATTCGTTGAACACCCCTACTATATTGTGAGAACATCACAACGAACCAAACCACGTCCAAAATAGAGCTAAGATGAATGAGATATCGAAGCTTGAAAGTTGTAGGTTGGAACAACCGAAGATGAGAAAATGAATTAAGTTTTGTCGCACATTGGTGGGGTGACAAAACATGAAGTGGTTTATAAGGAGAAGCACTCCTTGTATATTGTTTAGCTTGAGCCAAACACTAGTGGGGACCCTAAAGAGTACGAAGCACCCTTAACTCGCACACGCGCGCGCGTGGCGTGGGCAATGCGCGCAATGTGGCGCTTAGTTGGCGCACTATGCACTTCACACACTTGCAACGCCGCGAGCCGCTTGAGAGCCGCCTTTGTATTTTTGACCTTGTGCGCATGGTCTGGTAAATGGCGGAAGGTTGACGTAAACCTTAACGAGTGGCACATGGACTTGGCGTCCGTGTGCGGATGGTCAAAGGATGCGCAAGCTGGCTTCCACGTGTGATGTACTGTCCGCGTGGACACACTCTGGCGTGCATGATTAGGCAGTGTCCTGGTCTGCGCATGACATAACGAATGGTTTCGTTAGCGCATGTTGTGTTTCGCGACTGTACGAATGATGGGCTCGTCTGCGGGTGCGCGCTTCAGCGTCCGAGAGCAGGACTCGGTTACAAGTCAGGAAACCAGTCTATGTCAGTTGACTTGGTTAAATTGACTTTCAACTCGTCATAAATTGATATGACAGTTTCAGTCAACCACTTTAAATATGTTTATTGCAATTAATGGTCAATTTAATTAGAAGAATTAAATTGTAATTATGTTGCAATTCGTTGAGTGTGTATATATATATATATATATATATATATATATATATATATATATGTATATATATATATATGACCTTTGGCTTCATTTAAGAGATGATGAGATGAGAGAATCTCTAGACAAAAACTCACAAGATACTGATGTTCCTAAACGAGAGGAGTCCTCTCAATTTTTCAACTTTCTTTTCTTTTTGCTACATGGTTCATAAGCACCAAATAACCTGATGTTATCTCTGGCGGGGAGCCATCTCCGGCAGTACACCACTGTTCCGGTTGTTGTACTCTAGGAGACAGACCGGCTGTGAGGAGACGCAAAATCTGTTTTAAGGGCCCCGTGTCAAACACGATCCTCAACTAAAAACTATCAACATATACTTTGTTTTTGCAGAGGGGATTAGTAGAAGATGATACGGTTGAAATGCTTAAATCAAGATTCGGTACATTTTATGTTGTATCTTATTTTATTTATTTAATTTTGTAAACGGTATTGTACTTTGTATTTTCTACGAATAATGAGAGTATCGTTATTATATTTTATTATTATTATTTTAATAAAAGTGAACCTACTTCCTACATAAAGATGTTATTCTTTGCGACAAAACTATTAAAAAAGAAAAAAAGGTCCAGATTATGTTTTTTTACTTGTTACCAATTTCAGACGAAAGTATTATAAAAAAAAAAAAAATCCAAATATTTCTGCTCAATACAAATTTCATGAATTCGTATAAACTTATGTGTGCAATTACATATTAAAAATGGTTTGGACTTTGGAGCTGGTAGTAGAGACGAAAAACATGAAGTACCTGAAGCAAGATCAGCAACACAGACATCTTGAAGCAAATCTGAATTTGCAGAAACAAAAGAACCAAAGTAGATGATTATCGTTATGCCAATTATTAGCCCATAATCACTAATAGCCATAGTAAATCTTGATCACTCAATTTGAAAATAAAATCTACAGTGGACCCTTTTCACTTTGAGTGGGAATAGAGATGATGGGCTATGTGGTATTTAAACTGGGTGCAAGAGAAAACCGTACTCGACCGCAATACAGATTGGTAGTTAGTCTCTTTCATTTCTTGTTAAAGCATAGTCGTTGCTTCCATGTACCTTTCATTAATTTTATGTTACAAGATAAGGGGGAACTTCCTCTTCAAGAAAAGTTTTCAAAGCATATTTATTAGTTTCGACTACTTTGCAAAACTGTTAATTGAACTTTCATTAAAGTTAAAAGTTAAAGTTAATTAACTAGGTTTATTAACAGGGCGCGCGTTGCGCGCCTTCTGATGTGTCGTGAAAAGATAATCGTGTAATTTTTAATGAATCTGTATGGAAAATGTGTACATAATTATTAACTAATAGAAGTTTTAATACCATATAAGCGGTCTAAAATCTCATTTTATATTGAGAGAAACTCACATAGAAATAGAGAATGCCAAACACCCTGAGTTGCAACCTTGTTGCCAAACACCCTCAGTTTGAGTTGGCCTATATTTGTATATTTTTTCCCTTCTTCTGTACAAAACAAACACAACACACAGACCTACTGTGTGTGTATCTTCTTTCAAATTCTCCACCTACCTCATTCTTCTCTTCATCCACTCCTATAAACATTAAAATACAACTCAAGACTACAAATGGATCCATTTATTATAAAGTGGGTAAAATATAAGTGTGATTTAAAAAGAGGAAAAAAATACTTCAGGAAAACAGAGTAAGACCACATTCACATGATTAGATACCAACTCATACTCTCTCACTTTTTCTCATCACCACAGCATCTTCATCAATCTTTGTATTTCTCTATTTGTCATGTGAATACCTAACAGCTACCATCATCACAACACAACACCACCATCCAACTCCAGCCATCACATAACCTCCGGGTATTTTAAGCGGAAACAAAAGTTATCATCACCACAGAAGCGGCTGACACAAATATGGAACCTACGGTTTAAGTGGTGGTTATAACCACACCACAGATCTGGTGCGAGATACAGACAACAGTGGGTGAAATAGATCGATGTCGGTCAGCCACCAAGCATCCACATCACCAACCGTCGCCACCATTCGCCTCTGGTAACTGAGAAAGGCATAGAGACTAACATTGGACAATGAGAAAATACAGAAGTGGCAGCGGCTACGCGGAGAATACCGGGAATCTCCCGCTGTCCGTGGCACATGATGGAGATGGCGCATGCGTTAGAGTGAAGCAGCTATTCATTTCGTTGTCGTTAAATATATAGATAATAAACGAACAAAACCCGAACCCGTGCGAAATCCGAAAAAAAAACGCATTATGTCGGGTGGCCAAAATGAAAAAAAAAAACTTAATAAAAAAGTTGATGGCCAAAACGGAAAAAAAACTTAAACAAAAAGTAAAAAAACATTGTGTGACCAAAATGAGGAAAAAAAACTTAACAAAAAATTTGGTGGTCAAAATGGAAAAAAAAGTTAACAAAAAAAGCAAAAAAAAAATGTGGCCAAAATAGGAAAATTGAATCCTAACTATTTAAATAAGTTTGGTTATTAATATTATGTAATGTAATGTTTAAAAATTTGGGGCTTGCTTGTTGAGTTGAGATCCTGTAAAAACTCCTATTAGTGTAAAAACCATAGGCACAGATCTTGACCATTGAAAAATGAAATCAATGGTTTGTGTTGGTTACATATCTATCCTTCAAACATGTAGTTTATTTTAGTGTTATTAAGGGTAGTTTAGTAAATGTGTTATTTATAAATAAAAAATTAAAATAAAAGACACCCACTTTTTGTCACGGTTATCATCAATTCCCAAACAAAACCTCCTAAATATCCTCAACATTCTTCTCTTCTCCATTAAAACACTCCCTGAATCGAGTCCCTGAATCCTCAAAATTCTTCTCAACCAAAATCTTCAGTACAACAACTCTCGATTACAAGGAAAAAAAGTGGTAAGTTTGCTAATATCCCCTTCCCTCCTTCTGTTCTCGATAAATACACTACACGAACAATTTTTTTGAAAAAAATTCGCATTTGATGTGCTGATATTTGACCGATCGAGGTTAAGGTTGTTTCTGTGGAATCTGCATAATGATTCCGAGTATACATCAGCCCAAAAAATCATGTGCTGTTAGTTGTGTTTGGTAGACATTGTTATGTTGTTGTTAGTTGTTTAGTTTTTTTATAAATTTGGTTTTTAGTGCTTATGTATGTTTAAATCTGATAGGGAAGTAGTATGTGGAGGTTTTGGTAGATGATTCGTCAACGGTTTTTTTGTGCTATTGTAAAAGTTTTATTTTTTTGTCTTGCTTTTCAGCGGGCCTCGAGGTCGGTGGTTTGTGGTGTGTTTTTTTCACTTTAGGGTTGATCTCATTGTTTACCAGTCATGTGGCTTCGAGTCTCAAATGGTACTCTCATCGCTTGCTAAACATCGGTTATGCGGAGGAAACAAGCACATCAGAATGAAGATCATCAGCACCATTTTTATAAACAACACATGTATATATAATCAGCACTTTATGCTTGTGGGTGTAGATAGTTTGGTGCACCTTTTGTATTTTTTTTTTGTGACAGGGGGTAGGCTTGTAAACGAACCGAACGTTCATGAACTGTTCGTGAACTGTTCGGCGGGAAGTTCGTTTATGTTCGTTTATTTAAATAAATGAACGAACACGAACACAATTTTTTGTTCGTTTAATTAAACGAACGAACATGAACACACGTTGTGTTTGTTCATTTATGTTCGTTTAATTAAACTTAACTTTGTTTTTATTATTTATTTCCTTTTGTTAAGTAACCTTAATTCATATGTTCTAAAAACTTAACCCTAACCCTAACATTCTAAACATATCACTTATCAGCCGCTCTCCACCCTAACCCTAACGTTCATTTATGTTCATGAATCATTATTAACTTGTTTTTGTTTGTGTTTGTTTATGTTCATTTGTGTTCATTTATATTGATCATTTGTGTTCGTTTATGTTCATGAACTGTTCGTTTAGGTTTAAATGAACGAACATAAACAAACACAAACATGACAAATTTCTTAATGAACGAACACGAACACAAAAATGTGTTCGATTATGTGTTCGTGTTCGTTCGGTTCGTTTACAGGCCTAACAGGGGGTTTTGATTACAAATAGATTGATATCATATATTGTGTTGGTTCATCTTCTATAACTTTTACTTCTTTTTTTGTTACTATAAGTTTTGATTACAAATAAAATGATATCAGCACAAAACAAATTGATCAACACTTCCATAATGATTGTGGCTTTTGATTACAAACATTACGATATTAGCACAAAATGATTGATATCAACACGTTATAATGATTGTGGGTTTTCATTACAAAGCAAACATTATCAACACAAAACAAAATGATATCAGCACAAAACATAATCATACCAACACGGCCAGAAGTAAATTCAATTATTGGCAATGAAGAACCAGAATGTGTCATGAAAATTTTTATATAAAAAAAAATAGAATGCATGAAAATTTCTGTCAGTTACAAAATTTAAATGCATGAAATCAGGGACTTTCACAGTGTTTGTAAATGGTTTGAGACGAAAATACCCCTGGTTAATCAACATAAGATATGACATGTGTCTCTATTGTATTGGTTCCTACCGTTTTTACACAAACAAATGTTTGTATTTGATCCTCCCTCCTTGCTTGTTAGCTTAATTGTTTGATTATAGTTTTAGAGTTGAGTTATTTTACAAAGGTTACAAAAAATGAGAAAAGTGAGAAGCCACTAGAAAATGACATGTGTCAAAGGATGAAACAAGTGTGAGGGTAATTTTGTCAAAAAAATATGCACATGCAAATCACATGCCATTTCCACCTTCATTTTTAAATGTCCGTAACTTTTTTATATGTCATTGTTTTTTTTTTAAAAAAAATTATACCATAAAATCGAGTGTCTTTTTATCTTTAATATGAGTACCATATTCTTATACTTTTCGAAAAAAAGTCAAAAACCCACTTGCGTAAGACACAATGGAGTGTAAAACACAATGAGCACCAATTAAATGTAGGTATAAAACATAATCAACAGTCTAATAAAACATAATGGACGACATACTAAAGACATAATGAATAGAAGACTAAAACTGTTGGGTCTGCTGACCTGGAGAAGAACAGATGATTGAAAGCCAAAACATACTAAGTGTTTGATCAAGAATAAAGAACAGTTGTTACATTAAAGCTTCCTCCAAAGAACTGCTGATTCCCAAACTGCTGCTGCTTAACAACTGATACAAGACAACTGCTGCTGATGAAAGGTCTGATGGATAAAGTCTGAAGAGCAAAAGTCTGATAAAGAACAAGTGCTGATCAAAGATCTGAAGAAAAAAGGTCTGTTGAACCAACAGCACTTTGGTTCAACAGATGATAAGAAGACATCAGAGCTTTAGTTTAACAGAGTTTTATTATCAGTAGTTTCAATGTAACAGTAGTTTATTGTTTAACAGATGTTGTAGTTTGTTAGTCAGTTAGGGGTCGCTTTCTAGGTGACGTCAGCAACTGATCATCAGAGGTTTGTACTTGTCTATAAATAGAACAGTACTTGTACTGTTCTATTGGTCACTCGTCATTCTCTTTTCAGACAAACATACTCTGAGTGATCAGGCTGAGGGGGAGTTTGATTGTACTATTGTAATCTTTCAGTTTAATGAAAGCATTCGATTAAAGCAATTATTCTCTATGTTTTGATTATTCATTATTCCGCTGCACTTTCCATTTATACTTCATTCGTATTTCATACTTAATCAAAACAGTCCAAAACTCAGATCCTAACAATTGGTATCAGAGCTTGGTCAATTAAATCTGATCTAATCAATCAATTTAATACACAGATCAGCTCATAATCATTGATATCGTTTGTTTGTCGGGTTAAAACAGAGTAATAGTTTATTTTCGTTTCAACAGTTAGTAAACAGACTTTGTTTTTGAAAAACCAAGAGAATGACTTCACTTAATCAAGATCCACACAACACTGGCACACACAACAAGCCTCCGATGCTTGTCAGGTCAGAGTACAACATCTGGCAGCGTCGGGTGGCTCATGTGTTAGCACAACAGAACACAGGGTGCTGGAAATCGGTAGTATTTGGACCACATGTTCCAATGGTACCGAGTGCCGAGGATCCAAAGATCCAAGTACCAAAGAGTGTTGAGAACTACTCAGAGCAAGATTTTCAAAAAATCGAGCTAGATGCCAAGGCTTTCAGCATAGTAGCCATGGCACTGCCGAATGATATCTATGCCGGTCTCTTGCACTGCAATAGTGCTAAAGAACTGTGGGATGCTCTCAAAGAGCAATTCGGGGGAACTGATGATGTGATTGAAAACAACCGTGAAATACTTAACCAACAATATGAAACGTTTAGTCACATAAAAGGGGAGTCATTAACACAGCAGTTTGAAAGGTTTAACTGTCTAATTAGTGAACTTAAACTGGTTGGTCTAACTTTTCCTAATTCAACACTGAATCATAGGTTTCTTAGATCACTTCAGGACAAATGGGACACTATAGCCATAGTTATGAGAAATTCCATCGGATTCAAAGACCTAACCCTGACCCAGCTTCATGGTAAGCTCCTGACTTATGAAAGGGAGCTTAACCAGAAAAAGAAGCTCCAGGAATCTGGCAAAGTGTCAGATGACTATGTATTTGGTAATACTGCACTGTTGGGTCAGGATGATGGTTCTGGAAGTAGTAAGGATCAGAGTTATGATCATTACATTGACATAACAACTGGTTTTAATAATGATTCTTACTCATCACCAAACAACTGTGCTTTCACAGCCAGTGGTGATATCCAGGCTTCTGATAATTCATCTTTTGTGTACAATGACTTGCAATATATTGACCCTTTGGACCTAGAAGAAATGGACATCTTACACCAGGTTGCCCTGCTTAGTATTAGAACCAATAACTTCTATAAGAAAACTGGCAGAAGGTTTCCAGGTTTACATGGTGGGTCAAAGGTTGGGTTGGATAAATCAAAGATAAAGTGTTACAAGTGTCATAGAATGGGTCATTTTGCTAGGGAGTGTAGGAGTCAAAATGGAGTTCCTATGATTACCTATCCAAATCAAAGACCACAGACCAACACTTATCAAACCATCCCTAATGTACCTAATGTGCAAAACACTGCTCACTTTGCACAGACCCAAACCACTGTTCCTGTGCATTATGTCCAAACCACTGTTCCTCAGTATCACTATGTCCAAACACCTGTTGCTCAGGCACCTGTGCCAATGACTGTTACTCCACCCTCTGCTCCTGCAGAGACCAGTCAACCAGGCCAACAGAGTTTCTTTACTCAGGGCTTTGTTGATTGGAGCAGTCTACCAGATGAGATAACAGATGACAACATTGCTCTAGTTGCTAACACTGAAAAGGATTTTTGTTTTATGGCACTAGAAACAATTGTTGAAGAGACTAATTCTGAGGAAGTGGTGTCTATGTCTGAAAATGTGACTGATGGTGTTGTTGGTGAGATTGTTTCAGCTGAAGAATCTGAAGTGGAGGTTGTGAATCTCTCAGACCCCTGGGGTAGTGATGACTGTGACTGCCAGTGTAACTGTGCCTTGATGGCTGCTGCTAAGGTATCTCCTCAAATCTTAAATGACTTGTGCTCAGACAAATGTATTGTGGCATTTGCTAAGATAAAAGAGGTGAATGAAAACTTTAAAAAGAAAATTTTGGATTCTGAAATTCAGTTTGAAAAACTTACAAAAGAGTTAAAATCAAAAATATCTGAAAAAGAATCTGAAATCAGCAGTTTAAAACATGAAGCAAGCATAACCAAAGACCAGCTTCAGACTATGATAACAAAATATCATAGTTGTAAGAAGGAGCTTGAGTCCACCCAAGTTGAATGTAAGAAATGGGTGGAATCATCAAAGGGTTTTGAGATGATTGTCAACCAACAGTCTAAAAGTCATGTGAAATTTGGGTTTGGTTTTCAAACTACTGATCAAGTTTCACAAACCACTGACAAAAAGGAACCACAGTTGGTTGAGGTCATCCCTACAAACTCAAAAGGTCAAGAAATCAAGGTTACTGAACCCAATGGCAAGAAAATCATTCTTGAAAAATTGGAAGGTACACCCTCATTTGATGAAATTGAGAAATATCAATTCAAACCAACATGGTCAGATGAGTGTGAAGTCCTTGAAAATTTCAAACCAATGACCTTCAAAACCTCTGATGGTAAAATGGCACCACAGGCCTAAGTGATCCCTCTAGTAAATCTTCCAACAAATGATGAAACATCTGTTGAAAAGAAGAAAGAAAAAGGGAAGGCCAAGAACAACTTGTTTTGTGATTTTTGTGAAAAGAAGAACCATGTCACCAAAAACTGTTTTCTTCTAAAAGCATATGACATCAACAAAACAACAAGTTTAAATGATTCTAAATCTAAAGAATGTTCAATCTGCAAGAAAAAGAATCACAAAACAAAAGAGTGCCTATATCTCAAAAATTTTGATGAAAAGATAAAAGAGTGTAAGGCTAAAACTCTGGAAAGTCAAGTGGTTAGTACTTCAAAAGGAAAACCCAAACAGACTTTTGAATCAGTTCAAACATCTGTTACCAAAAGTCTGAACAAAAACTCTGCTCCCAGAGAAGTTCAGGTAACAGATGCTCCACCTGTTAACAGATTACCAAGAGGATATGGACAACCCACTTGTCATCGTCTGCCACATGTTTATGAAGAGGCCAAGAGGCCTTCAAAACCAAAAGTGAACAGACACCCTCATGGTTTTCAACAACTGATAGGAAATGATCAAACATCTGCTGGACCAAGTGTTGACATACAAGCACTGGCAAATGGTCAACTGCAGCTGTTGAACCTAGTTCAAAAGCTAGTCCAAACCACTGATCATTCTCCTCAACTTAAGGCTGAGACAACTAAGGACCCATCCAAAGCCAATTTGGCTTTGGACACTCACCAAAACTAAAATCTTTACTGATGTGCAGGGAGCTTCTGCTTGTTTAGACAGTTTATGGTATGTAGATAGTGGAGGCTCCAGGCACATGACTGGATGTAGAGCCCTACTTCTGGACTTTCTTGCTCATGGAGGGGGTGATATATCCTTTGGTAATGATTCTAAAGGTAAAGTGTTGGGTTCTGGTACTGTCAAAGCAGGGAGGCTTAAGTTTGAAAATGTTAATCTAATAGACAATCTAAAATTGTAAGATTGTTGGCCCTGAGGCTGTAGAAAAGATTAACACCATCATTGCTGAGAGCAAAGCACAACTTGTTGCTCACAGAAGTGGCAATGTGTATGTAGTTGATATGTTGAAGGATAATCCTACTGCAAATGTCTGTCTGTTCTCAGCTGCCTCTTCCAAAGAGACAGAATTGTGGCATATGAGACTTGGTCACACCAACCTTAAAACTATCAACTCACTCTCCAAACAAAACCTTGTCAGAGGTTTACCATCAAAAGAATTCAAATGTGATGAGCATTGTGTTTCCTGTCTAAAAGGTAAACAACATAAAAGCTCTTACAAATCCATTGATGAGTCCAAAACTAGTCAGTGTTTACAAATGTTGCACATGGACTTGTTTGGCCCTGTAAAAATCATGAGTCTAAGAAGAAAAAGATTTTGTCTTGTCATAGTTGATGATTTTTCTAGGTTTACATGGACTTACTTTTTACACTCTAAGGATGAGACCGCAGGTATCTTGAAGGACTTTGTCACCAAAGTTGAAAAACAATATGACTTGCCAGTAAAAGTCCTGAGAAGTGACAATGGAACAGAGTTTAAAAATAAGGAGTTGGATGATTTCTGTGTGTCAAAAGGGATTGTAAGGCAGTACAGTATCCCAAGAACACCAGAGCAAAATGGGGTGGTTGAAAGGAAGAACAGGACTCTCATTGAGGCTGCAAGAACAATGCTAGCAGATTCTGGTTTACCACTGTCCTTTTGGGCAGAAGCTGTAAACACTGCTTGCTATGTTCAAAACAGAGTTTTAATCAACCCTAGACATCAAAAGACTGCTTATGAAATTCTGTTTAAAATCAAACCACTGATATCATTTTTCAAAATCTTTGGCTGCCCATGTTTCATTTTAAATCTTAAAGATTCCATTTCAAAATTTGCAGCCAAAGTGGATTGTGGATATTTTCTGGGGTATTCCTCTATTGCAAAGGCCTATAAAGTGTTTAACACTAGGACCAAGACAATAGAAGAAACTCTGAATGTGAAGTTCAATGAGCTTTCTTCTTTGAAAATCCCAGCAAATCCTGCTGAGTTGTTTGATTTAGATAAATTCAAATTTGAAGATATTGCTGTCAAAACTAACCCTGCAGGTACTCCACAATCTTCACAACAAGACTACAGAATAGATGTTGTGGTTCCAGACCACTACAAAGTCTATCCTGCATCAGAGGAAGCAGTGGTTCAAAACAACTGTCAAAACTCTTTCACAGCTGAGTCAGCCACTGTTGGCCAGTCTTACCTTCAATCCACTGATTCACCCAGCCAATCCACTGTTGACAAGAGTCAATCATCTGTTGACAAAAGTCAGTCCAATCTTACACCACTTGGACCCATTCCTTCACCTCCATTCCAAACATCTGTTGACTCTTCAAAAGTGCCAACAGATGTTATGTCAACAGAGTCACCAAACCTCTGTCCTTCACCACAAAATGCCATTATACCATATCAGGGAGATCTAATCTACCTAAGAGCTCATCCACCAGACCAAATCATTGGCAACATCAGAGAAGGTGTGCTCACAAGGAGCCAATCTTCAAACATCTGTCTTTTTGCAGGCTTTCTATCCCTTACACAACCTGTCAAGTACCAAGAGGCACTGAAAGACAACAGTTGGGTAGAAGCCATGCAAGAAGAACTCCTTCAGTTCAAAAGACAACAAGTATGGGAACTTGTACCACTGCCTAAGGATGTCTGTCCAATTGGCACAAAGTGGGTCTTCAAAAATAAAACTGATGAAAGGGGTATAGTTGTCAAGAACAAAGCCAGGTTAGTGGTTCAAGGCTTCAGACAAGAAGAGGGAATTGACTATGATGAAACCTTTGCCCCTGTAGCAAGGTTAGAAGCTATCAGACTTTTCTTAGCCTTTGCTGTCAACCACAATATCAAGGTGTATCAGATGGACATCAAGTGTGCCTTCCTATATGGCAAAATTCAGGAGGAGGTTTATGTATGCCAACCACCTGGTTTTGAAGACACATTCCATCCTGATCATGTCTACAAGCTTAACAAAGCATTGTATGGACTCAAACAAGCACCAAGAGCCTGGTATGAAACTCACTCTACTTTTCTCTTATCCATTGGTTTCACAAGAGGTAAAATTGATAAAACCTTGTTTTTAAAATGGAAAGGAAAAGATTTAATGATTGTTCAAATATATGTGGATGACATCATTTTTGGATCCACATGTAATAAAATGTGTGAGGAGTTTAGGGAACTCATGACAGCAGAGTTTAAAATGAGTGCTATGGGTGAACTTCAGTGCTTTCTTGGTCTTCAAGTAAAGCAACTGCAAAATGGCACTTTCATTCATCAAAACAAGTATGTGAAAAACTTGTTGACAAAATTTGAGATGAATGATTGTAAGCCATGTAGTACACCCATGAGCACTGTCAAGCCACTCACTGATGATGAAAAGGATGAACTGATTGATCAGACACACTATAGATGCATGATTGGGTCTTTATTGTACTTAACAGCATCCAGGCCAGACATTATGTTTGCAACCTGTGTGTGTGCTAGATCTCAGGCTTCTCCTAGAAAGTCTAACCTTATTGCTGTGAAAAGGATTTTCAGATACCTAAAAGGTGCTCCCACACTTGGTATCTGGTATCCTGCTAATGGAAACATTGAGCTTTCAGGTTATTCAGATAGTGATTTTGCTGGCTGCCATACCACAAGGAAGTCCACCTCAGGAGGGTGCCAGTTTCTAGGGAATGCCTTAGTTTCTTGGCAAAGCAAAAAGCAAGCAGCTGTTTCAACATCCACTGCTGAAGCTGAATACATTGCTGCTGCAAGCTGTACAGCCCAACTTATGTGGCTTCAAAATCAACTACTAGATTTTGGGATAACTGCACTAAGGACTCCACTCATGTTGGATAGTCAAGCTGCTGAAAATATCATCAAGAATCCAGTCTCCCACTCCACCACCAAGCACATAGATATCCGACATCATTTTGTCAGGGATAGCTATGAAAAAGGTTTGATTTCTCTGCACCATGTTCCAACAGAGGATCAGTTGGCAGATGTGCTGACAAAAGCTTTAGACACATCTACCCTCACAAATCTGATCTCTCGAATTGGAATGTTAAACATGGATTAAAACAACAAAAATGTTTTCAATAAAAACATTAAAATGTTTTCAGAAAATCAATTTTGCTAAAATGACACTTTGGTTGAAAAATCTGTTTTCAAACATTTGATCAGATAAAACAACCACTGTTTCATTCAAACCACTGATGGTTGAAAAATCTGTTTCAAAAATCTGATTAGATAAAACAACCACTGTTTCATTCAAACCACTGATGGTTGAAAAATCTGTTTCAAAAATCTGATTAGATAAAACAACCACTGTTTCATTCAAACCACTGATAGTTGAAAAATCTGTTTCAAACATCTGATCAGATAAAACAACCACTGTTGGTTGAAAAATCTGTTTCAAAAATCTGATTAGATAAAACAACCACTATTTCATTCAAACCACTGATAGTTGAAAAATCTGTTTCAAACATCTGATCAGATAAAACAACCACTGTTGGTTGAAAAATCTGTTTCAAACTTCTGATCAGATAAAACAACTGTTTTCATCAGTCTTTTGGTTAACAACAGAGGCTGGCAACAGATGTTTAACAAAACAGCTGTATGTCACCAGTTGTTTCAACCATCAGATGTTTGCCACGTCTGCTCTCAAAAGCAGAGTTTTGCCACATCAGCGGTTTCACCAGAGCCTATAAAACCCTGTTTTTCCCCCAACAGCAGTTTTACTGTCTCATTGTATTCAAAATACTGAAAACCGCTCTCGTCTTCCTCATAACCCTCAATCAAAGTTCATCACTTTCACACTCAAAATCCATTAAAATGGAACTCCAAACAAAAGCCACTCATAATTTCCTTCCTTATTTGGTTAAAACCGAAGACAACACACCATTCCATTCCACCATTGACATCATCAATAATTCAAAATATAAAAATGTTCTTATTGCTGATGCCCCCATATACCTGGAAACACTCCAAGAATTCTGGGCGAATGCTGAAGTCTTATACCAAGACAAAAAGCCAACTTCCATAATTTCAAAAATTGGAGCCACCAGTATCGCCATAACCCCTAAAAACATATCCATTACCTTCTCACTGAACGACTTGTCAGGTATGGAAACTTTTCCAAAAATAGAGCTTCACACTGAGTTTCAAGAGAGAGGGTATGATGCTCAAATGACTGGTTCAACATTATACAAAAAGTTTTTCCCACCAGTCATGAAATTTTTCTTCCATACCCTCCTCCTCTGTGCCTCTGCCAAGACTACATCCTTCAATGAAATCCCATTGAGGATACAATACTTGGGATATGCTATGTTGTCAGATTCTGACTTCAATCTATCTCAGGGATTGTTTTCAGACTTGGTATCCAATGTGAAAGCCATAAAATCTGGCTCAAACAATGCTTTTCTGCTCTACCCTAGAATTCTAAGTGTGATTCTACAAAAGATTTTACCTGAAAAGGATTTTCAAAAGGGTGAGTCTTTTAAAATGAAAAGTTTAACTGATGAAACTTTTACAAGAATGCTGGGTTCTTCAACCCAAGAAAAAGCAACAAAAGTACAAAAAGTTTCCAAAACACAACCAAAGAGGACAAAGACAACAACTGTTGTTGAAACCTCTGTTGGTGAGCCCACTGCTCCTGGTGATAATGGCACTTCATCCAGTGCTGTGAAACCCACACCAGCCACCAAAAGAAACCGTCCATCCACCAAAACAACCACCAAAACCAAAAGGGGACTTCTGGAAGATGAGATACCAGAAGCTAACCCTGTTGCATCACCAAAGCAACATGAAACCACTGTTGTTACTTCCTCACAACAGTTGGAGATATCTCAACCCAAGTAAACTCCTCAAGAATCCTCACAAAAGGATATTGTTGTAAGCCAAAGGAAACTCATACTGAGGCATATGAGTCACTTGATCATATGTTTACAAGCCCATCTCCCAGGGCTAATCAGCTTCTTACTCCACCTACATCACCACCACATGTCCCACAAACAATGCAACCTCTGTTTGAAGCTATTGACAAAACTCAGGACAACCCCAGTTCCTCTCCTTCACCTATCACTGAGAGTATGCCACTACCAGTGACTGGGGCTGAGGAAAGTCAATCAGCTATCCCACAAACAGAAGAGGAGGTTATACTCCCAGAAGTCAATGTTACTTCTGATGAGGTTTCAAGAGAAGCAGCTACTACTACTGTAGAGACCATTGTCTCACAGCAGGACAGTGGTTCCATTGCTAAGACTTCCTTGAAGGCAACAACTGATGAAGACACAATTGTGTCTCCTAAAACAGTTGGAAGTCCCCAGAACCAAGACAAAGGGGCAGCAGGTTGTTATTCTATGGATTCACCTCCTAGAACTGAACCAGCTAAAACTACCTCTGGTAGGGACTCAGATGAACCTATTAACTTGGGTGATGAGTCAAAACTTCAAGAATTGACGGCTAAAGTTCAAAACCTTGAATCCTCTGTTGCTGACATCAAATCTGATGTCAAGTCAATATTGGAAACATTGAATAACTTTACAAAAAGTCAACCATCCACTGCTGATGTTGCTAATGAGCTATGGAAATCTGTTTCCCCCATCATCATAGCTCACAGAAAATTAGCAGATCAGACACAAGAGACTTACATGACTTTGATCAGAAACATGGTGGATGCCAGATTTAATGACACAAAGGCTGACATCAAGGTGATCAAAGACCATCTGCTGAAGACCACTGGCTCTGCCCCTACCACAATTCTCAGAGATGAAGATGATGATGAATTCACTGCTGATGATGCCAAAAAGGGGGAGAGTGGTAGAGATAGGCTACCAAAACTTGATCCATTTGGTGCACCACCCTCACAAAAAGGGAAGAAGCCAACTGCTGACAAACCAGGGTCACCTAAATCAGCTCCACAAACTCAACAACCAAATGTTCAGATCCCTGTCTCTGAACCAGCTAAAGCATCAAAGGCAAAAGAAGTTGATACTTCAGCTAATGAAAAAGCTGAAAAGGCTGCTCAAGACAAAAGAAAAAGGGCTAATACATTGGAAGTAAAGGCAGAGATGTTGGTGCAAAAGAAAAAGGAACAGCAGCAGGAAGTGGAAGATGTGAACACTTCAAAAAGGAAGAAAATGCCAGCCAAACACATCAGAAAACCACCTTCCAAACTAACTGCTGAAACCTCTGATGTACAAACACCTGTTACCACAACCACTGCTCCACAAACCACTGCCACCACAACATCTGCTCAACCCAAACCAGTAACCAAACCAATCACTAAACCAACCACAACACAAACCACTGCCAAACCTACTTCAACACAACCCAAAACCCAAACAACTGCTGGTTCCACAAAAGGACCAACAGATGTTTCCCAAACCACTGCCTCATCCTCACCTTCACCCAAAATCTTGTATAGCAGAAAAAGGAAATCCACCTTTGTTGTACAAGATGAAAACATCCATAACACACCACCTAACACACCAATCTCATCCACACCAGTCAATGCCATTCCACTCTCATCTTACTCACCACACACTGCCCAATTCAGATCCCATAGACCACCACCAACCATCACCCCATTGGCTGAGAAGTATCCCCTTGAGTTGGATCTAATCAAGGGGGAACTTCAATCCTTCTATAATACTGATCAGCCATCAGAAAGATCCTTCCCATCTCTCAAAGGCTTCCCTGTTCCACTCAACTTGGACACCTATCTTAAATACAAAGGTGAACAGACTGATGCTGTCATCCCTGTTCGTTTAATTAAACGAACGAACATGAACACACGTTGTGTTTGTTCATTTATGTTCGTTTAATTAAACTTAACTTTGTTTTTATTATTTTTTTCCTTTTGTTAAGTAACCTTAATTCATATGTTCTAAAAACTTAACCCTAACCCTAACATTCTAAACATATCACTTATCAGCCGCTCTCCACCCTAACCCTAACGTTCATTTATGTTCATGAATCATTATTAACTTGTTTTTGTTTGTGTTTGTTTATGTTCATTTGTGTTCATTTATATTGATCATTTGTGTTCGTTTATGTTCATGAACTGTTCGTTTAGGTTTAAATGAACGAACATAAACAAACACAAACATGACAAATTTCTTAATGAACGAACACGAACACAAAAATGTGTTCGATTATGTGTTCGTGTTCGTTCGGTTCGTTTACAGGCCTAACAGGGGGTTTTGATTACAAATAGATTGATATCATATATTGTGTTGGTTCATCTTCTATAACTTTTACTTCTTTTTTTGTTACTATAAGTTTTGATTACAAATAAAATGATATCAGCACAAAACAAATTGATCAACACTTCCATAATGATTGTGGCTTTTGATTACAAACATTACGATATTAGCACAAAATGATTGATATCAACACGTTATAATGATTGTGGGTTTTCATTACAAAGCAAACATTATCAACACAAAACAAAATGATATCAGCACAAAACATAATCATACCAACATGGCCAGAAGTAAATTCGATTATTGGCAATGAAGAACCAGAATGTGTCATGAAAATTTTTATATAAAAAAAAATAGAATGCATGAAAATTTCTGTCAGTTACAAAATTTAAATGCATGAAATCAGGGACTTTCACAGTGTTTGTAAATGGTTTGAGACGAAAATACCCCTGGTTAATCAACATAAGATATGACATGTGTCTCTATTGTATTGGTTCCTACCGTTTTTACACAAACAAATGTTTGTATTTGATCCTCCCTCCTTGCTTGTTAGCTTAATTGTTTGATTATAGTTTTAGAGTTGAGTTATTTTACAAAGGTTACAAAAAATGAGAAAAGTGAGAAGCCACTAGAAAATGACATGTGTCAAAGGATGAAACAAGTGTGAGGGTAATTTTGTCAAAAAAATATGCACATGCAAATCACATGCCATTTCCACCTTCATTTTTAAATGTCCGTAACTTTTTTATATGTCATTGTTTTTTTTTAAAAAAAATTATACCATAAAATCGAGTGTCTTTTTATCTTTAATATGAGTACCATATTCTTATACTTTCGAAAAAAAGTCAAAAACCCACTTGCGTAAGACACAATGGAGTGTAAAACACAATGAGCACCAATTAAATGTAGGTATAAAACATAATCAACAGTCTAATAAAACATAATGGACGACATACTAAAGACATAATGAATAGAAGACTAAAACTGTTGGGTCTGCTGACCTGGAGAAGAACAGATGATTGAAAGCCAAAACATACTAAGTGTTTGATCAACAATAAAGAACAGTTGTTACATTAAAGCTTCCTCCAAAGAACTGCTGATTCCCAAACTGCTGCTACTTAACAACTGATACAAGACAACTGCTGCTGATGAAAGGTCTGATGGATAAAGTCTGAAGAGCAAAAGTCTGATAAAGAACAAGTGCTGATCAAAGATCTGAAGAACAAAGGTCTGTTGAACCAACAGCACTTTGGTTCAACAGATGATAAGAAGACATCAGAGCTTTAGTTTAACAGAGTTTTATTATCAGTAGTTTCAATGTAACAGTAGTTTATTGTTTAACAGATGTTGTAGTTTGTTAGTCAGTTAGGGGTCGCTTTCTAGGTGACGTCAGCAACTGATCATCAGAGGTTTGTACTTGTCAATAAATAGAACAGTACTTGTACTGTTCTATTGGTCACTCGTCATTCTCTTTTCAGACAAACATACTCTGAGTGATCAGGCTGAGGGGGAGTTTGATTGTACTATTGTAATCTTTCAGTTTAATGAAAGCATTCGATTAAAGCAATTATTCTCTATGTTTTGATTATTCATTATTCCGCTGCACTTTCCATTTATACTTCATTCATATTTCATACTTAATCAAAACAGTCCAAAACTCAGATCCTAACAAAAACACAATGAATACTTTTGAAAAAAAGTAAAAAACCCATTTGTGTAAAACACAATGGACGACATAATAAGGACACAATTAATAGAAGACTAAAACACAATGAATACTTTTGACAAAAAAAGGTTGAAAACCCAGTTGCGTAAGACACAATAGAGATAACGTAAAACACAATGAGTACCAATTAAATATGCAATAAACAATAGGCTATAAAACACAAAGAGCAGTCTAATAAAACACAATGGACGACATATTAAAGACACAATGAACAGAAGACTAAAACAAAATGAATAATAGACTTAAACACAATGAACAACATAATAAAACACAATGTACACATAAATACAAAACTCATTTGCGTAAAACACAATGAAAAGCATACTAAAAACACAATGGACAAAGTTAAATCATAATATTTGATCCTAACCCTATAGTTTTAAGCTCAGATTATAATATTCATAAATTAGTTATAACTAAACTAGTAAAGGACCCGCGCGATGCGGCGGCAACAATTTACAACACGGTATTCATTTTTTTTTTGTTAGTTTAGACCATGTGTAATGGGCATTATGTGGGCATGATTGAGCTTGATAACGCCCTTAACACCGTCCCCTTGGGCATTATAGGAGCTTGATAACGCCCTTAACACCGTCCCCTTGGACATTTTTAGTATAATGCTCAAAGATGAAGAAAAAAAAGGAAAGTAATGATTAAGGGGGCATTAAAAGGAATTAACCATTACACATTCTTTGAAGAGGCATTATGATGATGTGGTGAAAGATGCCCCTAAAGGGACATTAACCATTACTCATGGTCTTATTAATCAGCTCATGACATATTGTAACGGCTAAATTTTAATTAAATTAAGTAGGTGAAAATTTGCTATATATTTCTAATGACTTATTTTTGAAAAAAAAAATGACATCTGTATACCCTTAGTTTTCACAATGAAAGATGATTAACCATTATTGATGTTCCGTTTATTCTGCTTATTATACTCAAACTTCAGACCAAATTCATGTGAGATCTAACTGAAAGTAAACATGATCAATGTGAGAATATGGCCTCCATTCCATCACTTTTATTTTGTAACTGCATAGATGCCACATGATCGTTTTAATCTATGACTACATGGAACGGGAGATCTGCTTCTTTTTTATCAACTATACAACACAATCAAACAAAGGACTTATGACAACATCAAAGTTTGTGTGTTCAAAAGTATGAATTTAGGCGATTGAGGATCATTACCACCATTTGAGTCCATTCGCCTAAAATGTTTCACCTTCACAAACTCTGTAATTGCGAATTGGCATTTTTGAGCATATAATGCTTTGATCGAATCACCATCCAGATCATCAATCTAAGATTTAAGATTCAGTATGCCAAATTGTAGTTATAAGAGTCTTTCACCAGGATAATACTGTTGGAGCCAATTGGATCACAAAGAAGAAAAAGAATAAGAACAAAATATGTTGACACAAAGTCGTTCACTAAGAAATAAAAGCCACTTCGGCTTTACTATGAAATCTAATTCGGCACAGTCACACAAAGATTCACAGCTCGTCTGTCTGTTTGCTTTGAATCTTATTTTACCAACTTTGATTTTGAATTAATTCCAAATACGAAATGATAAACTATTAGGATAAAGTGGAACATATATAGGAAGTGAGTGAGGTGGAAAAGTACGGTCTTTAAACCGCTAATTCCATAAACAAATCATATTCGTTGATATTTAGTGCAATTCTTGAACTCTAAGCTTAGGGTACATATTAGTGTCAAGCATACCCTTTAAACAAATACAAGATTTGAAAGCAAATCTTATAAAAAATAGAATGGCTGTATTAAAAAATAACCATGTATTCAACCCAAATGTTTAGCCTTAATGAAATAATCATGGATTTGATGATGATTTATATTTTAAAATTCATGTTCGTTCCCACCAGCACCGGCATTGGCACCACCGGGCTGTGGCAGAGATGGTGTACACTAAGGAATTATGATATGGTCACGCATTAATTTCGTAGTAGAATCTTAAATTAGACTTTCAAAGTCTATTTTCCACATGTTGTATCTACCTTTGAACTTGGAGCTTATGTGTACACTAAGGACAATCAAACATAGGCCATTTTCCATTAATCACTCATTCAGCCATGTTTGACCTCGATCCCTCTGACACTTCCTTCGTTTAACCCATTTGAGCCGTTAAATATAAAGTTTGACTTTTTAGCAACCTCAGCATATTTAGCTTTGTTTGACCTGCTCGACTCCATTGACCACTTCCCCATTTATCATAATCCTAACATATTACAGCCAGAGATTACATAATGCAGCCATATGTAGTTTGACCTATACAGAAGAGGAAGAGAATTAACAGTCACATGAGACCAATTTCCAGCAAAAGCAACGCTCAAGTTAGTTTTACGTGCCACAGTTGTAGCTTCAACTTTGTGTTGACCATTGACGATTGCATTTACAATATCAACATGAAACCAATTTCCAAGTGAATGCTCTCCACTATAGTCTGCCCAACCCATTCATCCACATATTAACATGTCTTCCTAATTACCAGTCATCTTCATCGTCTTGCTGAACCGTGCGGAGTCAGCAGGGAACCAAGGTCGTCATCGTCTACCTCATTTGCAGCTGTCCGAATGATGTCGTTCTGCTCAAATAGATGCATGTCGCAGTTGCTGCACCACTCTGTATAATCGCTCCAATTTTACATCCAATTTCTGACAACTCTGTGTCTTAATTGAAATTAGAAGGAAAAAAGATCCATTTTAACAATAATTAATTACAAAGAATTTAATAAAAACAAGCCTGGGGTTACATTGTTACAACTTCTAACCTGCATCTGAATTCGGAGATTCTACTATGGTTTGATCCGGTTGAGTTTCAAAAGCTCCGTGCTCATCGTTAGGCTTTCCAATTCTCGAGTCTTATACTCTTACCTGAAACACAAATTGTAACAAACCAAAAACCTTCAAACACATCATACATTTAATTAAACCAAATACAAGGGAATTTGATGCCCGTTCCGAACTTATGGATGTTTTCCATTTCATTTACACGGTCCTCGGAAATTCCTAAAAAATGAAAACTAAATTAATGGGTGTCTTTATGTGTGTCATACTGCCATACCCATGAATGTTTTAGAATACTGTAGCTTTTAGTTTTTAGGGATTGTTACTCTGAATTCTCATGAATTTTGACTTTACTTAAGTGCATTATGACATGAGTAAAAAATTGCATTTTGGGAACTGTTAATTGCAAAAACAACTGCATACTCTAGTGTGTCAGCGCACCAATACCCCACCCCCTTGCTTGTCATCACAATGCATGACCACTGGCTTCCCGCCCCCTCACAGCACGAATCCGTAACTCAAGAACATCCACTGGACTTTGATGGATTAATCGAGCAATCATTTGCATACCACCTTCAGCTTCTTTGCAATGACAATGTTTGTACCCACAAAAATTGCATAGCTTTAAACTTTTAACAATCCACCTGAGCTCTTGTAGCAGCTTTCTCTTCAACCTAATAACCACCCTCATAAACTCATAATTCTAAAGCCAAAAAACATAAATTGGTGCAACAATTTATAAATTATAAGTGATGTTCAGATTTGGTTTACAACTTGCAGATGCAGGCACAAATTTTATGTAAACTCATACAGTGTATACACAACTAACATTAATAAAACGTAAATAAAATGCTAATATTACCTAGTTCTTACAGCAGTTCCTTGTTTACCTAGCATCCAACAAAAAGAAATAAACAAAGTCATTTTATTTAGCTAAAGTAGGTGAAATACACACAACATTCAATGCCTAAAACACAAAAAGTGATGGTCATGGTAAAATTTGTACTTTGGCCTACAGCCTACGAAATTCCTTTTTGGTCCCTTCATTGCCATTGATCTTAAACACAAAGCGTTTTTTTTAAATCATCTTGGTTTACGAGGGAGCTGCATTTGTAAAAATATTATATTGTAAGACAAACATAAATGACCATCAAATAAAACGAAAGTTTCACCTCGATCAATCAAAATTGAAATAAAGGAAGAGACAATAAAAAGTAGCCGGTGGCCCTTAAAGAGGCTACACATTCACTACACTATAAATGACAAATAAACATATTGTAAGCTCAATGCATATAACTTGCAATCTTTTTAGAAACATGCTAATCCAAAATAACAAACCAGCACCAGACCTATCCTAATGACCTGCTTCCCCTTCGGCCAGTTTGGTCTCAAACCAAACTAAACCATAAATTGTATACAAATTTAGCATTTTAATGTTTAGAAAATAGATACAAAACATCACCTCAAATTTGAAAAACAAATGTTTGAACCAGCAGTTGATTTCTATAGATAAAAGTACCTTTTGATGAGGGAAAACATACTTCATTACATCCAAAAAATACTATTGTGTTGCATAAAGATAACAGAAATTAAGTATTTTTGAAATAAAAAGGATGTTTATAACAAACCAAAATAGCCATGTAATATCATAACATCATCGGAAGAAATATATCCCTGGAAAATGCTACTCGAAACTATAATAAAAATATAAACTTACCTTGTTGCCATGGAATACATCGAATTAAACTCTTGAAGACATGTCGGACCCGACATTAGCATATTTGAGTTTTACATTATGGAACTTAAGCCTTAAGCAACTGAGTCATCTAGCCATTATTATTTTACATGCCCAAAGGCTTTTTTTATATGTAAATTCATTTTTTGATATCAATTAGTCAATTACAGATCATTTCATCACAATCCCTGCACATACTATTTAATTTCTTACTCTTTTATCACCTTAGTTACAATTAGACATCACAAAGATTATGTGCTTAACTTTCAAAAAGCATTACTTACATAGATCTATTATTTTACAAAACAAAACAATCAAAAATCACATATAATATTATAATCAGGTGCAAATCATCACATCATTATTTTTGTAAGAAATTTACCCAAAAAAGAACTTACCTATGCGGCAATGCTTGGTTGACATAGACTACTGAAAAAAAAAACTTTAACCACCCAAAACAAACCGTCTTAACCTGAAATCGAAAGTCAAGAAAACCACAAAGGAACAAACGTGAAAATAATTCTTTGAGACATTTAGGAACAAACCTGTAAATTGATTGCTTAATCAGTGTGTGGTTGCTTATTTCAACAGAAGGAGGTTGAGAGGAAGGTTGAGGGAGGCAGTGGTTGTGGCGTTGGCAATGTTGGGGGTTTCTCTAGAGAAGAAAATGGTGAATGAAGAGAGAGGCAGTAGGTTCTAGGGTTTTTGTTTGGTGGGGGTTATTTGTTTTATTTTGAGAGATTTGAATTTTGAAACACCCTGGTAAAGCGGGATTTTGAGGTATTTTGGGTTTTGAGGTACTATGCATTAGAAACTTGTACATTGTGCATCAAGAGTCAAATTTAAGAGTTTTTGTCAAATGACCAATTTTGCCCTTGCTATATGCATATTAATATAGTATAGATATAATTTATAAATAAATACATATAATATGGTTAATTAACCTCGACCATTTTTTATTATTATTTTGAATAACTATTTCTTATTTAAGTTATTTAATTAAAAATTATTGTGGCATCTCAAAGTATGTTTTAAGTTTATGTTTTTTATTGTAACTTTATTTTATTAATTTTAGTATTTATTATAATTTTTATTTATTTATTACTTTGAATTCTAATTAAAATAATAATAATAATGGCTTTAGATTTTTAAAAGTTTAGGCATTCTTGTATTTTTTTAAGTTTATGTTTTTTATTGTAACTTTATTTTATTAATTATAGTATTTTATTTTAATTTTATATTTATTTATTACTTTGAATTTAAATTAAAAATAATAAAATATAGAGAATGACTAGTCAAGGGGGACTATCATCCACACCTTTGGCCCATCCCCTCAAAGAGGACTACCCACCTTGATGATGTGGCAGCTTAGGTGAAGGGTAGTCCTCCCTTGGAGGCCCATCCTTACACCAATTAGCCTTAGGAGAAGTATAGTCTTTTATTTGTTTGTTTATATTACTATGTTTAGTCTGTAAGGCTATAAATAGCCTTTTTCAACAGTTAATAAATGTAGCTTTTCTGCAACGTCGTACTACTTGTGTTCTTCTATATTCATAGAGTTCTTTTCTTTTAATTGTTATTTATTTGAAGTCTTAATATACAGAATACTCATTCCATAGTATGTGTTGCAAGGGGCCTGATCCAACATTTGGTATTAGAGCAAAGGTTGAGCGAAGAAGGGTGGGGTTCTGATCATTAGAAGGAGTGATCGAAATTGTCAAGGCTGCAGCGAACGGAGGTAACCGGTGTGTAGTGATCACAAATGTTTTAGATCAGCAGTGATCGGGGAACCTTAGGTGATTGCAGGTCAGCGGTTTCGAGCGTTTATGTTCTAGCGAGTCAAAAGGGTAGCAGAAACAAGTCGTGATTCATGCCAAATCAATGGGCTTGTATTAGATTCTTATGTATCTTTCTCATTATTGTATATCTCCTTAATTATAGGAGTGATTGTGTATGCAACATTATAAATACAATTCTCACCTCAATCAATTGATGAGGTCAATTATTATAAACCTTATATGGTATCAGCCTAATTGGTGATCCTCCCTCTCTCCCCTTCTTTCATTCTTTCTCAGCAGATTAATTATATTCCAACCTCCATCGCTTCTTTTTCCACCGAACCAACACCTATATAATTATTATACACACCTCTCCCACCAATAACATACCGCCGGTTCAATGTTAATCTTTTCCAGCCGCCACAAATTGATTATTCGATATAATATATACCACCATCCATTCCTAATTCCTATAATATTCTAACCTCAAATCAATTCTATCTCTGTCAGTTTACTATTCTTTTCTCAACCTCAAAAGTCAAAGCACTATATTATTATACACCAATATTATTCTTCTTCTTCAACGATCCTAGGTTTGCTCATGGCCTCTCCTTCTGCATCCTCCGAAACCATCTTCTCCATGACAGCCTTCAATCCCATGATGATGCATATGAAGCTCTCCTCCTCTAACTATCTTGTCTGGAGAGAACAGATGCTTTTGGTCCTGGATTTTTATAAGTTATCGGACCACGTCTCTACTGATGCTTCACCGCCTCCCGCTCTGTTAACAGTCGACGGAAAGTCTTCTTCGAACCCTGCTGCTGCCGTCTGGTCAGACAAGGATCAAAAAGTTGTCCTTATGATTAAATCCTCTCTTACAGAGGAATCCGCTGCCGAAGTTCTGGGTCTCAAAGGCGCTTACGAAATCTGGTCTGCACTTGAACAAGCTTACAGTAACGCTTCTGTTGAACGTATTCACTCCCTACGTGATTAACTCCGATTGATAAAAAAGGGTACGTCTTCGGTTACCGAATATTCTCGTCATTTTAAATCTTTATGTGACCAACTTGCAGCTATCGGTCATCCGGTTGGTGAGATGGATCGTTTACATTGGTACCTTTGTGGTCTTGGACCGGCCTACGAAGTTTATTCGACCACTATTCATACGGCCAGGAGTCGTCCTTCTTTTCGTGACCTTGTGGCACAAACCGAGAGTCAAGAATTATTTATACAGTCCCTACATGGAACCGACACCCCTACCGTTGCTTTCAATGCTCAGCAGTCACGCGGTGGTTCCCGCGGCCGTGGCTCCTACTCTGCTGGCCGTGGGTCTGCCCGCGGGCGTGGTCGTGGTCGTGGTCAGTAGCAGCAGTGTAGAACCCTGCATTGTCATCTTTGTCGTACGAACGGTCATTATGCTAATGCTTGTCCCCAGCTTCATTCTTTTGCTTCACAGGCTCCTTCGGGTGAATCATTGGCAAAAGCTTTTCATGCACAATGTCATGTGACAGATGACTCTCCTGATTGGCGTGCTGACTCCGGTGCCACAGATTACATGGTTCCTCCTACGGATAATGTTCAAAATTCGACTCCATATAAAGGTAAAAATTGTGTTGTTTTTGGTAATGGTAAGACTCTTCCTATCTCACATACATGGACGTCTAAAATTGCTAGAAATATTACTCTACGTAATATTCTTGTGGTTCCTGGTCTTACGAAGAAGCTATTGTCTATAAGCAAGTTAACCAAAGATCATCCAGTTGATGTTTTATTTTCCGATTCTTATTTTCATATTCAGGATCGGGTAAGCAAACAGGTTCTCGCTGAAGGCACTTGTGAAGAAGGATTGTACGTGCTCAAAGACTCACCACATGCTCGTCTAGGACATGTTGCTTTTAATATTATTTCTTTATTACATAAGTTAGGTTTTTTGAATGTCACTTTGTTGTTACCAAAACCTATACTTTGCACTCCTTGTCAACTTGCTAAAGGACAACGTTTATCTTTTGATGTTAATTTTAAACGTGCTTCTTCACCATTGGATTTGGTTCATTGTGATTTGTTGGGTCCTGCACCCATTTGTTCTAGAGATGGTTATCGTTATTATGTTGCATTTATTGATGATTTCTCACGATTTACATGGTTATATCCCCTTAAATCAAAAAACAAATTTTTATTTTGTTTTACTAGTGTTTCTGAATCTTTTTCAGACACAGTGCTCAAGAAATGTAAGAGAAAAAATATTTAATATATGTTTTAGTCCCCTTATATTATTAATTGTTTGATAAAAAAAACATTGCACCTCGACATTTTGTACGTTTTAAAAATATCTGGTACCATTTTTAGACTTATATAATTCTATTATGAAGTTATACTAATAAAATATTAGTGTTTTAATTGCCAAAAAAAATGCATGGACCGGGACTCGAACCCACGTCCACAACCAGCTTGAATTCCACACACATCCTTACAACCAACTGAACTACAACATTTTTTGTGATTTTATTCAACACAAACAAACATAACACCTTCTTAAATTGATCAGTCAAACAACGAAAGTCAACCTTCCTTAACCCATTCAATTGATTCGAAATCCCACGTTTTAATACCTGATTATGTATGGGAAGTATTGGACAGGTCATATGCGTCGTTTACACGCAAAAATTTCATTAAAAACATTCCAAAATTTGTGATTATTGCGCGTTTATAGTAATGGTTGAGTCAACTTTTGTAGTAGAGGATGTTATTTGACACGAAAACAGGATTATATGATCATACAAGTTACAAAACCAGGTGCGGAAACCCTAGCTTTGAACAAACTGATGTAAACTCTAATCAAAACACAATCAAAGTCATTTTCAATCATTTTCATAGATTAACTTGCTTATAAAGTTGATTACAATGTCTATTCACTTAATCTAAATCACACACACTCTATCTCAAACCTCTCTGGAACAACACCTGAAAACACACACACCTAATGACTCCCTTAATCTTACAAAATCACAAAATCTATATATAGGCACTGCACATTCGCCCACTTTGAATGGTCGAATGTGAGGCTTTTCCACATTCGCCCATTTCCAAGGTCGAATGTGTACTTCATGTGTAGTCCAGTTCCAGATTCGTCCATAGTTAATCTACCTTCGCCCGCATTCTTTCACCTTCGCCCACATCTTGTTACATTCGCCCAATCAGCCTACTTAACACATGTTAACTATCCAATCACTAGTCGCAAAACGCATCTACAAACTCCCCCTCGACTATTGATTGGATCGTTTTCTGTCCTCGTCCATGGCTTTGTTCAGCAATTTGATTCTGAGCAAATTCTTCTGTTCTTTCGTCATCTCAGGCTCTAATCTTCTCTTCACCGGTTTTGACACGTTCGCCATCTTCACCATCTTGCCAAGTTTACCCTCCAAACTACTACCAGCATTTATATCATATGCAAAGCAAACACCAACAACTTGTGTGTATTTCTTTGCTTGATCTGCATCGTTCGGCTCATGATGAATCGGATTATAAAAGAGCATGATGATGTCTTCGAAAGTACAATTTATCAACCACATAGGATCAAATACATGCACATGCTTGTATTTATCCTTTCCATCTCTCAACACAATCACCGCTTCTGCCTTTCTCCAATCGTAATACCAGAAAATGAAGTCAGCACTGAAATGTTGAGGCATGGGCATCAAAGGTATTTTCCTCATCACTTCAGGTGCCTTATATATCAAGGTAACCCGCTTCAGCTTGGTTCTTGGATCAATATCCATGTGAACTTTCCTCCGGGGATATTGTGGTTTGAATCTATTCCATCTAGTTCTGCTTTCCCAAACCCGCTTGTCTGCGCACCAACCGACATGAGAATTATTTACTGAAGCACCTGACATTTGGAATCTACATAGATCTCTAACCGCCCAGTACGGTAGAGTTAGCAAGTCAATGAATCTGTAAAAGTACAAGATTCCTGATTCCCACTTAGCAGCTAGACACTTCAGCCTGCCTAAGTATGTCCACCCGAGAGCTCTGCCTCTGAACTTAGCATTGTGAAACCTATAAAAGTTTCCTTGAGCTTCAGGCTTCGGTCGGTTCTCATCCATTAATCTCAATTTCTTCAAATAATTCTTCAATTCATCAGACTTATTTGAAGATTCTGGCATATCAGCACCAAATACTTTTTCCACAAACTCAGCACTTCTCTGCTTTGCCTTTTTCTTTGCAGAAGTATTAGGAATCTCAGTAAAATCAGGAAACACCAAATCTTCATCAGTTTGTCTGAAGTATTGTGGGTATTCCTCATGCGTTATATCTTCTATTTCAACTTCTTCAAACTCAGGGGTGTCTTTATCATCAGAGTGACTTCCAATATCTTTTTCAGGAATATGTTGAATCGACTCATCAACAATAAATTCTTCAAATGTTTTCCCTACCCTCTGTGCAAGTCCATCCAAGATCTCCTTTGCCACAGATGCAGGTACTTCCCCTTCTTCTAAATCAGGATCGTTGTATTCCAATTCGTATTTCATATCGTCAGTTTGGAATATTTCAGCAAAACGACCTGTGAACTCAATGGTCCATTCTCTTCTTTCTAACATGTCCTTGTAGACTTGTTTTGCATCATCAGTTAAGGACCTCACCTTCTCATTCCAGAACACACTTTCATCCGAATCAACATTCTCACCTTTCTTCTTCGAACTTGATTCTCCAGTGTCTTTCTTCTTCTTTGAAGGTGGTCTTTTCTCAAAAGTAAACTTTGAAGTATCATCTCCTCCATCATTATCATCACTGCTACTCTCATCCTCCTTCTGACTTCCAGAACCCTCAGCATCATCATCATCATCATTATTATCATCATCTCCATCATCACTCTTTTCCGATTCTTCATCCTCATCATCATCTTCCTCTTTATCAGATTCAGATGGTTCAAAATCAACCTGTTCTACTTCCTTTTCTTTGTCTTCCTCACCCTCTTTCAGCTTGGGTGCAACATTATACAGGTTATCTATCAGCTCACTAAGACGTTTATTCTCAGCATTCAATTCTTTGTTATCTTCTTTAATAGCCTTGAATCTGTTTTTATTCCTCAAACACTTTCCTTCAAGCTTTTTGTTCTTTGCTTCTAGCTTCTTAACTTTCTCATCAATTTCATCTTGATTCGTCTTAGAAGCTACTACAATCTGAAGCATCTTTTCCTCATTCTGCTTGAACTTGGCTATTTCAGCTTGCTGAACCACAATCATCTTCATCATATCGTCCATCCTCTTATTCACCTGCTTCATAACTTCATCATCCACAGTGACTTTCTTAGACTTGGGCTTAGATCTAGATGGCTCAACTTCAACTTCTTTCTCTTTCTGAGGCTTTCTGAACATATCAAGTACATTATCCAGTGCTACAGTGAACTCATCCACTGGTAATTTTGTTGCCTCTTTAGTCTTTTGCTTCTTTGTGGCCGGTGAAGATTGTTTTGATGACGTTCCAGCTTCAGGTAATCTCTTTCCTCTCAAGAGTTGACTTAACTCTTTCTCCCTAAGCTGCTTGGTACTGGTTTTCTTAGCCATGGTTTTGTGTTTAGGCTTGGGCAAGTTCACAACTACAGTTTCTCCTTCGTTCAACTCGTCCATATTCACAGTATACATTTCATCTTCAGCACTAACAGTCTTTTTGCTCTTCTTAGCTTCTTCAATAGATCTGTTTAATGATTCAGACTCACCAACCATAGTGGCCTTACGTTTGGTGGCCCGGACATTTTCAGCATCCGAATCCCATTGTTCTTCAACCTCTGTCTCTTCCGAATCTACAGATTCCTCATCCACCAAACTTGTACCTTTCTTAGCAGTAGATTTCTTTCTCACAGCCTGTTGCTTTGAGCTTCCCTGATCTGTCTTTCCTTTGCCCTTCCCTTTGGCTCCAGGATTGACTACTTGCCTTTTCCTTTTAGTATTTGCATCAGCGTATACTAAAGGATCATCGTTGTCAGAATCACTATCAGGATGCCTTGCTATATTCTTTCCTGGATCATTGTAATCCTCTCTAGCTAAGGCTCCAAACAACCTCCTGTAAGGTGGTCTTTCATTATCTGGCACACCTTTATATCCTTTCATTCTAACCAAGGTACGAATGTTCATGTGATCCTGAGCAAGTATCTGAGTTGGATCTTTCTTCAAATCAGGGTACTTGTGATCAAAAATCATCATCAAGAATCTAGGATAAAGCATGAACTTCTTAACCTTTAATCCTTTCAACATCTCCAGCATATGATCCAATATCATCCCAACAACATTAAATGGTTTGTTGAGAGTCAACGCAACCATTAATGAGCTCAAACTCTTCCTCATTACATCATAGCCTCCACTTACACATCCAAACACATGTATAATGACGTGAGCAAAATACTTAAACTGCACGCTCAGTTTCCCTTTGTACATTGAACCATCAGTGATAGGTCCTTTGTATTTCATCCTAAGGAAACAAGCTTTCTGCTCAGTCCACGAGAGTTCTCTTGGATCCTCACTAACTTCAAACTTGATCTGGAGAGCTTCTCTGATGTCAGCCTCTGTAATAAACATCTCCATTCCTTGAATCTTGCTCTTTATGATCGTCTGATTATCAAAGTAATCATACTTAGCGTTGTTGTAGAAATCCTCAACTATATCCTTGTAGATAATAGTTGGTGTAGCTAAAGCATAAACTACTCTGCATCTTTTCATAAACTTGATAATGTCAGCAAACTCCACGTTCTTCTCTACGTCACCCAGATAAGCACAACAATTATGATTCTTCTCGAATGGCCATTTGCTGCCACTTGACGATTCTCCTTCCTGAACAGGTTCTGGGATAATATCAGGAACAACATTCTCAACAGGAATCTCTATATTCTCTTATTCCTCAGCCATCTGTAACACAAAATCAAAAACAAACGTCAAAACACGAAATCGTCAAAAATTCACAATTTTCAGGATTTTGAAATCCACATTCGCCCAAAAATTCTGGTCGAATGTAGTTTTCTTTGGCCGAATGTACAAAATGCTGGTCGAATGTGAAATCATACAGACTAATAATATACATTCGCCCGTTTTAAGGTACCTTCGTCCAATCATTTTCACATTCGTCCGTTCGATGGACCGAATGTAGAAACTGATTTTACCCAAAATTCAATGGACCGAATGTAGAAACTGATTTTACCCAAAATTCAAAAATTTTACAAAACATGTTTTCAACACTTGATTTTGATTAGAAATCGTTCTAACATGGCCGACTAAGACTCGTGTAATATCAATTGTCCCTAAATCTCATTCTATATCAGTTTTCATTAAGAATTAGGGTTTTTATATATTCAATCGATCAATCAATCCTTAAACGATGTTAATAACCTAATTCTTTTATACTTCTCCCCCTAAAACTGATATGGAATGAATATCTATCACAATTAAGCATTCACAAACACTGAAAGATCATCAACCCTAAAACCCTAGGTCCGACGATAAAACTTATGATTCTGATCTTGTTACTGCATCAATACCTGTAAATATTATATGGAAATGATCAGTAATATGTCAGGAACAAAATGCACAAGCAAAGGAAATCTCAGCAACAAGTCTGGTTATCGATGAAAAATTTTGAAAAATTGTAATGAACTGGTCGAACTTGAAGAGGCGTATATATAGAAAGCCACCTTCGTCCGTTCTTGGTGGTCGAATGTGAATGAAGTCCACATTCGCCCCAAATTAATGGCACGAATGTGAATACATTTCACCCGAAAGTGGATTTGTGTTGTAAAGCCCACATTCGCCCAACCTTAAACACCCGAATGTGAAAAATTTTCCACATTCGACCCAATTAAGGGGCGAATGTGAAATGGAAAATTCTGAAAATTTTGCCAAAACACGAATTCGAATCCCGTTCAACATTTTTCAATCCGTTAAGCTTCCAAAACACAAATTTTTACTTTTAGAATGATACAAAGCCCAGATGGTGTTGTCAAATCTCAGAAATTGACTATCAAGCATCCCCAGTTAACAAAAATAAAACAGAAATGCAAAAATTTTGGATTTTTCTGAAATTTTATCAAAACACACCTAAAATCTTTTTGGATTTTGTATCTTTTTGACAATAAAAGTAAATTGCAACAAAATAAAATGCAGCAAAGTAAATGAAAGCAGTAAACATTTTGTGAAATCCGGTCAGAGGATCATATCAGTTTTCTGAGAAATCTAATCACAGCGTTGATCTTTTTGTTTAATATTATCATTAGAAACAATATGTGACACGGCAATTGCTGATATTGTGGTCCACGTAAGCTCACATGCAGACAATTACGCAATGCTTTAAAATGATACGAGTTAGGTGTATTAGACTAACACGGTGTGGTGCCCACACACACGACATACTCCCGTATCAAGTAATTGCACAAAGCTTCGTCGTAACGCGTGATTATGCCAGAGTTATCCGTAAAAGTTACAAAGTATATAGCACAGAGGTGTACAGGTCAGCAAATGAATGCAGCAGAGTAACATGTGCGTATACACTAGGTTGAGGCTGATATTAATCACTGATTTGCATCAGATGATCAATACGATGTAATAATGATCTATGATCAGTTAAAACATAAAGTTCCTCAATTCGGTAACTTCCGGTTTTGGCAATTAAGCTCTTTTAGCAAAATATTCTGATAAAACTAGGTCCGTAAATCAATACGAGAAAAGTTTATCAGAATATCCCGGATAACTATAACATAACGACCCGAAACCTCAGATTTTGGCAATCCTATCAAACGAAATTACGGTACTAAGACCATATGCCCATGAGGTGTTCAGCCACGAACGCGTAGTTCGTTATGTTTGTATCACTAATGCACGCAATATTTAGTCTACGAAGCCTATCAGCATATCACACGTAGTCAACACACGCCTCATAAACTATACAATTCTTTAGCCTGTGTCAGATTCCCACTGATGTACTATCATTTCCTCTGTTTACTAGGAAATCATTTTTGATTTTCTAATTTTTAGGTCTTTTTGAATTTTATAATGTTTTTGGCTTTTCTGATAAAATGGCTCCCCCTAAAATAAAGAACATATTTTTGGGATTTTTGATTTTTCTGAAAAACAATAAAAACAAAATTTGAAAGAAACAATCCACTCGAAAGCATCAACTTCTTTGAGGATTAAACAATCCCCTCGAAAGCATCAACTTCTTTGAGGATTACGATAGTAAAGAGAAATTCCCAATTAGCAAAGAGAAATTCCCAATTAGCAAAATATAAAAACTAAAAACTAAAAAGTGATAAACCGAGGTGCCGATTAGTCTTGTTTTTCCTTTATATTGTTTACTTTTAAAAGATATTCAAAGCGTGAACGGTCAAAAGCTTTTGTAAACAAATCTGCACGTTGGTAGTCAGTATGAATTTTGATCATATCGATCAATTCCTTAGCGTAACAATCACGGATAAAATGATATTTGATCCGGATATGTTTCGCTTTAGAATGATTTTCCGAATTTTTAGTTAATGCGATAGTGGCTTCGTTGTCACAGTAAATAGGGGTTTTAAGAAACTGCAAACCGTAATCCACCATCTGCTGTTGGATCCAGAGCACTTGCGAACAGCAACTCGAGGCTGCAATGTACTCGGCTTCACAGGTAGATTGTGCTACGGAAGTCTGCTTCTTGCATTGCCAGGTGACTAACCTGCTCCCGAAAAACTGGCAACCAGCTGTAGTAGATTTGCTATCTTTGTCACAGCCGCCCCAATCTGCATCACTAAAAGATATGAAATCAAAATTATCATCATTAGGGTACCAAAGTCCTTTTGAGGGACAACCCTTCAGATATCTAAGGATACGCTTGACCGCCGTCAGATGACTTTGTTTCGGCTTCGATTGATAACGAGCACAGAGACACGTTGCGTACATAATATCTGGTCGAGACGCCGTCAAATACATCAGAGATCCGATGATTGCTCTGTATGTAAAAGGATCCGTCAGCTCCCCCTTAGCGTCCACTCCAATCCCGTGATTGGGTTGAATCGGGGTATCCATCGGCTTAGAGTCCTCCATCTGGAACCGGCTCAAGATGTCGGAGACATATTTCGTCTGGTGAATGAAGATCCCGTCGGGTCTTTGGTCCACCTGTAAGCCTAGGAAAAACTGCATCTCCCCCATTGCGCTCATTTCGAACTTTTCCTGCATGACAGTTTCGAACTCCCTGCATAAAAGCTCGTTAGTTGAACCAAATATTATATCATCAACATATATCTGCACTAGAAGCAAATCATCTCCCGTCTTCTTCGTAAAGAGGGTGCAATCGACGAGGCCGCGCTTAAATCCTTTGGTGATGAGGTATGTACTTAGCTCCTCGTACCACTGCCTCGGAGCCTGGTGCAAGCCATATAGAGCTTTGTTCAGCACGTAGACCTTATCCCGGTGGATTGGATCTTCAAAGCCTGGTGGCTGCCCGACATAAACCTCTTCCTTGACTTTCCCGTACAGAAATGCGCTCTTAACATCCATTTGATAAACTTCGAATTTCTTGTATGAAGCAAACGCAAGGAACATCCGAATAGCTTCGATTCGTGCTACCGGTGCATAGATTTCATTATAATCAATTCCTTCGATTTGATGGAAACCCTGCACGACCAATCTGGCTTTGTTACGAACGATAACCCCACGATCATCCTTCTTGCACTTAAACACCCATTTAGTGCCTATCTTCTTCCTATCCGGCGGCAAATCCGTGAGCATCCAAACTCCCAATTTCTGGAATTGTAATAACTCCTCCTGCATAGCTTCCACCCAGGCATCATCCTTCAAAGCGTCCTTGTATGTCCTTGGCTCTACCTGCGACACATAACACGCAAACGACCAATCATTTTGACTACCAGATTGTTGAATTTTGGCATATAAAGCTAAAGCACCAAAACTCTCTGGCGAATTAACACTTTTCAGCTGCCCTCTGGTCATAACACTGCTTCCAGGATCACCAATAACTTGCTCCAGCGAGTGAATACGATGAATCCGAGATTCCGGATAATCAGGTACTTGCACTCCCGTCTGAACAGTCAAATTTTCTACAGCATCCAGATCATGACCCGTATTCGATGATGAAGCCACATCTGAAGTTGGAGTTGGGTTCACTGGCGGTGCCTCTGGTTCTTCAGCATGTTCAAGAATGACTTCTTCAAATTGTTCATCTTCAGATTCTGAAGATTCTAATGAAGTTGAAGCCTCTTGAAACACTTCTTCCTCTTGTATAGGAGCATTGGTATCATTAGAAGCTGGTAGGGGGTTCATGGTGATCGGACGCACCAACGGTGAAGTCGTTGCATTTTCACACTCATAAAGTAATCTGATAACAGCTTCTTCAACCAAGCTATCTAGATTGAATGATTCAAAGAAATCTTTGTAATCAAACATCCAATCAGGACCCGTGCCTTGAAGATTCTGAGTATATCGTTGAACTTCCACGTTAGCCCAGTCTTCCACTCGACGAGTTCGCTTGTTGTATACCCGTTTGAGCGGGGTTGCATATCCAACAAAGTAACCCTCCTCGGCTTTAGGACTAAACTTCTCGCTTGGATTCAACATAGTACATGGCGCCCCAAAGGGTTCTAGATACTCTAAGTTCGGCTTTCTTCGGTGTAACAGTTCATAAGATGTTTTACCAAACTTCTTCACTGTCAGAACCCGATTTAATGTGTAGTTTGCTGCATAAATCGCCTCATTCCAGAACATTACTGGAAGATTTGAATCAGCAAGCATTGTTCTAGCCGCTTCAATTAGAGTCCTATTCTTTCGTTCAGCAACACCGTTCTGTTGTGGGGTGTACGGAGCCGAATATTCATGATGTATCCCTTTGCTTTCACAAAGTTCATCCATCTTGGCATTTTTGAACTCCGTCCCATTGTCACTCCGAATTCTCTTAATTTTCACATTGTAGAGATTCTCCAATCGAGTGAACAGAACTTTTAGATTGATAAAGGTGTCGCTTTTATTCTGCAAACACATCACCCATGAAAATCTTGAGTAGTCATCAGTGACGACTAAACAATAAAGCTCTCCAAGATGACTCATGCGCTTGACTGGTCCGAAAAGATCCATGTGCAATCGCTCAAGTGGCATCTCAACAGAGTTAACCTTTTTCACTTTGTGGGACTGTTTGTGTTGCTTCCCCTTTTTACAACTCACGCACTTGTCATTCAGATGGAAATGTTTCACGTTGACTCCATCGACAAGCCCATTTCTCACAAGTTGGTTCATTTTCCTCAGATGAATGTGCCCCATTCTTCGGTGCCACATTATCGATTCTTTCTCTGTCGCTTTTGAAAGAAAACATGTTATCTGCCCCTGTGATGTCATCGCCTTGGACATATCAAGAATATATAAATTGTTGACGCGAGGTGCCTTCAACATTATCCACTCTTTAGGAATTGTAAAGCCCGGTTTCAGAATATAGCAGGATTTGTCATCAAAATGCACAGTAAATTGCTTATCACATATTTGACTGACACTCAACAGATTATAGTCGATCTGCTTCACATACGAAATCCGCTCGAAACTCACTATCCCATTGCTCACACTTCCTTCCATCGTGATATATCCACCTTTATTTCCTGCGAAAGCTACATACCCTCCGTTGATGTTCTTCACGTCGAACAGCAACGCAAGATCCCCTGTCATGTGGCCTGAAGCTCCACTATCAACAATCCAAAGACTGCTAATAGGGCCAGCTGAAGCTCCCTGCACACAAAATGTAAATCAGTTAGTTCTTTCGGGGGACCCAAGCCTGAGTCTTGGGTCTTTGAACATCAGGTTTCAAAGTAACTTTTTCACAAGCATTTTCAACAACTTTTTGATCAATCTTTTTCTGATTGTTCAAAACAGTTTCCTTTTTCTCATTAACCCTTGAAGTTGAGGCTCCTGGAGTACCATTGGGTGTCCAAGATTGTTCAGACCTTTTCAAAATACGAATCTGAGACTTTGGATTCTCAGTTAGTTTCTGAACATTGTTAGCAAATGTAACTCTCTTGGTAACCTTATCTGATTTAACAGACTTAGGTCCAACATTTGATTTGACAATCGGTTTTGTTGGAACCTTTTGCCTATCAATTGTTGCGTTCACCACAGGCTTCCTCCATGATTGTTCCATAGCAATCCGATTCCTTCGATCATATTGCATTGGACGAGTGTTCCTCATTTGGTGAAAATTGTTTTGATTATAAAACTGGTGTGGTTGTTGAGGAACAACTCTCCTATGTGGTGGCACATAATGATCAATCGGTTTTCTCATGGAATTCCTCACTTCCACCTCGTGCCTCTTATGCCTTACATATGGACACTGAGCAAGTAAATGCCCTCGTTCCCCACATTTAAAGCACGCACGGTACTCTTCAAAAACATTCAGAGCATTTGGTTGAGCAAATGATCTAACATGGTATTGATCATTGTACTGTTGCTTCCTTAAACTCTCAGGGAGTGGCCCTTTTGAGTAAGTAGGCTCATTAAAACCATTAGCTCTGTTTTTGGGTCGAACAAACTCTGTGACATGGACCTTTGGTTCTTGAGGAACATCCAAATACAATTTCTTTAATAAAGCTGGTGGAATCTCATTTGTTCTCTCATGTTTTGGGAACCAAATAGTACTTTCTTGCCAAATTTTGTCAATTTTAGCATAGTTAACATCTTTTATTGGAAAGTCCTCATCAGAAATGATTTTATCGGATCCTTCCATCCGATAAAACACTTTGACAGGTTTGTCACATTGTTCATTCTTAACACTCTTTTCAAGATCTTTCTTAACCACATTTTTCTCAAGATCTTTCTTCACAACATTATTTTCAGACTTATTCACACGATGAACATTTTTCATCGGAATTACAATCTGGGATGATGAAACTGATTCATTTGTAATGATGTGATTTTCTTTTGGAATTACACATACATTCACAGTTTGAACACAATCAGTATCATCATTCTCTGAGTCTGAATCTACAATCTCAGCAGTAACACCCTCATCATTGATACCTAAAATCGGCCTCGCATCGGAATGTGGATCACCAATACTCGAGGTATTTGATTCATTTTCCGACGATGATTCAGATTTTACCGAACTCTCCGGTGTCACTTGGTGACAATTATGGTTTTCAAAGATAACCGGAGATGGTACAGACCGATAATTGGTAGTGTTATCATCAATGATGTGGTCTACCACATAAGCAATATGCTTATAGCTTTCCAGCTTTTTGTTTACTTTTTCAGCAAAGCATTTGATGGCGGCCATTTCCAACTTGGTATTTTCAATTTCATTGATATAGTTGTTAATTGCCAATTGTTTTAAAGACAAAGTGTTTTTCAAGTCGGAAATGTCCTTTTTGTAGCCATCTAATACTTTGTTAAAAGCATTCAACTCTTTGCGAGTAGATTGACTGTTCATGATAGCACTATCACGTTGAACACGGAGTTGTTTATTCTCCTCAGTCAATCTATCACATGTACCACAATATTTATCACTTGTAACATCAGTGCTACACTCAGAACTTACAGGTTTTGGCGGATCAGTCATGGCCATCAATGCGAAATGAGCTTCCTTTCCTGCAAAGAATCTGGAATAATCAATCTTTGTGAAAGCATCATCTGCAATGCATGACTTCCTTGTCATCAGAAAATCCGCTTCTGCTAGCAACTGATCGATATCATCATCTAGAGAATCAACACTAGCTTCCGTATCCGATTCACTGTCTGAATCAGAATAAACCGATTCACACTCCTCAGGAATATTAGAAACAGTATCAATCACAACTCCAGAATTAGTCTCTTCAGCTTTAACTTCAACATCAACCTCAGCATTAACCTTAACAGGTTCAGTCTCCACATCAATCTCAGTCTCAGACTCATCACTTTCAACCTCAGTTCCTACCTTTTCATCCATCGTCACTGAATCTTCAATATCAACCTGATATGCAACACAAGCCACATTGCCACCAGTAGTAATTTCTTCAACACCTATCTGCATACTCGACCAGTCAAATCTCTCATCTTGTTGAGTCACCAATGCTTGATTCTGATTGGCATTCTGGTGTGTCTCATTTGGTGTGGTAATTGGGATGACTGTTCGGTTTGAATTGTTAGGTGATTGGTTTTGTGTCTGGTTTGGTGTGTTTGGTTGTCTATTTTGGTTGTTATTAAAGTTGTTTTGACGATTTTGGTAGTTGTTGTTGTTTTGGTAAGAAACTTGGTTTTGGTTTTGTTGTTGACGGTTCTGATAGCTTGCATTGAATGGGTTCCTATTACCTTGTTTTGGTGGCTGGGTGCATTCTCTTTTAAAATGACCTTTCCCTCCACAGTTAAAACAAGTCACTTTCTCCTTATTGAACCCGTAGGTTGTGTTAGGAGAAGTTCCCAAATCAGTTCTACCTGTCTTCTCGATAAATTCTGTTGCTCTTCTCATTATGCTCGCAAAGGCCCATTGGATATCAATGAGTTCCATCTCTTCCTTGTCAATCTGTGCGTAGTCTTCATTGGTTAGGTTGTTATTCCCAATTTGACTAGCAACTAATCCATTGTAGGATGAAACCATTGCAGAGACTAATGCAATGTGTTGCTGAGCAACTTCAACTGTCACATTACCCAAGTTAGATGTCTCCAAAACCACCGTTTGTTGATTAGGTTGGTTCATTGGTTGTTGAGATTGGATAGCAGTGTAAAAAGCTGCTTGTTGCATTGGGGAAAATGGTGGAATGTATGAATTGTTGTATTGTTGGTGTGATGGTTGTTGTGAAAAGGATGATGTTTGTTGATGGTAGGTGATTCCATAACATTGGATATACATGCAACATGTGGTGCTACTAGCCCTCCTGAGCTTGATGTACTAGCTGGAACTGGAGATCCTCCAAAGTATAAGTTAGGATTCTGAGGAATCTGTGCTCTTCTAGCTTTCCTCTTCTCTTCCAATTCTTTGTTTTCTAGCTTCTCTATGAACTCTTGAATAGACCAGTATTGATAAGCATCCTTCTCCTTCAGGACTTCCACATGCTGATCCCAGTTTGGTGGTAATGCATCTGCAAACTTGTCCACCTGCTTTGCCATAGGAATCTGTATACCATAGCTAGACAATTCAGATAACAAATGATTATATCTAGGAGTTAGTTCTTTCAAAGTTTCATTTCCAATATAAGAAAAATTTTCAAACTCCTTTCTCAGTTCTTCCATCCTTAGACCTCTAGTCTTCTCATTTCCATCATGCCTTCTTTTCAGTGCTTCCCATAGTGCCTTAGATGTTGTGCAAGTCCCAAACTGATGCAAAAGATCATTTGTGATTGCCTGTGTCAATTGGGAAAACGCCTTTTTCTCCACAGCAAACTTCTTTTTCTCATCCTCAGCCATGCTCTCCAATGGCACTGGTTCACCTATGTTCTCCAAAACTGGTGGTGTGTAACCTTTAGCGATCATGTTCCATGCTTCAGCACCCTCCACTCCCATGCCTTCCAAATGTATCTTGAACTTTTTCTGCCACTGATTGTATTCTTGAATCTCCATAAGCTTCGGTGGCCGATTCCCGCTACCTGAAGACAAATCATTAATCAGTGTGGAAATAGCATTTGTAGCTTGAGTGTTTACCACCGCTGCTGTTACTCCCCAGTAGTCAGATTGTGGTGCTGGAGGTGCACTTTGAGTCATATAGTTAACCGGCTGCGAAGACTGTGTGCTCGTCTTCTGTGCTGCTACCGTCCATGGGTCCATCACCTGCTGTTGTGGTTGTGTAGTGGCTGGAGTCGGAGTAGTCGGAAAGTTCCACATGATCACGAACTTCGAGAAATTCAATACTTAGAAAATTTTCCAAAAACTAGCTCTAGGTTCGCCCAATATGGTTCAGGTTCGTCCCTTTCTGATGTAGGTTCGCCCAAAAATACTCTCCCGAATGTAAAATCTCACCAGAAAGTAAAAACACACTAACACTTTTCACGTTCGCCCAAAAAGTTTCAGGTTCGCCCGTTCTAATTCCAGGTTCGTACCCCCGATCACCCGAATGTGAAAAATGAGACCCGAATGTGAAAACTTCAACAGAAAAATTCTAGGTTCGCCCAAAAATTCACTCAGGTTCGCCCAAAATACTACACCTTCGACCACTCTTGTCCAGGTTCGCCCATATTCAGTTTTGAAAAACGGTTACACTTTGAAAAACGGTTATTTTGATCTCTGATTTTCAAAAGTTTGTGAATTTGATTGATCTTGATCAGGTTTTGCTTCGGAGATGATTTGGAACAAGTTTAATTCTTGGAATTTTGAATTTTAACCACAAAATCAACTCTAATTCTTTCAAAAACACTCAAAAACCATTTTTATGCAAAAACAGATGTGAATTGATCAAAATAATGTCCAAATCAGCTCTGAGTTTATCAATTTGTTGTTGTATGATCCTCTATGCTCTGATACCACTTTGTAGAGGATGTTATTTGACACGAAAACAGGATTATATGATCATACAAGTTACAAAACCAGGTGCGGAAACCCTAGCTTTGAACAAACTGATGTAAACTCAAATCAAAACATAATCAAAGTCATTTTCAATCATTTTCATAGATTAACTTGCTTATAAAGTTGATTACAATGTCTATTCAGTTAATCTAAATCACACACACTCTATCTCAAACCTCTCTGGAACAACACTTGAAAACACACACACCTAATGACTCCCTTAATCTTACAAAATCACAAAATCTATATATAGGCACTGCACATTCGCCCACTTTGAATGGTCGAATGTGAGGCTTTTCCACATTCGCCCATTTCCAAGGTCGAATGTGTACTTCATGTGTAGTCCAGTTCCAGATTCGTCCATAGTTAATATACCTTCGCCCGCATTCTTTCACCTTCGCCCACATCTTGTTACATTTGCCCAATTAGCCTACTTAACACATGTTAACTATCCAATCACTAGTCGCAAAACGCATCTACAAACTTTCCAAATTGTTCAATCCGAATGTTATAATATAAATTGAACCCCTCTTTATAGGCTAAGCACACCGGAAATTCTCCTTCCATCTTCAATTTCTGTAAAACCCTCATTTATAAGTGACCCAATTCGCGCTTGATATTTTTCTAGTTGCTTCGTGTTTCGCCTTCATTCTAATCTGTAAGTTTCAATTCTTTTATGTTTTCCAACCCTTGTATTCGGACGAACAATAGCCCCATAAGAACGAGGGCTATTGTTGTGTGATTTAGGCAATTGAAAAAGCTAGGGTTCATAGATGTATTTGGGGAAGATGAAGTGTAACAGAACCTGGTTTAATAAATTACGAAATCAAAACTAACACTAATAGGCTTGTAGAGCAGATGGTACTAATGTTGGCCTTAAATGAATCAAACCAGCTGGGACCTTGGTTCGAGTCCTACAGCCACGTTTAATAAAATAAACTCTTTATAAATAAAAAACCGGACTCAACCGGGAGTCGAACTCATGATCCCTTACTACCCAAGCCTTATAATCACAAGCCCATACCAATGGGTCTGGACCCTGAGAACATTAACATCCCAGTTAGGGTTAAATTTAAACCCAATTTATAATCAAATAATATAATCCTTATAATTTCTTTATTAATCAAATTTATAAGAAAAATCCTTTTATTTAACTAAACGATTTATAAAAATTCTATAAAAATTATTTTATGTTATTTTGAAGGTAAAGTTTATCATACAATTTTTAGTTTTACAAAAATAATTTTTTTAATATATATAAAATATATTACAAGTCTATTTAATTATAAATTGAAAACTCTATAAAAATATGTAAACAATTTTATAAAATTCCACAAAAATGATCCTAAACTTATAAAACAATAAATATTTCAGAAATAATTTTAAATTTCCGAAAAACGTTTATTTAATATTTTTAAATAAATTTTACTATTTTAATCATAAATAATTCATAATAAATTCATTTTTCAGTATTTTTCTATCAAAATTTTACATAAATTATTTTTGTTCATTTAGAACAGAAATATAAATTTTAATTTGAAACTTTATAAATTTTAATATTTTTTAGATATTAATACGATATTTTGACAAATAAATATTAATATATTATATATTCAATTATTAAGAAAACAATTTTATAAAAATCATTTTCATACTTACAACATTATAATACAACCATCTTTAATCAAAATTTTACAAAAAGGTCTTTTATTTAGTTATTTTTCTAATTTCTTTTATTTATTAGATTATTAGCAATTATTCTAAAATAACAATTAAACTATTATCTATCCCCAAATTTGGAACCCTAAAATACCATTAGACTAGAAAACTTAAGACTTATTTTATTGTCTTGAACCAAGTGTATACTTGCAATCGTTGTGCCACATTTAATCTATATCAAAGGATTCAATACTATCACTAAGGTGAGTTTACATAGCCCATTTTTCTGTTTTACATTTTGGGGTGAAACATGTTTAAACATTTTATACACTATCATTTACTCATTCTTACATTATTGAAACTTGTGATTCAATACACTATCATTTACTCATTCTATCATTTGACTGTAACAAAAAGACACAGTACAATCATTAACATTGATCAAGCCTCCTGTTTAGATTATAGCGCTATAGGTCTGACAAACCCATCCCTCAGCATAAATTCAGGGATGATCGATAACAGTTACACTTTTACTAACTTGCGAGTTAGGTCTCAGTCGACACAAGGTTTGATTGTACAAAAGACGCATTATTACATGTCGGACTCATATTCTATCATTACTCATTATTATACTTCAACTATGATTGCTATACAACATATTGTTTTCAACTATATGCAAAACCTATGTATTCTCACCAACTATTTATAGTTGACCCCCATCTTTCCAACATAACATGTTTCAGGTTTATTTGCTATTGGAAGTTGCATAAGTCTTGGAACATATAGGAGCTTTGGACCTAGTTTATATTAATCAACTTTTGTAATCGTTGCTTGTAAGATGAATTGTAAATTGTTTAACATTATTCAACTTTCATCTAATACCATGAGCTATTGAACAATCATCAATACGTGACATCCCGATGTTTCCGCCATCGGTTGGGGTGTTACACGAAAGGTCAAGACTTTTCAAAGTAATGGAGGAACTAAATTCGTGAATCGTACGGTTCGGAAAATATTTGAGGACAATGGTACTTTTCATCGTTTTTCATGTCCTTATACGCCTCAACAAAACGAGCGCGCTGAAAGGAAACATCGTCATATTGTGGAAACTGGTTTAGCAAGGTTATTCAATGCTCATCTTCCTGCTACTTATTAGGTTGATGCATTTACTTCTGCAACTTATATTATCAACCGCTTGCCCACTCCTTTATTAGACAATGAATCACCATACAAGTTGTTATTCAAGCAGCATCCACAATATGATAATTTTCGTACTTATGGTTGTCAGGTGTTTCCTTATCTTCGTGATTACAACAAGCATAAACTTGAACCTCGGAGTCTCCCTTGTGTTTTCATTGGCTACAGTCCATAACATAAGGGCTGTCAGTGTCTTGATCCATCTACGTCGAGGATTTTTATTTCACATCATGCTCGTTTTAATGAATCGGTTTTCCCCTTTTCAGGCTCCTCACAGGATATTGATCTTTCTTCACTGGTTATTACAAGTTTTCTTGACGAACCATCCTTTATTGATTCACCTGCTCAAAATCGGCCCACGTCATCTCCTTCTACAACTCCAAAACATCCAGCTTTGTACAACTTTAATGAATCATTGTACGTGGTCCTCCGACTATACATTCGATACCCATATTTTTTCAGAACATAATTTTTGCATGTTTAATTGATATGCTTGACTTCCGGACTATATTATAATTGGTCGTTGGTGGTTTTCATAGCACCTTGTTTGATTACACTCGTGTTCAGCCTTTATCAGGTTGCCTTCATCGTTGACAGTTATCTCTCCGATAAACAACTGAAAAGTTGTTTTACTAATTTCATAGTCTTGATACTTTTAACAACTGACTTTTACTTATGGAATCTTTGTACCAAAATGGAAACCATCTCATTCCATGTTCTCCATATCCATACCTTGTTCCAACCACTAATACCAGATTGATGATACTCAATTTCGGTTGATATAGAGTATATCAGAGAAAGATTTAGTTGAAAGTGGATACAATGGATTTAGTTAAATCCTTACCGACTCTAAAACTTATACATTACATCAATTTTGAAAATAACTATTCTGTTATAGGAGAGATATCTGTCAACCTAAAACGACATGAACATTTATAACCTTTCTGTACCTGTGGCCAAAAGAACTAGGCTTCAAACACAACTTTTTGCTCAACGTAATATTATTGTAATATAATATTCAGATTTTGATTGCACCGAATCCAGTCTTCAAAGTACCTCTTCTTTCAAGTTTCTTAGAATCATTGAAGACAACTTTTCAGTTGTTATCCGAGAGATAGCGGTCAACGATGAAGACAACCTGAAAGTGGATACCATGGATCAGAGAGATTTAAGCTAATCAAAGTCATATCTCAAGCCGGTGCAAGTTATGTTGTAGCATCTTTGATCATCTTCTTGTAATTACTTTCAAGTTTCTTAGAATCATTGAAGACAACTTTTCAGTTGTTATCCGAGAGATAGCGGTCAACGATGACGACAACCTGAAAGTGGATACCATGGATCAGAGAGATTTAAGCTAATCAAACTCATATCTCAAGCCGGTGCAAGTTATGTTGTAGCATCTTTGATCATCTTCTTGTAATTACTTTCAAGTTTCTTAGAATCATTGAAGATAACTTTTCAGTTGTTATCCGACAGATAGCGGTCAACGATAAAGACAACCTGAAAGTGGATACCATGGATCAGAGAGATTTAAGCTAATCAAACTCATATGTCAAGCCGGTGCAAGTTATGTTGTAGCATCTTTGATCATCTTCTTGTAATTACTTTCAAGTTTCTTAGAATCATTGAAGACAACTTTTCAGTTGTTATCCGAGAGATAGCGGTCAACGATGAAGACAACCTGAAAGTGGATACCATGGATCAGAGAGATTTAAGCTATTCAAACTCATATCTCAAGCCGGTGCAAGTTATGTTGTAGCATCTTTGATCATCTTCTTGTAATTACTTTCAAGTTTCTTAGAATCATTGAAGACAACTTTTCAGTTGTTATCCGAGAGATAGCGGTCAACGATGAAGACAACCTGAAAGTGAATACCATGGATCAGAGAGATTTAAGCAAATCAAACTCATATCTCAAGCTGGTGCAAGTTATGTTGTAGCATCTTTGATCATCTTCTTGTAATTACTTTCAAGTTTCTTAGAATCATTGAAGACAACTTTTCGGTTGTTATCTGAGAGATAGCGGTCAACGATGAAGACAACCTAAAAGTAGATACCATGGATCAGAGAGATTTAAGCTAATCAAACTCATATCTCAAGCCGGTGCAAGTTTTGTTGTAGCATCTTTGATCATCTTCTTGTAATTACATTCAATTTTCTTTATAATCATTGAAGACAACTTTTGAGTTGTTATCCGAGAGATAGCGGTCAACGATGAAGACAACCTGAAAGTGGATACCATGGATCAGAGAGATTTAAGCTAATCAAACTCATATCTCAAGCCGGTGCAACACACACCTTCAACCCATTCCTGGTAAACCAGGGAAAAATGGCTATATTAAAAAACTTCAAGATTATTGTTTTGTGGTGTGGATCAGACGAGGACTTGCCTGTGTCTTGGAAACACAAGGATGACACACGAAGCTTTAAACTCCAACCGGATCCCTTGATTGCCGCATTTAATGAAATTTAACGCGCATACCGCATTCGGATTCTGATTGCACCGAATCCAGTCTTCAAGGTGGACTTAAGCACCTGAACGGGAAGTTGAAATTTTGAATGATTTTCGTCGACTGCACCGAATCTAGTCTTCAAGGTACCATGGATCAGAGAGATTTAAGTTAATTAAGAAAAATTGGAAACACAAAGATGGAAAAACCCACTAAAATGCCTAAAATTTCGGACCCTAACACACACAAGATGAATGTTGCAACATGAGTTCGACCAAGATGACACACGAAGGTTTAGACTCCAACCGGATCCCTTGATTGCCGCGTTTAATGAAATTTAACGCACATACCGCATTCGGATTCTGATTGCACCGAATCCAGTGGATACCATGGATCAGAGAAATTTAAGCTAATCAAACTCATATCTTAAGCCGGTGCAACAAACACCTTCAACCCATTCCTGGTAAACCAGGGAAAAATCGCTATATTAAAAAACTTCAAGATTACTGTTTTGTGGTGTGGATCGGACGAGGACTTGCCTGTGTCTTGGAAACACAAGGATGACAGATGACACACGAAGCTTTAGACTCCAACCGGATCCAAGTATTGCCGCATTTAATGAAATTTAACGCGCATACCGCATTCATTGACTATACGTGGTTGATGATGTCAAGTTTAAGTCATTGACAATGATTAGGGTTATTACTTTGTTTTTTAAATTTTTATAATTATTAAATTAAAAAAAAATAAAAAAACCAACTCAAAACATCAAAACAACTACCATAATAAATTTTAAATTCGAAGCGCCTCGCTTAGGCCTAACCTGTGTCTTGGAAACACAAGGATGACAGATGACACACGAAGCTTTAGACTCCAACTGGATCCAAGTATTGCCGCATTTAATGAAATTTAACGCGCATACCGCATTTATTGACTATATGTGGTTGATGATGTCAAGTTTAAGTCATTGACAATGATTAGGGTTATTACTTTGTTTTTTAATTTTTTTAACTTTTTAAAATTATTAAATTAAAAAAAAATAAAAAAACCAACTCAAAACATCAAAACAACTACCAAAATAAATTTTAAACTCGAAGCGCCTCGCTTAGGCCTAAGCGAGGCACTTCGAATTTAAAAATCAGTTTTTTCTGCCCCCTCGTACTAACCTCCTCGAAAAGAGTTCAAAGCGCCTCGCTTAGGCCTAAGCGAGGCGCTTTGAGGGGGTGAAAATAGAAGGTGGGGCTTGAAATAGACCAGTCCAATAAAAAATAGAAAAGAATAGAAACATAGGCCAATAAAAACTGAACATGAGGCCCAATCATAATTTATGACTGTTCAAATTCTATTTTGATAGTATATAGAATGTGCTACACCTAGTGCATTATAAGTTGCATCTCTTAATTTTCCACTTTATCTCTATTATATATATATATATATATATGTATAGGTACCGATTCAAATACAAAATGTTTAAAAAAGGTGCGAAGTATGCGAAATATATCATAATTACGTAATTACGTAATGTATGATACAATTATATATAAACTAAATTATGAAATGAATGATAAAGACATATTTTTTGAATGGCATAAATTACGTAATATGTTCTTCCTAATAACGTAATGAAAAATACATAATTACGTAATGCTTTCATATGCTTTCATGAACATACAAAAACCTTACGTAATTATTATGTACTTCACACATTTTGAAGACTTTCTACGATAACCGTGCCTTATATATATATATACATAGAGGGTGAGAGAGAGAGAGATTAAGAGAAGTTCCAGTTTGTGGCGTGTAATGCCTTTGTGATGAGAACTCTCTTAGGTGAAGATCATGGGAAAAGTAGTTGCTTTGATAACATAATAAAATAAGGATTGGATAGTTGTAATTTATTTGTTTGATATTTATTTAAAAAGTTGGAATATGAGAAAATATATAAAGAATTAACTGGAAATAAGGAGTCGGAATTAATTAATCATTGATAACCTCAAAACGTGTATATATATATATATGTATATATATACATACATATATATATAGAGGAAAGATCCGGTACAAATAGCTTTTTTGGTAAGAACTGTGAGAATCAAAGAAGGGTATTTTTTTTTAATTTTTTTTTTTAAAATTTTTTTTTTACCCATATTGTTAAACATGTATTATAGTATTGAAAACTAAAAAAAAAATAAAAAATAAAATTTGGTGTAGAGTAATTACGTGTAGAGTAATTACATAATTACTCTAATGTAAACTAATGTATTTACCTTAATGACATAATTACACTAAAAAAAAAATTTTTTAATTTTTTTTGTATTATTCATCTAGAAAGAATGTTTAAGCACATGGGAAAAAAAATTCTAAAAAAAAATAAATTTTTTTACCCCCTTTGATTCTCACAGTTCTTACAAAAAAACTATATGTATTTGATCTTTACTCTCTCTCTCTCTCTATATATATATATATATATATATATATATATATAGACTAAGACAAGCTCCAGGTTGTGGCGTGTAATGCCTTTGTAAGGAGAACTCTCTTAGGTGAAGATCATGGGAAAAGTACTTGCTTTGATAACACAATAAAAGAAAGGATTGGATAGTTGTAATTTATTTGTTTGATATTTATTTAAAAAGTTGGAATATGAGAAAATATATAAAGGATTAACTGGAAATAAGGAGTTGAAGTTAAGGAGTCAGAATTAATTAATCATTGATAACCTCAAAACATATATATATATATATATATATATATATATATATATGATTAGGTTCAAATGAAAATAAGGTTGAGTTGGAAGACCCGTGTGAACTCCGACGTAAAATGTGAATTTTAAAAAAAAATTTACACACTGACTTAAAAATAAGTAACTCTGACGTAAAAAAATGAAATAAAAAAATTTACGATGGTTTTACACTGGTGTAAAAAAACTAGCACACCAATGTTGACTTTTATATTTCTATTGAATATTTTATTATTCTTTAATTTACAACCACACATTCTTTTTTAAATAAATTATGTGTGTGGTTGTAGAGTGAGTTCTTGTGTGAGAGTGAGAGTGTGTATGTACGATGATTGTTTTACAAAATATACCGAATTTAGACAACATAAAAGCGATGATGAGGTGACATGTGTGAGTTAGGTTTTATGTGCAATGACATTTGTGTCGATTTACATGTTACCTTAGTTTAAGATGATATTTAAGCTCTTCGCGGTACGTGAAGAATTGCCAGAAGATGCCCACGACCCGCAAAGAAGCTAGGAATCTTAAAATCTAATTTTTATGATAAAATTATTGGCAGCCGTAATGAAACGAAATCTTCGACGCAGAGACCAATTATTGGGAAATTTGGAGCACTTTCATAGTTCTTAATCATCCGATTAAAGAAGATGCAATCCACAACAAGAATCGAAGCTATGGCGATAACTATGCATAGCTAATTATCTTCCTGCAACACTCTCCGAGTGAAAAGTTTGTTTGGTTTAAACTCACATTTTCTTTGATTATTTGTTTGGATTTGTTTTACTTTAGATATTGTAGAACAACTTGATGTGTTTGTTAATTTTGACAAATTATTTTTGTTTGAAGTGTTTTATTTATGCCAATCGCAATTATAAATATATTAATACCCATGCTTATTAAACAGTATTTGCATTGATGAGGGTTGGTCCACCTAGGTTAGAAGGCTATTTATATACTTGTTTTGGAACATTAAACAGATAATGCTGCAGATCAGTTGGTGTGGGTGTTTTTTGTGTTTTGGTCACACCCGGGTTCGAGTCAATCGGCCTCCGTTTTTTCCCTTTTTTTTCTTTTTTTTAACTTTCCAGCTGTCCGGACACGTGACTTCTTCATCTGATTTCTCATACATATAACGTTATGTATACATATAACCGATCATATACACATACACACGATCGTACACACACACACACTCCATCTCCTTCCAGTCTCTCTCTCTCTCTCTCTGCTCATACGACCGCCGTCCGCCGCCTCACCGCCACCGTTCCTTGCCATCAAACCGTCATCGTCCGCCGCCCTGACTACCACCGTTTGTTGCTATCTCAACGCTTACCGTTCGTCGTGCGGCATCATTGCTACTATCGTTTGTTGCCATTTCAAACGTCGTCGTCCGCCGTCTGCAAGCTTATTTCTTACGCAGATTTCTATGGTCTAACGTTTTCTCTTCCTAATTGTATGTTTAATGATGATTATTGTTATTATTATTATTGTCATTGTTTGTTGAAACGGTTTGCATGCATTGTGATTATGTGGATGAATATGATTGTTTATTGTTTTCTTTACATAGGTAGATCCGGGTTCAGGTGGTTGTGTTACGGACATGATGTTTTTTGAAGGATCTGATGTAAGGCTACTGTTTTTTGGTCATTGCTTTTCGTTGTTTGTTAGCGTTAGATTGATGCGGGTTTTCGTATGCTTGATATTAATTTGTGGTTCTTTGTTTACTTTTGATAAGTTTTAGGAAGGTTATATAGGGGATGCGGATGTCATTGTTGTTGATCAAAGTCTGTATGGTGATGTAGGCTGTATATAGTGTAGGCGTTAAATTGATAATTGAGGTTTATGTGGTTATATAGAGTAGTATAGTAGTTGGGTTTGTTTTTTTTTATAGAGGTTTATGTGTAGGTATATGTTAGATTGTTAATAGAGGTTTATGTGGTCATGGGTTAGGATGAAGCCATCCTTGATAAACATTTATTTGGCGATAAAGAGTACATATAGCATGTTAGGTACGTTTATGATGGGGTTTGCATGGTTTTGTGGAGTGTTTATAGTGTATGATTTATGAGAATATTTGGTATACTTTGTGGTTTCAGTCATTTGGTTGTTTAAGGGTAAAGCCGTTGTAATTGGTTATATAGAGTAGTATAGTAGTTGGGTTTGTTTTTTTATAGAGGTTTAGATGTAGGGTATACATTAGATTGTTAATAGAGGTTTATGTGTATTCAGGGGTTAGGATGAAGCCGTCCTTGATAAACATTTATTTGGCGATAAAAAGTACATATAGCATGTTAGGTACGTTTATGATGGGGGTTTGCATGCTGTTGTGCTGGGTTTATAATATAAGATTTATGAGAATACTTGGTATACTTTTGTGGTTTCAGTCATATGGTTGTTTAAGGGTAAAGCATTTGTAATTCGGACAATATCATAAGGCATGGATGAATTAATAGTGTTAGGTATTATCAATAAATATAAGTTTATTGTTCTTGGTAGAGGTTTGTGTCGTGATGTCTAATAGATGCATTATAAGTGTTATTGTTACATAAGTATCAGCTGTTGCTTTGCGCACAACATCTTTAAAGGTAGGTTTGTTTAGCAGCATATTTGACAGTTATGTGTTTATATTAGAAGGTTTATTAGTGTGTTTGATTACAAATGATGATACTACAAAACAAATAATGTGGTTAGTATTTGTATTAGGGAGAGCAAAAGATAGGGCTTAATGGTTGTGTAGTATGTGGACGATAATTAGGGAGAGCAGAAGATAGGTGTGCTGCAAAACAAATAACGTGCTCAGTATTTGTTTGCTAAAGGCATTAAAAATTGTTGTGTGGTATATAGACAGGAATTAGGTAAATGTTGATACTACATAACAAATAACGTGGTCGGTATTTGTATTAGGGAGAACAAAATATAGGACTCGATGGTTGTGTAGTTTGTAGACAACAATTATGGAGAGCAGAAGATAGATCTACTACAAAACAAATAACGTGGTCAGTATTTGTTTGCTAAAGGCATTAAAAATTGTGTGTGGTATGTAGACAAGACTTGGGAGAGCAAAAGATAGGTGGTTAGTTCACAGTTTGATTAACTCGTCTTTAACCGGAGGGCGTTCCATCTCTGGTTTCCACGCCGCGGTATTACACTTCAAAGGGACCTATTTAATCCATTTCATCACAAAAACCTGTTGCGTTTGCACGCTTTGTTGCAGCAGATTCCGAACCTCTTTGACAGTACACGCACCATTTGTCCGTGACCTAAGTACAATTCCTATGCAGAAATAATGCTAACAACTCTGCAAATTCGCGGCTTCAACTCTCTATCATAGGTTCGATAAAATGATCACGCCTAATGTGCCAAAACTGACCCCCTCTTCCCTATGTTGCTGCTGATGTTTTCCAGACAGCGTGCACGAATGCTGATGTTGATATGGGACCGTCATCGTCACGCTCTAAACAGAAACTGCAAGCTACAAGACAGCGTCCAGTGCTGATGTTGGTGAAGTTGTTGGGTGCACATACGACAGCCTACCAACTAGAGGTGTCTGCTTTGACAGCCTACGCATCCACGTTTTACCACTGGTGTCCCATCTAAATTTGGAAAGGTAATCAATATAACGCAGATCCAAGCATACGATATCTGTAGCCTCTTCTGTTTTACCCTCAATAGTGGTGTTGGCGATCGGTTTCCACGCCGCAATATTACACTTCAAATTGGACCTATTTGGTCCATTTCATAACAAAGACCTGCTGCGTCTGCACGCTTTGTTGCAGCAGATTCTGAATCTCTTTCGCAGTAGGCACACCATCATTTCCCTAACTCCACAACCATTTGTCCGCGACTTGAGTACAATGCCTATGCAGAAATAATGCTGACAGGTCTGCAAATTCGCGGCTGCGACTCTCTGTCATGGGTTTGACAAAATGATCACGCCTAATGTGCCAAAACTGATCCCTTCTACCCGATGTTGCTGCTGATGTTTTGCAGACAGCGTGCATGAATTATGATGTTGATATGGGACCGTCATCGTCACGCTCTAAATAGAAACTGCAAGCTACAGGTCAGCGTCCAGTGTTGATGTTGGTGAAGTTGTTGGGTGCACATACGACAGCCTACCAACTGGAGGTGTCTGCTTTGGCAGCCTATGCATCCACGTTTTACCATTGGTGTCCCATCTAAATTTGGAAAGGTAATCAATATAACGTAGATCCAAGCCTACGATATCTGCAGCCTCTTCTGTTTTGCCCTCAATAGCGGTGATGGCGAAGGTGATGTAGCAATTGTTCTTTTGGCTTTGTATTATACATAATATTATTTACGATTTTTGCAGAGTGAGGTGAGATTCTCAACTCTAGAGACCACGTATCATAGGCTAAGCTCGCACGGTGGACGACTGTTTTGTTTTCTTTATACATTGGATAGAAGGTTAGAGGTATCCACTCGGCTGCTTATGCGACTGCCATGTGTACCAAGTCATAGAATAATGGCAGACCCTATCTGTAAGACATTTCTTGGTTCATCTACAAGCACTAACAAGTCTTGGAATATAGAGTATGCCGCAGTTCTTGATTCATCTCCATGTAGTAACAACTCTTGGAATATGAAGAAGGTCAGTTTAATTATTTTTAAAACATATTTTACATACATTATACTAATAAAATTTTCTAACATTTTTGTTGTTTAGGAAATTTTGCAAGGTGGGGTTCAAATCTCAAGACCTAAAGTGATATATTGTATGCTAAACTTGCGCAACAAACATGCACATAACGAGGAGCTTCATTCGATGTTCGGAAAGAATATAAATTCCTCGAATTAAAATACATGACGATTATGGATTCTTCTCCAAGCAGTAAAAACTCATGAAACATGATGAGCAACGTAATTTTTTTAGATGATGTAGGTTCATTATAATCATAAACGCCATTCAAACAATTTTTTATGAATTTTCGCTTCTGCATAAAATGTTTACTATTGGCCCTATGCATTTCACTGGGAAAAAATAAGTTCCTACTAAGGAAGTCAAACTATGCTCTTATATATTCGAATTGTGATCTGCAACATCTAAAGTAGCTTCTGAAGATGTACGAGTGAAGAAAGATGTGATCAGTAAACCATAATGCGTAGTCAAGTGAAGTACCTCTTCCTACCCTACTAAAAACAAATATGGATAAAGCGGAGTGACAACTTCAGCCCCCAAAAGCACGTGTAGTAGACTAAGCTCTCCCTATTCTTTAATGTAAACGCAGTTGTATACTGCATGATATCAATTTTGTAATGTAATGTTGTTGGCTATTAATTGTTGGGTTTTGTGTTGAATGTCATTATACTAATAGTTGTCTTCTTATTTGGATTTTTTTATGTTGTTCACAAAGTTTTCTAACACGTTTGACTTTCTTAAACGCTTACCATTCTTTGGCCATAAGCATACAAACCCTGTTATATTTTTTGTGAATATAGGAATTTTTTTAACCACATTCCACACTTCATGGTTTTTGGTGTTTTCTACATTGGATTTTGATTGTTGAGAAAATAGATATTTGATTTACATAGACAGAATTGTGATGCACGTTTTTGAAAACTCCGTCCCCGCAACGCGGGGGATACACCATAGTTGATTTTATTCCTTCGTGAAAATTTGGGGTGACACAAAGGGGAATATTTTGCACTTATAATTGGGTAATTGGATGTACGGGTTAGTATTAAAAACCTGTCTTTGATAGCCACTTTAACTAACATTCCAATACCATGCATATGTAATTGCACTTAATCAAATAGTTGTGTGGAAAACCTAAACCTGAAATTTGGAGGAGGTTGCATCCTTATTATTAATATTGTTTTCTTATAGTCATTGTGGCTAAGGTTGCATCCTTATTATTGATATTCAATTTCATCAACTTTTGAATCATCCACACCCGTATTTTACTACATAAATCTTATTTTTTATTGATCACTTTAATTGTGAACTTTTTATTGACACATTCCACATAATCCTCGTAGTTTGACAACCCTACTCCCTACACTATAGTCATTGTGGCTAAGGAGTTGTTTTAAATATAGTTTTTTATTAGCACTTAACATGTGTTCAAAATTGTGTTGTTTCTGGGGAGTTCGTGCGCTTAGTGTTTTTAGCGTTATTTTTTTGCTTTAAAAAAATTAAAGAAATTCAAATAATATGGAACAGTGATAAGCTATCCTTTGAACCTTTCTTCTTCAAGCACATAGACAGATTGGCCCATGGGTTTTGGCTTCCATCATCAGCAGTTCTTACATAACTATTTTTATTCTTTGTTGACGATTGGTATATTAACTTGGGTTTTACTTGAAGTCTACCTCAAACTTGTAGCTAAATCAACATCTGGGTCTCTTTCTAATAGAAGGTCATCCATAACTCTACTCAAGACATTTTGGCACATTCTCCACATCTAATTCGTAAGTACTTTTTTTCTTTGAATCTCTGGGTTAGGGAAGATTTGAGGCTACTCTTTGAGCCTTTGTTGAGTATTCAAAACTGAGAGATGTGGTGATATTTGGTTGCAAAGTCTATTATCAATATTCTGAATCTTCAATTTAAGGACACTGATAACGATTTGTCAATCAAACTTTGAAGAAGGACTTTGAGAAATGAAAACTATCTGAACCCTGGTGAAATTGCTATTTTTTCAAGACAGTAGTTCCTAACAAGTAGTTTTTGGTAGTTTGTGATAAACCTTTGGTTTCTTCATAAAACGTGACTTGAACTTTTGAGAGTTTACAAATTTTCCATTATTGACCTACCATCAAGATAATTCCCTACATCCCTAGTTATTGGAAAGATACTTTTGAAATACGTCTAAGTTTAACTTTCTAAGGTAGGATGAACTTCACTACTTTAACACTTTTCTTCCCCTTTATTTGGTAGCAGCAATCATTTCCTTGTAATAGTGATCTTACAATTTGCTACGGCTTAAGATCATATTTGCTCAAAGGTGGAAAATTCTAAAATAACAACTATTTGTGGGTAAGATTTCTCATGTGAAGCATGCAAGCTGTATGGTGAATGTGGTGCAGTTGGACTTAAGCTTGAGGCATTTTGGTGACAATCTTCTTGAGATTTGAGACCATAGCTCCTAGTTGTTTTTCATCAGTTCCAGTAATTGAGCATCATCCAACTTAATAGAATCCTCTGCATCCCTATCAGTGTTGGTTAAATCATTAGCTATTTGACGTTAAAAATCTCATAACATGTTATCACGCCCCTTGTTCTTGGTACTGGGGCCTTCAAGTAGTTTTTGTCACTTATAGAGTGCATAATTCTATTGCCTGCAAGGTGGTCGTACTTATGTTCCTACTATCAATCAGAGATCCAATGACTTCATTCAGAAGAGTGGAGCCACACATGCAATCTTAATAAGGTTAATTATATCAGTGCTAGATTTGACCTCTTTTTCATGAGGGTTACGATCATGATACTACTATGTCTGTGTTGGGAATCATGTGCCCCGTTCGGGTTCAAATCAACCCAAACCCATTTTACTCGGTTTATTTTAAAATCCAATTACATATATATATATATATATATATATATATATAATTTTAACACAAATAATAACATTTATCAATAATCAAGGCGGAAAATAACGTTATTTTACAAATTTCGTGAATATAACGTTAAAAACGATGGGTGGTTAATCATGCATCATGTGGTGGCGTTGATAGCCAAAAGACAAGGGGTTACATGCACCAATCGGGCTTGTCCCGATTGCGAAGCGTTATGTGCCTTATGTCCTATGCTTGATACAAAACCACTATCCAGCCGAGGGTCTCACTGGAAGCAGCGTCTCTATTCCCACAGGGTAGAGGTAACGTTGTCTACATCTTACCCTCCTCAGACCCTACCTTAGCTTTGTTATTGGTGGGATTAACTGAGTATGATGATGATGATGATGATCAATAATCAAGGCGGAAGCATGTTATACCAAAAACAATATATATTATTTTTAAATGGAATACGCGGTCCTAATCCAGTGATCCAAATACAAATCACGAACAAATAATATAATCACAACCATACGGTGTTTAGAAAAACTACCTTTGACGAAACACCAAATAGATCGCACGATGGATCTACGAACACCACGCTAGTTAGCAAATCACCAAGACATCAAAACTCCTGAATCACCAAGAACACCCACGTAGATCTCTATCAATACGAACACCCAAGAACATGAACACATGAAAGGAGGCAACCCTGAACAAAAATACGCAGCCCGAGGCAACCCTAGGTGGCGCGTGAGTGAAGGAGGAGAGGGAGGGAGCGTGCGTGCATAGGCGGGTGGAGGCGCTGGTGGTGGTGTCGCCGGTGGAGGTGACTGCACAGTGGTGATGATGGGTGGCGCAAGGTGTGGCCGGCCTAAGGTGGGGGTGGCGGCTATGGTTGTGGTGCTGATGTTTAGGGTTTTGTGAATATTATCAATATAATATTATGTGGTGGAAAAGCTAATGGTTAGGAAGATTAGCGTTTGCTTAAGGTATTATATAATAATAAACTTTGCAACTAAGTCCCTAATCGAGGACTTGCCTAATTGTAATTAATTATTTAATTACTACTAACTTGAAGTTTTATAATTAACAAATTAGTCACAAAACATTTATATATCTTGTAATAAAATTATTATTACTATTATTATTTAACACCTTTAAATAATAATAACCCTCATATTATACAACTTGTCTATAATCATCGTGCCCCACTTGGACAAGTAATGATTACTTGTTGTAATGCACAGTAGAGTTGGGTGTACAACTATACCGCATTGTCCCTATAAAAGTATGAATATTTTAGTTCATTTTTTTATGTTTATCATTACATGGTAAGTACTATGTAGGTTACGATTTTATAAGGGTGGACGGGGTGGTTCGTAATAGCCACCCCATGGTCCGTGTGATGCATCACTCACCGCCCCTCCTGGTGAATCACAACTGTGAGAGCATAATAATGTGATGACCATCACACTCCCAAAAGCAAGTGGTTGTCCCATCTCTCTCTCTCTCTCTCTCTTTTTATATTGGTTTTTATATGGGTGGCTAGGTGGTAAAATATTATTGTGTGTGATGGGTGTGACGAAATGTGAACACCACCCCTTAGTGATGAATGTGATGAAGTGTGGTGAAAATAATGTTTCACAATATTATTAGGTGTGATAGTGTGATACCATCACCAACCACTCCATCCACCCTAATTAGAGTATCAGTCTTATAGGTTAAGTTTTCATAATTAGCAATGGTTGTATTTTGCACAAATAGGGGTTTAGGTTTGTTGTAAAGGGTGAGTTTTGTTTTAATATATTGTAGGAAACGTGGTTGGGTTTTTAGTCACAAAATACCGAGTTTTCTATTGTATTTCAATCGTTTTTAGTGCGTATTTGTGTGATCTTATTAGGCGATCCTAAATGATTGCCTTAAATCTCTCCTAAATCATAGCTGCATATATTTTTATTCTTTGTATTGAATTTTCTATTTTAGTCACAGGAAGATTTTTCTCCTTAATAGCTGTTTATTCTTGTATGTTTATACCTCTTGTAATTGTTAAAGTTAATCATCAAAAGTTGTTACTATCTCATAGTATCAGTCTTGATCCTGTCTCCTTGATTGCTTTCTGTCCTTTTTTTCCTCTTCAGCCTATCGCTGCCACCACCATGTCTTCCTCAACTAATCTTTCCACTATTCCTCTTTATTCTCTTCGCCATCTAATCAATATAAAACTTAACTCCACCAATTATGTCCCATGGGAGAAACAAATCATCCGGTTCTGGCCTACCTTGATCTCGTCGGCCTTGTTGATGGTACCATACCTTGCCCACCAGAAACAATAACTTCCAACAATGAAACCACTTCTAATCCAGCCTTCACCGCTTAGAAATCAGCCGATCAAAAGGTCCTTCTTCTCATAAACTCCACTCTCACCAAGGAAGCTATGTCCGAAACCATTGGACACTCCACTTCTTATCGGTCTGGAAAGCATCAATAAATGCCTACAGCCATTGCTTAATTGAGCGAATCCACAACTTAAAAGACACTCTTCGTAACCTTCAAAAGGGTACCGGTTCTGTTGCTGATTATGCTCGGAAGTTTAAAGCACTTTCCGACCAGCTTGCTTCCATCGGCCACCCCATCAGCGATGAGGACAAACGCCATTGATTTCTCTTTGGTTTAGGTGACTCTTTGAATGTTTTTCTACATCCCAAAGAACAATCAGACATGCTCCTTCTTTTCGGGATCTGCTTGCAAATGCCAAAAATCAGGAACTTTTTGTTTTAAAACTTCATAGACCAACAACAACCACCGAAGCTGCCTTCTATTCTAATTCTCCCAAACCTGCTCATTCATTCTCTTACTGAGGCAAAGGCCGTTCTCAGCCCTCAAAAGGACGCGGTAATACCTACACCAAACATCCTCCTCATTGTCAACTTTGTCACAAAGACGACCACTATGCCACTAATTATCCTACTCTATCATCTTATGCGCAAAAAGCCCTCACTCTAGATGAAAATCTAGCCCAAGCATTCACTCCTCAATGCATCCTTGCATCCAAAACTCCGGATTGGACAACCGACTCAGGTGCAACAACCCATATGCTGACTAAAAATCATGGTTTAATCGATTCTAAACGTCACACGGGTAACATGAGTGTTACCTTTGGTAATGGTCAAACATTACTCCTTACTCATGTTGGGAACACAACTCTAAATAACTCATTATCTTTAGAAAATGTTATTGTTGTTCCTAACCTCACTAAGAATCTACTATCAATTTGTAGACTCAAAAATGATTCTCCCATAGATGTTTTATTTTCTTACGATTACTTTCATATCCAGGACCAAAAAACGGGGGAGGTTCTTGCTAGAGGCACTAGCGAGAATGGTTTCTATGTTCTCACCCAAAGTCACAAGTCTCTTGTTGCCGCGCTTTCAACTTTTCATCTTCGTTCTTCATTCAATAAATGGCACAGCCGCCTAGGACATGTTTCTTTTGATACTATCACTAGCTTAAATAAACTTGGTCATGTTTTTGTCACATCTTTATTACCCAGACCAGGTTTATGTAATTCTTCTGAGTTATCTAAAGCTAAACATCTACGTTTTGTTGATAATTATGACACCCCGCATTTTCAGGTATTTACTTTCAATAAACTCTAGTAAACTTTATTTACATTTACAACATGCTACTTAACTAGGGTTAGCTAGATGAGTCACATGTTGCACAGTTATAGACTAGTAACTGAATAACAGATGTAATTCGGGGAATTTCCGAACTACATATACGAGTATTGAACCCTGAACGTTGGTGAATTAAGAAAATAGATAATTGTGAATTAATGGTTTGATATTAATTGCAATTACGAGTCTCTATGAATTGATGTGAAAATTATTATGTGATTACGTGAATTTAAACTAAACGTGTTATCAAAATAGTAATCGATGAACCGTTAGGATGGTTGGGGTCTAAATACATGGGGTTACGCTGGGTATGGTCCAAAATAACAATTACACTGAAGAAAAATGCAATCCGCTGAACTGGGCTGCCCGAAACGAATCCTGTCAATCTGAACAGGGGTTCAGATTGACTGAACGGGGATTCAGATTGACCAAACGGGGGTTCACTCATTCCGAACGGCTGTTTGGCAGGTCTGACGCGTGAAACCGACTTAAACTCCCTATTTAAGCAACCTTAAGCCCCATGTACTGCATAACCCCAACCCTAATCGTCCATAACAACCCTCATACAAAAAATAAACCCTCTAGCACCTGCTAAAGCTCAAGAACATCATTCGGTAGGTTTGGAAGGTATTCGGTTGGTGATTTTTAAGCGCTTTCAGTATAACAATCAAACCCTTGTGTTTTGATCTTCTCTAATATGTTTTAAAACCTTACAATCAAGTTTGTCCAGGTCTGAAACATTTTTATAATGATTAAAACTTGAGGTTAATAAAGATTTAATGGGTTAAACATGAAGTTACATGATTGTTATTTGGTGTGTTGCATGATATTGCATATTTATGACGTTCAGACTTCTGGAGTTTATGGTTGATGTTATTTATGATGTATCTTTCATGTTTATATCAGGTTTATGTCTTATGAATGTTGTATGTTGTTTGTTGGGTGTTATTGACCGATTATATGCGTATATGACTTGTTATAATTAGGGTTTTAACATGCTTAAAATCAGGACAGAATGTTAAAGTTGACTTGTAGGGTCTGTAACGTGGCTTTAAAATACTTGTTTTGATGGTTTCTTGGTATGAACATGTTGTATAAGGTCTTAGATTTCTATAATGGGTAAAATCTTGTGATTTGGACATCGGTTGATATGTTTTTGTAATTTTATTTTATTAAAGGTCTAATCTGATTTTCGGATTAATATTTTGGGTCAACGTTAAACGACCATAACTTGAGTTCTACAAAGAGTTAGGTTATAAATTTTGAACAGTAGGGCGACATCGGAGAAACTTGGCTTCTATAGGTGGATTCATCCCGTTTAGATGAATATACAATTTTTGTGAATTTTTCTATTAAACCTATCTGTTAAGAGTGTTTTCTGGACCTAGTTGTATTGTATAATTTTTCATAATTTTGGTGTTTGGATTTATCACAAAACAAAAATATGGATATGACTAGTAGACTCCCTGGAATATTCAGTAATATTTTGGGAGTCTAATTCGTTGTATAAGTATTTTAAATAGAATTGTTTTCACGGCGCATAATCTGTCCTAAAAAATGCAGATTATGAGATGTGCGTATATGTGCCTATTTAGAGTCTTGTATGGCTTGGTATTAACATGGAATTGTATTAACACTTATATGAGATGTATTTGAAGTGTGTGACTGATGTTAATCATAACGTTCACCAATGGGTTCGTAGGGTCTACTTGTGCATATATAAACAGTAGGCGTCACTTACACGTTTTCGTATTTTAAAACGTCTTGGACAAACGGGTTATATGGTGTATTGATTATAATCATATACTCACTTAGTGACACATGTAATAGGGAGTTGGTAGCACGTCCTTATTTGTTATGTTTGGATTTATAGCTTGCAACCTAAGGTGAGTTTCAATACTTTTTCTCGGAAGCATGCGTCTCAGGCTTGAGACTAAATTGGTAAACTTTTTCCTACTCTGGTTTGAACTACCATACATCTCCAGTTATGGGATTCTTTGACTCCTTATGTGGGTCGGGTTTTCGATTCCTTGTGTGGATCGCGTTTTTATCAGTTTTGCAACTTTAATTGTCCTTTGTGAACTAAACACACTCTATCACTTCAAAGTCCTTATTATATTATTGGGTTAATTTCCAGAGGCGAATGGGGTATTAGTTGTAGCGTTATTAGATTGTGCAGCAACCTCATGCTTGAGGTGCTTGGGTCACGGGCATGAAATCTGACCACATTTTTCCTACTAGTGTTGATATACACTAGTACTAAGGCAAATTAATAACTTCTGTATGTTTCCAATAATCAGCTGTTTAGTTACAATGAGTGGGCTAGCTACCCCTGACAAGCTTAAAATTGATGACTCTTATGACTTTTGTATTCGACAACTTTACATTCGTTCTTTAAACTGTGAACTCACCAACATTGTTTTTTGACCCACTATATACATGCTTTTGCAGGTAGTGAGCTTCCGGTGCCACGATTAGAAAGCACTGTATGTTTCACTACATTTGGGTCTAGTGCATACACCTAAACTAAATTTTAAGCTTTTATGTTATTTTTCATATGGTTTTATCTTGGGCGTGTTGTTCTATGCATGGTGTTGAAATGTCTATGTTTGGTTTACGCTTCTGCAACTTAACTACATTTTTAAACACTAAACTTTATTTTTGAAAACGAACTAAACGGTTTGGGCATTTAGAGTTCGTTCATGTGACTTATGGCTATTGGATCCTGTTATGTCATGCGCCTCGCGGTATAAGCCCCGCAGTAGAAATTTGATCGTGTGACAACAATAACAAACACGCACAACAAGTTTTAGACTTAATTCATTTTGATCTTTGGGGATCCGCACCAATTGCCTCTTCCAATGGCTAGTTCTATTATGTAATATTTGTTGTTGGGTCAGAGAGGATTGATGAACCACAAAACCTTAGTTGACTATTCACATAATAATAATAACTAAGTATAATAACTACTAATGAAGAAACAGGCAACTACCGAAGACTAAAAGAGAACTACTGAAGGACAAGTTTTGAAGACGAACCAGACAACTCTCTGATGACAAAGTCCTAAAGTACAAAAGACAACTACTGAGGAAGGAACTACTGAAGAGGAAACTACTGAAGGCCAACTACTGATGAACTAGTTCAAGGACAAACCAGACAACTTCCGAAGAACAAGTTCAGAAGTACTGAAGAACTAACTACTGATGAAGGATCCCATCAGAAGTTAGCAAAGGTCATCAGAAGTTACAAAGTACTGAAGAACAACATCTGATGATTTACTCATCAGAAGTTGTACCAAACCATCAGAAGTTCAAGATTCTCAGAAGTTAGCTTTATCAGTTGTTGTCTGTATAAAGCAACAGTAGTTAGTATATTATTAGTTTGTTTTCCACTATGTATTTGTTTATGTATTTGGTAGATCTAAAAGGCGGTGGAACAGCTAGGTATGTATTCTATAAATACCTGGCTACCTCTAGCCTTTAGACTTGCACTTGGCCACAAGTATTCATACATTTGAACATTTGCCTAATAACATACAAATATTTAAGTTATATTTACTATCTCACTTATGTTTGTTTTGTTATTATTCATGTTGTGATAGCTTAATCCGAGGGGAGTCTAAGTCATAAACAGAAGTCACAAGGTGTCAATTGTCAAGTTTATTTCCGCTGCATACTGTAATATATGATAATTGTCCCTCTGAGCTCCATACGATCCCAACAATTGGTATCAGGGCATGGCCAGTCAAAATTGATCTAACAATCAGTTTGACATAACAGACCAGCTCATTATTATTTATACTCGATTGACTGTGACTCTGGTGTGACTTAAACTCAGTGATATCATCTTAGTCATACAAATGATAAGTTTCAAATCAATCAACTATATCAAAGTGACAAGATATGATTGCCACAACATACCAGGTAGTATAACTTTGTTAGAAGCTCATTTTTTAAATCTGTTTCAAACAAAGTCAGGCCTGAAGACCACATATACTCTAAGTGAACTATCTACTAAGTAGATTTTTCATAAAAGATGTTGGAAAATGTGGGTAACTTTGCTGACCAAATATGTACTTAATTAAATAAGTATCATATAAACAGCAAAGTTTATATTTGTTAATTCAAGCAGGTTAAACACATTAAAATCTAGATCTAAGAGCTTATCTATGGTTTATTGTTGAATATATAATTCCTAAAGCTTGTAAATTAACTACAACTACTGATTTAAAAGAAATATCAATTTTAAGAATCTCAGTAGTTTATATCTTTGGTATTTTCAATTAAAGGACCATTTTCAAAAAGGTTGTTATTGCTAGAGATCCTCCATGGACCAAAAATCCATGGTTGTTGAACTTCAGATGTTATTACAATAGAAGATTTTCATACTTCTAAATCCAAAGGGAGAAGAGGAAATACAATGAAAATGAAGTAAGAAAATAAGCAAAATAAACACTAAACTTAGAAACTTCTGAAAGCTTATATAACATCTGAAGACATACCTGCTGAAGTAGTGAATCAGTAGTTAAGTAGTAGGAGTGTGAGGTGATTGTACATCAGTAGTTTTACAACTGCTGAAGAAGAATAGGGACAACTACTGACGAACAAAATTATTCATCAGTAGTTGAGAAAAAGGGTATAACAGTCCTTTCATCAGAAGTTATAACTTCTGAAACCCTGATTCTTCGCATTCATTACAATTCAAATCACATTTCCCTCTTTCAAATCATCAAAGGTGATTAACAATTAGTTTTAACCTAAATCGATCAAAATGGCCCTTCAATTGAAACCCTCCCACAATCAAATTGCTTATCTTGAAAGAGAAAAAGACTGGGAGAAATACCATGATATTATTGATACCATAGTTAAGTCTAGGTATCACACTGCCTTCATCATCGATCCACCTATCCACGTGGACGCCCACAGTTAAGTGTGATACCATCACCAACCACTCCATCCACCCTAATTAGAGTATCAGTCTTATAGGTTAAGTTTTCATAATTAGCAATGGTTGTATTTTGCACAAATAGGGGTTTAGGTTTGTTGTAAAGGGTGAGTTTTGTTTTAATATATTGTAGGATACGTGGTTGGGTTTTAGTCACAAAATACCGACTTTTCTATTGTATTTCAATCGTTTTTAGTGCGTATTTGTGTGATCTTATTAGGCAATCCTAAATGATTGCCTTAAATCTCTCCTAAATCATAGCTGCATATATTTTTATTCTTTGTATAGAATTTTCTATTTTAGTCACAGGAAGATTTTTCTCCTTAATAGCTGTTTATTCTTGTATGTTTATACCTCTTGTAATTGTTAAAGTTAATCATCAAAAGTTGTTACTATCTCATAGTATCAGTCTTGATCCTGTCTCCTTGATTGCTTTCTGTCCTTTTTTTTCCTCTTCAGCCTATCGCTGCCACCACCATGTCTTCCTCAACTAATCTTTCCACTATTCCTCTTTATTCTCTTCGCCATCTAATCAATATAAAACTTAACTCCACCAATTATGTCCCATGGGAGAAACAAATCATCCGGTTCTGGCCTACCTTGATCTCGTCGGCCTTGTTGATGGTACCAAACCTTGCCCACCAGAAACAATAACTTCCAACAATGAAACCACTTCTAATCCAGCCTTTACCGCTTAGAAATCAGCCGATCAAAAGGTCCTTCTTCTCATAAACTCCACTCTCACCAAGGAAGCTATGTCCGAAACCATTGGACACTCCACTTCTTATCGGTCTGGAAAGCATCAATAAATGCCTACAGCCATTGCTTAATTGAGCGAATCCACAACTTAAAAGACACTCTTCGTAACCTTCAAAAGGGTACCGGTTCTGTTGCTGATTATGCTCGGAAGTTTAAAGCACTTTCCGACCAGCTTGCTTCCATCGGCCACCCCATCAGCGATGAGGACAAACGCCATTGATTTCTCTTTGGTTTAGGTGACTCTTTGAATGTTTTTCTACATCCCAAAGAACAATCAGACATGCTCCTTCTTTTCGGGATCTGCTTGCAAATGCCAAAAATCAGGAACTTTTTGTTTTAAAACTTCATAGACCAACAACAACCACCGAAGCTGCCTTCTATTCTAATTCTCCCAAACCTGCTCATTCATTCTCTTACTGAGGCAAAGGCCGTTCTCAGCCCTCAAAAGGACGCGGTAATACCTACACCAAACATCCTCCTCATTGTCAACTTTGTCACAAAGACGACCACTATGCCACTACTTATCCTACTCTATCATCTTATGCGCAAAAAGCCCTCACTCTAGATGAAAATCTAGCCCAAGCATTCACTCCTCAATGCATCCTTGCATCCAAAACTCCGGATTGGACAACCGACTCAGGTGCAACAACCCATATGCTGACTAAAAATCATGGTTTAATCGATTCTAAACGTCACACGGGTAACATGAGTGTTACCTTTGGTAATGGTCAAACATTACTCCTTACTCATGTTGGGAACACAACTCTAAATAACTCATTATCTTTAGAAAATGTTATTGTTGTTCCTAACCTCACTAAGAATCTACTATCAATTTGTAGACTCAAAAATGATTCTCCCATAGATGTTTTATTTTCTAACGATTACTTTCATATCCAGGACCAAAAAACGGGGGAGGTTCTTGCTAGAGGCACTAGCGAGAATGGTTTCTATGTTCTCACCCAAAGTCACAAGTCTCTTGTTGCCGCGCTTTCAACTTTTCATCTTCGTGCTTCATTCAATAAATGGCACAGCCGCCTAGGACATGTTTCTTTTGATACTATCACTAGCTTAAATAAACTTGGTCATGTTTTTGTCACATCTTTATTACCCAGACCAGGTTTATGTAATTCTTCTGAGTTATCTAAAGCTAAACATCTACGTTTTGTTGATAATTATGACACCCCACATTTTCAGGTATTTACTTTCACTAAACTCTAGTAAACTTTATTTACATTTACAACATGCTACTTAACTAGGGTTAGCTAGATGAGTCACATGTTGCACAGTTATAGACTAGTAACTGAATAACAGATGTAATTCGGGGAATTTCCGAACTACATATACGAGTATTGAACCCTGAACGTTGGTGAATTAAGAAAATAGATAATTGTGAATTAATGGTTTGATATTAATTGCAATTACGAGTCTCTATGAATTGATGTGAAAATTATTATGTGATTACGTGAATTTAAACTAAACGTGTTATCAAAATAGTAATCGATGAACCGTTAGGATGGTTGGGGTCTAAATACATGGGGTTACGCTGGGTATGGTCCAAAATAACAATTACACTGAAGAAAAATGCAATCCGCTGAACTGGGCTGCCCGAAACGAATCCTGTCAATCTGAACAGGGGTTCAGATTGACTGAACGGGGATTCAGATTGACCGAACGGGGGTTCACTCATTCCGAACGGCTGTTTGGCAGGTCTGACGCGTGAAACCGACTTAAACTCCCTATTTAAGCAACCTTAAGCCCCATGTACTGCATAACCCCAACCCTAATCGTCCATAACAACCCTCATACAAAAAATAAACCCTCTAACACCTGCTAAAGCTCAAGAACATCATTCGGGAGGTTTGGAAGGTATTCGGTTGGTGATTTTTAAGCGCTTTCAGTATAACAATCAAACCCTTGTGTTTTGATCTTCTCTAATATGTTTTAAAACCTTACAATCAAGTTTGTCCAGGTCTGAAACATTTTTATAATGATTAAAACTTGAGGTTAATAAAGATTTAATGGGTTAAACATGAAGTTACATGATTGTTATTTGGTGTGTTGCATGATATTGCATATTTATGACGTTCAGACTTCTGGAGTTTATGGTTGATGTTATTTATGATGTATCTTTCATGTTTATATCAGGTTTATGTCTTATGAATGTTGTATGTTGTTTGTTGGGTGTTATTGACCGATTATATGCGTATATGACTTGTTATAATTAGGGTTTTAACATGCTTAAAATCAGGACAGAATGTTAAAGTTGACTTGTAGGGTCTGTAACGTGGCTTTAAAATACTTGTTTTGATGGTTTCTTGGTATGAACATGTTGTATAAGGTCTTAGATTTCTATAATGGGTAAAATCTTGTGATTTGGACATCGGTTGATATGTTTTTGTAATTTTATTTTATTAAAGGTCTAATCTGATTTTCGGATTAATATTTTGGGTCAACGTTAAACGACCATAACTTGAGTTCTACAAAGAGTTAGGTTATAAATTTTGAACAGTAGGGCGACATCGGAGAAACTTGGCTTCTATAGGTGGATTCATCCCGTTTAGATGAATATACAATTTTTGTGAATTTTTCTATTAAACCTATCTGTTAAGAGTGTTTTCTGGACCTAGTTGTATTGTATAATTTTTCATAATTTTGGTGTTTGGATTTATCACAAAACAAAAATATGGATATGACTAGTAGACTCCCTGGAATATTCAGTAATATTTTGGGAGTCTAATTCGTTGTATTAGTATTTTAAATAAAATTGTTTTCACAGCGCATAATCTGTCCTAAAAAATGCAGATTATGAGATGTGCGTATATGTGCCTATTTAGAGTCTTGTATGGCTTGGTATTAACATGGAATTGTATTAACACTTATATGAGATGTATTTGAAGTGTGTGACTGATGTTGATCATAACGTTCACCAATGGGTTCGTAGGGTCTACTTGTGCATATATAAACGCTAGGCGTCACTTACACGTTTTCGTATTTTAAAACGTCTTGGACAAACGGGTTATATGGTGTATTGATTATAATCATATACTCATTTAGTGACACATGTAATAGGGAGTTGGTAGCACGTCCTTATTTGTTATGTTTGGATTTATAGCTTGCAAGCTAAGGTGAGTTTCACTACTTTTTCTCGGAAGCATGCGTCTCAGGCTTGAGACTAAATTGGTAAACTTTTTCCTACTCTGGTTTGAACTACCATACATCTCCAGTTATGGGATTCTTTGACTCCTTATGTGGGTCGGGTTTTCGATTCCTTGTGTGGATCGCGTTTTTATCAGTTTTGCAACTTTAATTGTCCTTTGTGAACTAAACACACTCTATCACTTCAAAGTCCTTATTATATTATTGGGTTAATTTCCAGAGGCGAATGGGGTATTAGTTGTAGCGTTATTAGATTGTACAGCAACCTCATGCTTGAGGTGCTTGGGTCACGGGCATGAAATCTGACCACATTTTTCCTACTAGTGTTGATATACACTAGTACTAAGGCAAATTAATAACTTCTGTATGTTTCCAATAATCAGCTGTTTAGTTACAATGAGTGGGCTAGCTACCCCTGACAAGCTTAAAATTGATGACTCTTATGACTTTTGTATTCGACAACTTTACATTCGTTCTTTAAACTGTGAACTCACCAACATTGTTTTTTGACCCACTATATACATGCTTTTGCAGGTAGTGAGCTTCCGGTGCCACGATTAGAAAGCACTGTATGTTTCACTACATTTGGGTCTAGTGCATACACCTAAACTAAATTTTAAGCTTTTATGTTATTTTTCATATGGTTTTATCTTGGGCGTGTTGTTCTATGCATGGTGTTGAAATGTCTATGTTTGGTTTACGCTTCTGCAACTTAACTACATTTTTAAACACTAAACTTTATTTTTGAAAACGAACTAAACGGTTTGGGCATTTAGAGTTCGTTCATGTGACTTATGGCTATTGGATCCTGTTATGTCATGCGCCTCGCGGTATAAGCCCCGCAGTAGAAATTTGATGGTGTGACAACAATAACAAACACGCACAACAAGTTTTAGACTTAATTCATTTTGATCTTTGGGGATCCGCACCAATTGCCTCTTCCAATGGCTAGTTCTATTATGTAATATTTGTTGTTGGGTCAGAGAGGATTGATGAACCACAAAACCTTAGTTGACTATTCACATAATAATAATAACTAAGTATAATAACTACTAATGAAGAAACAGGCAACTACCGAAGACTAAAAGAGAACTACTGAAGGACAAGTTTTGAAGACGAACCAGACAACTCTCTGATGACAAAGTCCTGAAGTACAAAAGACAACTACTGAGGAAGGAACTACTGAAGAGGAAACTACTGAAGGCCAACTACTGATGAACTAGTTCAAGGACAAACCAGACAACTTCCGAAGAACAAGTTCAGAAGTACTGAAGAACTAACTACTGATGAAGGATCCCATCAGAAGTTAGCAAAGGTCATCAGAAGTTACAAAGTACTGAAGAACAACATCTGATGATTTACTCATCAGAAGTTGTACCAAACCATCAGAAGTTCAAGATTCTCAGAAGTTAGCTTTATCAGTTGTTGTCTGTATAAAGCAACAGTAGTTAGTATATTATTAGTTTGTTTTCCACTATGTATTTGTTTATGTATTTGGTAGATCTAAAAGGCGGTGGAACAGCTAGGTATGTATTCTATAAATACCTGGCTACCTCTAGCCTTTAGACTTGCACTTGGCCACAAGTATTCATACATTTGAACATTTGCCTAATAACATACAAATATTTAAGTTATATTTACTATCTCACTTATGTTTGTTTTGTTATTATTCATGTTGTGATAGCTTAATCCGAGGGGAGTCTAAGTCATAAACAGAAGTCACAAGGTGTCAATTGTCAAGTTTATTTCCGCTGCATACTGTAATATATGATAATTGTCCCTCTGAGCTCCATACGATCCCAACAATTGGTATCAGGGCATGGCCAGTCAAAATTGATCTAACAATCAGTTTGACATAACAGACCAGCTCATTATTATTGATACTCGATTGACTGTGACTCTGGTGTGACTTAAACTCAGTGATATCATCTTAGTCATACAAATGATAAGTTTCAAATCAATCAACTATATCAAAGTGACAAGATATGATTGCCACAACATACCAGGTAGTATAACTTTGTTAGAAGCTCATTTTTTAAATCTGTTTCAAACAAAGTCAGGCCTGAAGACCACATATACTCTAAGTGAACTATCTACTAAGTAGATTTTTCATAAAAGATGTTGCAAAATGTGGGTAACTTTGCTGACCAAATATGTACTTAATTAAATAAGTATCATATAAACAGCAAAGTTTATATTTGTTAATTCAAGCAGGTTAAACACATTAAAATCTAGATCTAAGAGCTTATCTATGGTTTATTGTTGAATATATAATTCCTAAAGCTTGTAAATTAACTACAACTATTGATTTAAAAGAAATATCTATTTTAAGAATCTCAGTAGTTTATATCTTTGGTATTTTCAATTAAAGGACCATTTTCAAAAAGGTTGTTATTGCTAGAGATCCTCCATGGACCAAAAATCCATGGTTGTTGAACTTCAGATGTTATTACAATAGAAGATTTTCATACTTCTAAATCCAAAGGGAGAAGAGGAAATACAATGAAAATGAAGTAAGAAAATAAGTAAAATAAACACTAAACTTAGAAACTTCTGAAAGCTTATATAACATCTGAAGACATACCTGCTGAAGTAGTGAATCAGTAGTTAAGTAGTAGGAGTGTGAGGTGATTGTACATCAGTAGTTTTACAACTGCTGAAGAAGAACAGGGACAACTACTGACGAACAAAATTATTCATCAGTAGTTGAGAAAAAGGGTATAACAGTCCTTTCATCAGAAGTTATAACTTCTGAAACCCTGATTCTTCGCATTCATTACAATTCAAATCACATTTCCCTCTTTCAAATCATCAAAGGTGATTAACAATTAGTTTTAACCTAAATCGATCAAAATGGCCCTTCAATTGAAACCCTCCCACAATCAAATTGCTTATCTTGAAAGAGAAAAAGACTGGGAGAAATACCATGATATTATTGATACCATAGTTAAGTCTAGGTATCACACTGCCTTCATCATCGATCCACCTATCCACGTGGACGCCCACAGGCAGTTCTGGGCTAAAGCAGAATCGTCAATGGTCAATGGCAAAGTCGTAGCTCTAAAATCAAAAGTAAATGGAAAAGTGTTGACCATAACATCAGAGGTGTTGTCACAAGCTCTTCAACTGAATGAAAACAATGCTCCAACGTCTATATCAACTGGTGTTATCCATGCCACACTTTCAGCATGTGAGTATCAAGGTAATCTTTCTCATGCTACCATTTACAAAAGATTTTTTGATCCCCAGTACAAGCTCCTGTTTCATTACTTATTAATGTGCTTGAGTCCTAAAACTGCTGGATGGGATTAGATGCCCTCTGACTTGCAACAAATTTTTCATTCTATAGTTGCAAACCAACCTTTCAAAGCATCAGCTTATCTTTTCAATGAACTTGTAATAAACCACTCTAAAGAAAAGAATAAGTTTTTTCTATACCCCAGGTTTGTTATGCAATGCCTCATCACAACCATTGGTGATGATGCATTACTTGGGGTAGCCTCTGTTTCTAAAAAGATAGAGGTTCAAACATTTTCTAGTCATAACAAGCCAGCTCTTCTGGCTGATGATGACCAAGAGGAAACAATCCCAGCCCTCAAGGAACCCACATCATCCAAACCCAAAAAGACTTCTACCCTCAAAGAAACATCCAAAAAGAAGTCTTTTGTCAAACCCAAACCCTCAACAAAACCTAATAAGACACCACAGGAAGGTGAGATGCCTGTGGATGTCAATGTTCAATCTGAACTTGGACAAGCATCAACTGAGACATCCTCACAGTTGGCTGCTACATCTCCTTCCCAGCCTCAAATGCCTGTAACTTCTCAACAAGTTACAGAGTCTATTTTAAGGGAACCCCCATCAGTAGTTGTGACTTCACTTGATATCACTACTGCTACTCCACTGCCTAGGAGTACACAACTTGTTTTTTTTTTTCACTGCAAGTCATATTCCAATATCTAGTGATACACCTGGCACTGTACAAGTTGAACAACGCAGAAGATCTAACCTGGTGATTACTGAAATTGAAGATCAATCACAACAAGGACAAATCAGAAATCAAGAGAAGGGTCTTGTATCCTACACCACAGACTTTAACAGGTCCAAATCCAGAATAACAAAGTGGACCTTCGACAAGAAATCAAAGTCTGTAGTGATAACAAGAGAAGATGGTTCCTTCAATGTCTTTGAAAAGAAGGATGATTTAGATAAACTCTCAACAGAAGATCTCAATACAATTCAACACCTTCAACCAGAACAAGGACCACTATCTCTTAACCAAACCAAACAGCTCCAACAAAACATGACTAGAGAAATATGGAGAATACTTGATTACAGAAAGAAGATCCAATAAAGATTAGATAAGGTTTTGGCTTCATCAATCCAGGGGGAGATTGTTGGGTCAAAGAGGATTGATAAGCATTTAAACCTTACTCTAATATCATCTTTAGTTTGTTTTTGTATAATAAACTGCTGACTAACAAAATGCTGAGGAATAAAGAAGTAAAGTACTGAAGAGCAAACAAGGTGGAAGAAAGTACTGAAGAACAAAGTTCTGAAGTACTGAAGACCAACTTCTGAAAGTATAACTTCTGATGAACAACTGCTGAAGGATAACTTATGATGAAGAAGGAACTTCTGAATAGGAAGGACCAAAAATCCATGGTTGTTGAACTTCAGATGTTATTACAATAGAAGATTTTCAAACTTCTAAATCCAAAGGGAGAAGAGGAAATACAAGGAAAATGAAGTAAGAAAATAAGTTAAATAAACACTAAACTTAGAAACTTCTGAAAGCTTATATAACATCTGAAGACATAACGGCTGAAGTAGTGAATCAGTAGTTAAGTAGTAGGAGTGTGAGGTTATTGTACATCAGTAGTTTTACAACTACTGAAGAAGAACAGGGACAACTACTGACGAACAAAATTATTCATCAGTAGTTGAGAAAAAGGGTATAACAGTCCTTTCATCAAAAGTTATAACTTCTGAAACCCTGATTCTTCGCATTCATTACAATTCAAATCACATTTCCCTCTTTCAAATCATCAAAGGTGATTAATAATTAGTTTTAACCTAAATCGATCAAAATGGCCCTTCAATTGAAACCCTCCCACAATCAAATTGCTTATCTTGAAAAAGAAAAAGACTGGGAGAAATACCATGATATTATTGATACCATAGTTAAGTCTAGGTATCACACTGCCTTCATCATCGATCCACCTATCCACGTGGACGCCCTCAGGCAGTTCTGGGCTAACGCAGAATCGCCAATGGTCAATGGCAATGTCGTAGCTCTAAAATAAAAAGTAAATGGAAAAGTGTTGACCATAACATCAGAGGTGTTGTCACAAGCTCTTCAACTGAATGACAACAATGCTCCAACGTCTATATCAACTGGTGTTATCCATGCCACACTTACAGCATGTGAGTATCAAGGTAATCTTTCTCATGCTACCATTTACAAAAGATTTTTTGATCCCCAGTACAAGCTCCTGTTTCATTACTTGTTAATGTGCTTGAGTCCTAAAACTGCTGGATGGGATCAGATGCCCTCTGACTTGCAAAAAATTTTTCATTCTATAGTTGCAAGCCAACCTTTCACGGCATCAGCTTATCTTTTAAATGAACTTGTAATAAACCACTCTAAAGAAAAGAATAAGTTTTTACTATACCCCAGGTTTGTTATGCAATGCCTCATCACAACCATTGGTGATGATGCATTACTTGGGGTAGCCTCTGTTTCTAAAATGATAGAGGTTCAAACATTTTCTAGACATAACAAGCCAGCTCTTCTGGCTGATGATGACTAAGAGGAAACAAAGGTTTTCGTATTCTAGATCCCTCAACGGGTCAAATTTACACTAATCGTCATGCTAAATTTGACGAAGATGTTTTTCCATTTCACACCCTTTCCACAAACACCGATACTTCAAACCTACCTTTCACCAACTTTGAAGATTCTTTACCCACCCTAACATCCAAAACAACAACCGATACCTACCCCTTCCACCTTCTCCAACACTCAATGTACCTACTGCCCCTTTACTGACCAGCCGCCCAAACACCGAACAGCCCAGTTCCGTCTCCTCCCAGCAGCCCAATTAGTTAAACCAGCCCATTATCCGACTCCTCTTCCTCATCAATCAGCATGCTCCCAGCTCCACTTCCCTATTCAGCCGAACCCCTACCTCCACCATCCGAAAACCCCAACTCCTCCCAATCCAGCCCAAAACAACAATCTGCATCAGCTCAACATTCTTCCACTTCTCCCGCTCAGCAGCCCACTTCTACCCAAAATCAACCCATTAACACCAATACTCATCTGATGACTACTTGGTTAAAGAATGGTATTTTTAAAACCATACATGCTACTAACTTATCTCAATTCTATAGTCACTCTCTTCATCATTCTTGAGAATCCGGTTAGGAACCGAACTCGTGGATCGAATACGCATAAACAACTTGGTTTAAGACGGGGAATTCGAGACGAGACAGAAATATACAATAACAACGTCATCACAGATTCGTATTACTACAGAAACGGTTACAGACACTGTCATCAGTAGGATAAACATTAATCTCGTGGCCGGGGGAGGTCGGGCATGACCTCCCCCTTGAGAGCATTCAAAGCACAAACTCAAATCACCAAATGAACAATAACACATGAGATTGCTATTTATAGTCCAATACACCAGTTCCACGTTCGCCCCTTTATGATGGACGAATGTGGAGTATTTCCACATTCGCCCATTTGTGTTGGTCGAATGTGGAAAACTTCCACATTCGCCAAGTGTATATAGGTCGAACCTGGCATAGTGTATTGTCCTATATTTTACAAATGCGTCAGATCCATAAAATGCCCTTATGGATCACCACAATCTCATGTAACACATTACTAAGACTCAACCCTAGTCTTATTCGACAGTGACCTCCACAGAAAGTGCATCAACAATCTCCCCCTTGGACGTTGCTGGCGAATCCACAAAACTCTTGCACATCAACAGCCAGAAACACAGTTCTCCCCCTCAATACATGCACCATTGCATTGAGTTAGAAATACAATATCCTTCGTGAACTAACCAAGTAATGCACTACGGACCCTCAGCATCAATACGCAGGAAGTCAACTAGACCACGTATATCATTTGCGAATTCAGCAGGTCGCTGAATTACAACCAGATCACCGAGTTACGCCAATGTGAAGTCGACAATGTAATGCAATGCAGTCTCGTAGCATCAGTACCCAGGAATGTCATCTTGACCAAGTACATCACGCGCAATCCAACTAGCCTGATAAGACCTCTACTAGAAGGATTCCATACTGACCGATCAGATATTCAACGTAACACGTAGGTACCACCACTAATTTACGTCTCATATCTGCACTTAACCTTTGCATCACTCTTCACACCAACTGGAGAAGTCTAACTGTCAGTACCCAATTAAACATCTCAAATGTGACTATGTGCAAAACAATCCACTCGAACATTAGTATTTCTATAAATTTCTTTGTCTGTGCTGACAGTGATTGCATTAACACATTCTTCTCTTCACATTCTTCTCTTTTCCTAGCATCTTCAGTCAGTTATTGTTGAAGTATCAGACACTTACATCAACAATCTCCCCCTTGACTGATGCTTCACCAAGTTTCTCTGAGATCCCGTATAATCAATCAATCATGTTCTTGAGTAACTTCATCTGTTCGACAGAATACAAGCCTTCATTATTCTCCCCCTAAAACTGATGTCAAATGAAATGCAATCAAAAACAATCATCAACAATCTCCCCCTTGGACGTTGCTGGCGAATCCACAAAACTCTTGCACATCAACAGCCAGAAACACAGTTCTCCCCCTCAATACATGCACCATTGCATTGAGTTAGAAATACAATATCCTTCGTGAACCGACCAAGTAATGCACTACGGACCCTCAGCATCAATACGCAGGAAGTCAACTAGACCACGTATATCATTTGCGAATTCAGCAGGTCGCTGAATTACAACCAGATCACCGAGTTACGCCAATGTGAAGTCGACAATGTAATGCACTGCAGTCTCGTAGCATCAGTACCCAGGAATGTCATCTTGACCAAGTACATCACGCGCAATCCAACTAGCCTGATAAGACCTCTACTAGAAGGATTCCATACTGACCGATCAGATATTCAACGTAACACGTAGGTACCACCACTAATTTACGTCTCATATCTGCACTTAACCTTTGCATCACTCTTCACACCAACTGGAGAAGTCTAACTGTCAGTACCCAATTAAACATCTCAAATGTGACTATGTGCAAAACAATCCACTCGAACATTAGTATTTCTATAAATTTCTTTGTCTGTGCTGACAGTGATTGCATTAACACATTCTTCTCTTCACATTCTTCTCTTTTCCTAGCATCTTCAGTCAGTTATTGTTGAAGTATCAGACACTTACATCAACAATCTCCCCCTTGACTGATGCTTCACCAAGTTTCTCTGAGATCCCGTATAATCAATCAATCATGTTCTTGAGTAACTTCATCTGTTCGACAGAATACAAGCCTTCATTATTCTCCCCCTAAAACTGATGTCAAATGAAATGCAATCAAAAACAATCATCAACAATCTCCCCCTTGGACGTTGCTGGCGAATCCACAAAACTCTTGCACATCAACAGCCAGAAACACAGTTCTCCCCCTCAATACATGCACCATTGCATTGAGTTAGAAATACAATATCCTTCGTGAACCGACCAAGTAATGCACTACGGACCCTCAGCATCAATACGCAGGAAGTCAACTAGACCACGTATATCATTTGCGAATTCAGCAGGTCGCTGAATTACAACCAGATCACCGAGTTACGCCAATGTGAAGTCGACAATGTAATGCACTGCAGTCTCGTAGCATCAGTACCCAGGAATGTCATCTTGACCAAGTACATCACGCGCAATCCAACTAGCCTGATAAGACCTCTACTAGAAGGATTCCATACTGACCGATCAGATATTCAACGTAACACGTAGGTACCACCACTAATTTACGTCTCATATCTGCACTTAACCTTTGCATCACTCTTCACACCAACTGGAGAAGTCTAACTGTCAGTACCCAATTAAACATCTCAAATGTGACTATGTGCAAAACAATCCACTCGAACATTAGTATTTCTATAAATTTCTTTGTCTGTGCTGACAGTGATTGCATTAACACATTCTTCTCTTCACATTCTTCTCTTTTCCTAGCATCTTCAGTCAGTTATTGTTGAAGTATCAGACACTTACATCAACAATCTCCCCCTTGACTGATGCTTCACCAAGTTTCTCTGAGATCCCGTATAATCAATCAATCATGTTCTTGAGTAACTTCATCTGTTCGACAGAATACAAGCCTTCATTATTCTCCCCCTAAAACTGATGTCAAATGAAATGCAATCAAAAACAATCATCAACAATCTCCCCCTTGGACGTTGCTGGCGAATCCACAAAACTCTTGCACATCAACAGCCAGAAACACAGTTCTCCCCCTCAATACATGCACCATTGCATTGAGTTAGAAATACAATATCCTTCGTGAACCGACCAAGTAATGCACTACGGACCCTCAGCATCAATACGCAGGAAGTCAACTAGACCACGTATATCATTTGCGAATTCAGCAGGTCGCTGAATTACAACCAGATCACCGAGTTACGCCAATGTGAAGTCGACAATGTAATGCACTGCAGTCTCGTAGCATCAGTACCCAGGAATGTCATCTTGACCAAGTACATCACGCGCAATCCAACTAGCCTGATAAGACCTCTACTAGAAGGATTCCATACTGACCGATCAGATATTCAACGTAACACGTAGGTACCACCACTAATTTACGTCTCATATCTGCACTTAACCTTTGCATCACTCTTCACACCAACTGGAGAAGTCTAACTGTCAGTACCCAATTAAACATCTCAAATGTGACTATGTGCAAAACAATCCACTCGAACATTAGTATTTCTATAAATTTCTTTGTCTGTGCTGACAGTGATTGCATTAACACATTCTTCTCTTCACATTCTTCTCTTTTCCTAGCATCTTCAGTCAGTTATTGTTGAAGTATCAGACACTTACATCAACAATCTCCCCCTTGACTGATGCTTCACCAAGTTTCTCTGAGATCCCGTATAATCAATCAATCATGTTCTTGAGTAACTTCATCTGTTCGACAGAATACAAGCCTTCATTATTCTCCCCCTAAAACTGATGTCAAATGAAATGCAATCAAAAACAATCATCAACAATCTCCCCCTTGGACGTTGCTGGCGAATCCACAAAACTCTTGCACATCAACAGCCAGAAACACAGTTCTCCCCCTCAATACATGCACCATTGCATTGAGTTAGAAATACAATATCCTTCGTGAACCGACCAAGTAATGCACTACGAACCCTCAGCATCAATACGCAGGAAGTCAACTAGACCACGTATATCATTTGCGAATTCAGCAGGTCGCTGAATTACAACCAGATCACCGAGTTACGCCAATGTGAAGTCGACAATGTAATGCACTGCAGTCTCGTAGCATCAGTACCCAGGAATGTCATCTTGACCAAGTACATCACGCGCAATCCAACTAGCCTGATAAGACCTCTACTAGAAGGATTCCATACTGACCGATCAGATATTCAACGTAACACGTAGGTACCACCACTAATTTACGTCTCATATCTGCACTTAACCTTTGCATCACTCTTCACACCAACTGGAGAAGTCTAACTGTCAGTACCCAATTAAACATCTCAAATGTGACTATGTGCAAAACAATCCACTCGAACATTAGTATTTCTATAAATTTCTTTATCTGTGCTGACAGTGATTGCATTAACCCATTCTTCTCTTCACATTCTTCTCTTTTCCTAGCATCTTCAGTCAGTTATTGTTGAAGTATCAGACACTTACATCAACAATCTCCCCCTTGACTGATGCTTCACCAAGTTTCTCTGAGATCCCGTATAATCAATCAATCATGTTCTTGAGTAACTTCATCTGTTCGACAGAATACAAGCCGTAGACGAGTGGATCAAGCCATCAAAAGCGTTCAGCACTTGAAACTTTCGTTGAACCTACGTGCCACATGACTCCTACTAGGATACCTCATTACTTTCAGAACATTGAAATCTCAAACTTGATTTCCTTCTTCATAACAACTCTTCAGAACAAGTTCCATAAAACACACAGGAACTGGGTTGACTGTTCTCTTCATGCGGAATAAAAATCTGTTCTGTTCTGGCCCATAATAGTCATTTGAATCTGATTATCATACTGTTGATTCTCATGACTACCCCACAATAAAAATCTGTTCTGTTCTGTTCGCCCCTGGTACTTCTACATTCGCCCACTTTTGTTTACCCGAAGGTAGAACAGTAACCAGAATGTAAAATAATACTTGACCCTTTCCACGTTCGCCCAAAATCAGCTACTTTCGCCCACTCGACTTCCACCTTCGCCCGCGCGATCAATCGAATGTGAAAATAGTCACCCGAATGTGGAAAATATTATCACAAAATTCCAGGTTCGCCCAAAATCTCTCCACGTTCGTCCAAAAAATGCTACCTTCGCCCAGTAACATTCCACATTCGCCCGCCCGACTTTCTGAAAGGGGCGAATGTGCAGACTGAACATGTTCTTGATCAATATTTTCTTCAAATCAGTCCACAATCACTCTAATCCTTTGAATTTGATGATGAAACTTATTCAGAAAGGTGCGGAAATGAAAACCTAACCCTCGAATTCACAAAAACATGGAGAAATTACATGATTTCGGGTTCAATTAAGAATCTAGGGTTTCTAGGGTTTCAACCATTCAACTTTAATCTGAATTTTACGTCTGAAAACAGAAAAAACGAGCTGTGATTGATTCAAACGACTGTTAGATCGTTCAAATCAGTACCACAGCTCTGATACCAATTGAGAATCCGGTTAAGAACCGAACTCGTGGATCGAATACGCATAAACAACTCGGTTTCAGACGGGGAATTCGAGACGAGACAGAAATATACAATAACAACGTCATCACAGATTCGTATTACTACAGAAACGGTTACAGACACTGTCATCAGTAGGATAAACATCAATCTCGTGGCCAGGGGAGGTCGGGCATGACCTCCCCCTTGAGAGCATTCAAAGCACAAACTCAAATCACCAAATGAACAATAACACATGAGATTGCTATTTATAGTCCAATACACCAGTTCCACGTTCGCCCCTTTATGATGGTCGAATGTGGAGTATTTCCACATTCGCCCATTTGTGTTGGTCGAATGTGGAAAACTTCCACATTCGCCCAGTGTATATAGGTCGAACCTGGCATAGTGTATTGTCCTATATTTTACAAATGCGTCAGATCCATAAAATGCCCTTATGGATCACCACAATCTCATGTAACACATTACTAAGACTCAACCCTAGTCTTATTCGACAGTGACGTCCACAGAAAGTGCATCAACAATTCTCTTCTCTCTTCACATGTCCTAAAAGGAATTAAAACCGCATTGAAGGATTCCAAATGGGTACATGCTATGGATTTATCGGATAAAATTCAAATCCGATGGATCCATTGACCGCTATAAACTCGACTTGTAGCTCAAGGTTTTAACCAAGTTCTGGGTCTATATTTTTCCCACACATTTAGCCCCATTGTCAAATCATCCACCATTCGAGTTGTTCTAATCCTTGTCACCATCAACAAATGGAAGCTACGATAACTCGATGTCAACAATGTTGTTTTGAATGGCAATCTTACCGAAACTGTCTATATGGAACAACCACCGGGCTTTCAAGATGAAACTCGTCCGAATCATGTGTGTAAACTAAATCGTGCCATTTATGGCCTAAAACAAGCTCCACGAGCTTGGTTTCAATGATTAAGTTGTTTTCTTATCACACTTAGTTTCACATGTAGTCGAGCCGATCCATCTTTGTTTATCTTCAAAAACAATGGCACTTTAATTTACATCCTTGTATATGTGGACGACATAATCATCAATGGTAACAATGAAACTTTCATTACCACTTTCACTCATCGCCTTCACAAGGAGTTCAAAATTAAATATCTCAGCAACCTATGTTTTTTCCTTAGTTTGGTGGTTGCCCATACCAAAACAGGTTTGTTTCTAAATCAATCAAAGTATGCTTATGACATACATTCACGACCCTGCCTGCTGGATTCCAAACCCGTTGCCACTCATCTCACACAAAAGGACCTTTTCCACTCTACCGGTGAACATTTTCATAATCCAACTCTTTACCGTTCTCTTGTCGGAGCTCTTCAATACTTAACCATCACTCGACCGGACCGGACCTATCCTATGCCGTAAACCAGGCTAGTCAATTCCTTCAAAACCCTACCACCACTCATTTTCAGCTTTTCAAACGCATCATTCGATACTTCAAGGGGACTTTATCACATGGCTTGACCTTTGATAAACTACCTAACACTGTTTTGTTAGGTTTTTCTGATGTAGAATGGGCCCGTTGTCTTGACACTTGAAGATCCACCTATGGTTATTGCATTTATTTAGGTGGAAACATACTATCTTGGAGCGCAAAGAAACAACTAACGGTAGCACGCTCAAGTTGCGAGTCGGAATATAGAGCCATGGCTAACACCGCTTCAGAGCTTATTTGGATCACCTTTCTTCTACGTAGCTGCATGCTTTACCACCAGGATCGCCAACTCTTTTATGTGACAACAAGAGTGCACTTTTTCTAAGTCAAAATCACATCTTCCACAAGAGAGCAAAACATATCGATCTTGGCTACCATTTCATTTGGGAGTTAGTAGCTGATGGTCATCTCCACACGAAGTTCATTTCCACGGATCAACAAGTAGCCGATATCTTCACCAAGAGTTTACCGAGACCTCTATTTGAAAAGTTTCGAACAATGCTTCGTCTACAACCCCCTCCATCTCGCATTGACGGGGGTATTAGGCGATCCTAAATGATTGCCTCAAATCTCTCCTAAATCATAGCTGCATATATTTTTATTCTTTGTATAGAATTTTCTATTTTAGTCACAGGAGGACTTCTGTCTTTAATAGCTGTTTGTTCTTGTATATTTATACCTTTTGTAATTGTCAAAGTTAATCATCAAAAGTTATTACTATATCAAATCCCATAACCAACAAGGTCATTGTCTTCAAATATAAGAATGGAATGATGAATGTTTGAAAAGCATTAAAATTATGAAGTATGTATAGCTTTAGACAAAAAATTATTCAAAAGATTAACAAAAAGTAACAAAAATCTACCACAAGTTTAATTTATTATTAGATAACTCAGAAGCGACAAACATAACAACCATAACTAATTTGTTCTCACAACATTTATTTAATAAGAAAAGTAACATGTATAATAAGCATATAAGCATGAAAACTCATATAACAGTTCAACATGCTTTGTACCCAACAATTTTACTTCTTATGGACTAAGCCTGGACCTAATTTGCTCGACCACTTCATTTCCAATTTGGAACCCTTTAGCCAACACAATGTTTTCTACCGGTGGCGACGAGGCAAACAAAGCATCTGCCACCCTTTGGGTCCCTGGCAACTGGCTACCGAAGCCAGCAATAACAGCTGCAGGAACTTTTCCGTTGTTTATCTGGAAGTGAATTAATCCTCTTGGGAATACGAAGTTTTCACCTTTCTTGATGGTCCTTGAGAAGAGTCTATTATCAGTGGTGATGAATCCAACATCCAATTCGCCTTCAAGCACAAACACGATCTCAGTGGCTCTTGGGTGAGTGTGTGGTGGGTTCAAACCACCACATGGCGCGTAATCAATGCGAGCCATAGACACACCCAGGCTGTTCAGCCCCGGGATTTGTAGGACTGAGGCTGCTGTAGCCGTGGCACCAAAGGTGTTGTTAGTGAGCCCGGGCCTTGCTAATCCGGCAAAGAAGAAATCATCTGCTGATATTTTGGCTTTGCAAACGAATCCATTCACCCTTATATCTGCATTGTGTATAACATTTTGTGAAGATTTAAAATACTTTTCAATCCTAAAAACATATTATTTATGCTTTATAAATGGTGTACTCTACTGCAAACATTACCACATGCAAAACCTCCTCTACTATAAAACAGATAAATTCATTGACCTATTTTTTACTAATGCATTTTACTATTATGATTTAATGCTTTAATGAAGGATATAACTCGCAAAATAATAATAATAATAATAATAATAATAATAATAATAATAATAATAATAATAATAATAATAATAATAATAATAATAACTGTTGGATTTTTACAAAACTTTAGACAGGGTTTCTAAATCATTAACTGAAGTTAGAAGGGATTCAAGAACATACTTGAAGCTAAATCTGCAACACAAACATCTTGAAGCATTTCAGGATCAGCAGAGACGAAGAAAGCCATGGAGATGGCTATGAGCATGCAAACCATGAACCCATAATCGCTAGCAGCCATAGCAAATCTAGAACAGAACATTTTTACTTTGTGTTTGAGAAACTGAATTGGAGTGGTAAGATAAATGATGGGTTTGAGGTATTTATAGGGGATGGAAGAATGTTAGAGCACATCTTTGGAGAACAATTTAAATCCGTATGTGTATTGCTTTTATTGACTTCATTAAATTTTAAGTTTTAAGATACGTCACGTGTTTCTCCCACATTTATATGACGTGATAAGTATCTTTCAACAAAAATATATGACGTGATAAGTAGAAGTTATTTGATGATAAATTGGGAATAATTTAAGATAATTGAGTTTAAATACTTTTATGTGGAAATTGTTTTAGGTGATATATTGGAGTAAAAACGGTTATTAAAAACTTGTTGGTTGACTCATTTGATTCGACGGATGTCATTGACCCTCTTTGAAAAAGCGTAGTTTAACCCTGCGTGCCTTACATACTGATTATATGTGCATTATTATTATTTAGATATTTTACAATTATATACTTTTGTAATATTTAAATAAGATATATATTACAGCTTGGTAATTTCACAAAAAAAAAGTCTAGTTGAGTTAAGGGCGTTAAACAAAAATTTTTCTCTTCAAATATCGCAGTTTAACCCAGCATGCGTTACATGCCATGGCCTAATATCACTAGAATTAATCTCACTAATTAACCTTTAATATTTTTTTCCCTTCTGTATAGTATTGTCATATTTATAAAGAAAGGCGCTACTAGAAAATAGTTGATAAATTTGTATTCCATTTAAACTTTCCACGTGGTATAATTAAGCTCAATAACCTTTAAAAAATGTCATTATTTGTCCTTAGAAGATTTTAATATATAGTTCATAATTTTTCTTTCAGTATATATATTATTAACTAGCTGATTACCCCGGGAGGGTCCCGGTGTTGCTAAATCTAATTTTACGTGATAACCTATTACAAATGGCTCAAGTTAACTAACTACAAAATCTTCTAATCATTGCATGTTCATAGTATTCTAATCAGTAATAACTCATATTCCCCACAAAATCTAATTTTACGTGATAACATGAACACTTTGTGTATTTTTTTCCTGTATGAACGAAACCCCACAAAAAATAGTAGATTTTTTCTCCGTTTTTTATATAGCACTATGGTACTCGTTGGAAAGATAATAAAACGCTCGTTAATTTGGTGTAATTTTTTTCTTTAAAAAATCCCGTATATAAAAGATATAAACGTTTAAAAGTTATGGGAGGAAATATGAGAGAGAAAATTTTAAATTTATTTTTAAATTCTTTTTTCCTAAAATAACTCAATTTAATTAAAAAAGAAAACAATTCAAAAACACCAAAAACTCTCCATTATGATGCCACGTGGCACAAGGTTGGGGCCTCCATTGCACGCCACGTCAGCAAAAGTCTTTTCTTTTATATATATATATAGATGTCATATTTATCAATCCCACGATACATTGATCAAAACCGTAATGTCTAAACTATTGACAAATCTATGTCTAATTTCCAATGAGTTTGATTTTTAGGAACTTGCTACAACAAATATCTGCCTAACAATAGTCCTGAGTCACAAGGGAGGTTCAGAGGTTCAAGGGTTTCGATCTGCCTAACGCAGGTCGTGGTGTCCTTCTACGTTGCAAACGTAGAAGGAGGTTCAAGGCTTGGATTATTTATTATGTATGCTTTTTGGTTCTGATCTGAGATAAACTCGAGATCAGAAGTAGAAGATCTTGGAACTCGAGTGAAGAGAATTGTTCTTCACACGTGAGGGACCAAGAGAATAATTTAGAGTGAAGAGAGAGTGATAGATTTCGGTGTGTGTAGATCTGATCCTGAGCTTCTCTTTTATAGAGAAAGGATCTTCTCAAAGAAGAAAGCATAAAACCTTGATCCTGCTTACAACAAAAGGACATGCCACAAAAAGCAAGAGGATGCTATGGACCTGCGGTCTATAGGCTGATGTTACTCCATCAGTCTTGTTTGTTTAACTCGATGAAAGGGACGACGTGACAAGTCATTTTTTGACTTTGTGACACCACCGGTTGTAGAACCCTTGTAGGCTCCAACCTTTCAAGCGTTTGTTCAATAATATTAGTTATTCGTTTTTCCTTTAAGCTACCCACGTCATCAGCCCCCCAAGTCAGAAGGTTTTGACGAGTTATCTTGAAAGCTTCTGACTGTTTTTGTTATTTGTTCCTTGCTTGAAGGGTTCGAGGGTTCGCTGTGATTTAGGCGGTTAATATTCAGTGTTTTAACTTTGATTGGACCCTGATGTGACATGTGGCAGTCTATTCAGGGCTGTATTATTGCATGTCATTATGACAGTTATATTTAAATAATATAACCGTTCCTTTTTCTTTTTTAACCATTTTACATTTCATTTTTACTTAATCATTTCTCACTTTTTCACTTTCTTCTTCACAACCGTCTCTTCCATCATTAGGGTTTCGTCATTTTTCGATCATCAGGTTAGTTCCCTTTTTCTTGTCTAGTGTACTGATCATCCTTCATAGGCACAATGGGTGCTAAGAAGGATATGGCCGTTACGTTTTCAACCCTTTCTCAGAAAGAGGTTGAATCGTTCTGTTCTGAGTGGGAAATAGACCTTTCCTTTAATCCTGTTGCTCCAGCCAAGCAACTTGCTGTCTCTGATTGTCCGTCTGGTTCTGTTGCTTTATATTGTCGTCACTTTGAGTTTGCAAATCTGCGTCATCCCTTCTCTGTTTTTCTCTTAAATGTACTTGAATATTATAGGGTGTCTCTTGGTCAAATCCATCCACATGGCGTTGGCCGTGTGTTGCATTTTGAATGTCTATGCAGAGCCCTAGGTTATGATCCTACCTTGCTGATGTTTAGGCGATTCTTTCGTCTTGCTAAGAATGGTGACTGGTTCACCTTCGAGGGGTCATCAGCGGAGACAAACCTCCTTTCTTCCCATGTTACTACTGTTGGTCAATGGAAGACCAAGTTCTTCTGGGTTTCTGATTCTATTTTCCCTTTTAAGCCTGTTTGGAGGTCTCCTGAGGCTGTTTTAAATGAGGCAGAACCCTCAGAATCTGAACTTGATCATAACTTTTTAACTGCTCTTAGAGCCTGTCCTTCAAGGCTTCGTCCTTTTGCTGAACCATTTCTAGTATTATCTGGTGTTAGCACTCGCTGGGACAAGCCTGGTAGAGATCCTGTTATAATGAAGGGTGATCGGGGTATGAGTTTTTGTTCGTTATTGGTTTCATTGTTTCTTTTTGCTTGGTTCTTATACTTTGTTTATTTTGCAGTCATGTCTGCTCTGGATTTTATTAAAGCTGATGATGCTTCTGGTGTTGCGTTTACTGATGCTGAAGCAGCGGATGGTGAAGATGCTTTAACCAAGTACGAGAAGGGTCGGTATGATGGGACCAACTATGTTGTCGTTTCCAATGTCAAGGGGTTTGCTAAAGCTAGTTCCTCGAAGGCTTCAACAAGGAGGTCAAGCAGGCGTTTGTTAAAGGCTGCTAAGTCTGCTGACCTTTCTGAGGCAGTAACTGTTAGCGATGACATTGAGGATTCCGAGGATGGGAAAGATCAGACGGTGGATGATACTGTTGTGGATGTGGTGGTGAAGAAGAGTAAGGGGAAAAAGGTTAAAGTGGTGAGGGAAACAAATGTGTCTGGGAGTTTTGATGAAGAGGGTGTGTATGTGCCTGGGTGGAATGTGAAGGCAACTGACAATTTCAAGTCTTCTGCTGTGTGTGAGGAAGTCTTGGCACACTTTGCTACTCCTGGTGCCAAGGCTTGCCTCGAGGGTTTAGATGATGATGCTCTTTTAGCAAAGATGATGGTGGGAACCTGTAATCTGGCAGCCATGTTACCAGAGGGAATCAGCAGGTTTAGGAAAGTCATGGGTGAGTATAGTGAATTTGCTAAGAAGAAGAAGGAAATGAAGCAGTCCATTGCTGACATGAAAAGGGATGCTAAGGAGTATGCTGACAAGGAGGTCACCTTGATTGCCCTTATCGATGAGCTGAAGAAGGGGCATGAGGCTGAGATGGCAAGGCATGAAGCTGCCAGATTGAAGGTAGAAGCAGATCAACTAGCTTTGGAGGCAGAAAGGAAAGCTTTTGAGAGTCAGAAAAAGGAACTGGAAGTCTCTCTTGCTGCTGCCCAAGGTGACAACAAGTGGTTGATTGAAGAAGGTTTTCAGCAAGTTGTTACCTATCTCCTTCATTCTGCGGAGTTCAATTCAGCTCTTGGAGAAGTGTATACCAAGCTGTTGACCCATGGTAAGCATGCCGGTTTCGTTGCAGGGTTCAAAGCTTGTGGGTCTGGTCAAGCCTTGGAAGAATCTCCCTTTTATCAACCCAACTCCTTAGATGTTTTCAAGGAGACTGTGCTCAAGATGGAACACTCCAGTTATCCCTATGTGTCCCAAGTTTCTTCCCTTTATGGGAAACCTTTACAGGAGCTGAAGGAGTTAAAGCCTGCTGGATTGAATGAAGCCGTTTCTGCTAAGGTGCTTCAGGCTGTTTCCAAGAAGAGAGCACACTCGGGTGATAGTGAAGAGACCTTGGATATGACTGATACACTTTCCAAGGATGCCAGTGTTGAAGCCTCCGAAGCTGGTCTGGTTGAGAAGCTGCCCAAGAAGGGAAAGAAGGTGAAGAAAGCTAAAGTGGTCAAGGCTAGGAATGAGGATGAAGCCTCCAAGCCTTCAGGGTCTTGTAATGACTGGGCTTTTGTATGAAGCCTGTTAATGACTGGGCTTTTGTATGAAGCCTGTTAATGTTAGGTCTTTATGGTTATTTGCTTAAGTTTTATGGTTGTTCGTTCTTGTTTTGTTTTTGTGATGTGTTTGTTTGTCTTTGTTATTGTTTGGGAATGTTTATCCGATAGCACCTTCAAAGGTTGAATGCTGCAGTCATTCTTCCTTAAGGTAGTCTAGGCAAACATGTCACCAGCTATCCTATTTGCACTTATATAAGTGTTTGTTATTTTCGTAAGTTTGTTTTTTAAACTTAAGGAACGATTGGTGTAGGTTGTTCAAGCCTGTCGATGAGACTTATAAAACTATTTTTGTTTATCTCATGGAGTCGAATTGATTTAGGGACTCACCCCTTATATAGGTCCGTTCAACCCTCGAACCTATTGAGCGAAATGGCCTGGGAGCTCATCCCCTTACATGGCCCTTGCCATGGAGTTTATTGCTAGGTTCTCAACCTGATTATAGGATAGAAAGACAAAATTTCCAAAAGAGGATTCATAGATCCTTTCATTCATTACATGATAACATTACATAGCTTTCTTGAAAAGAACAACTTGTCTTACATCTTAAACAAAGAACCTTTTAAGGTTTTTACCATTCCAGTGACGAGGGAGTTTCTTGCCTTCCATGTCGGCAAGCTTATAAGACCCTCCTTTGTGAGACTCAAGGATGGAGTAGGGGCCTTCCCATTTTGGTCCTAGCTTTCCTTGATTTTCTTTCTTGCTTGCATCATTGTTTCTGAGAACCAGGTCTCCTGGCTTGAAGCGTTCATGCTTGACCTTGGCATTGTAATAAGACTCCATTTTTTGCTTGTATTTGGCTTCTCTTATTGCTGCCGAGTCTCTTGCTTCTTCCAGCAGGTCAAGATTGAGTGATGTTTCATGCTCGTTAGCCTGGATGTCGACATGAAGGGTTCGGGGTGTGGTGACCCCAATCTCAGCAGGTATGACTGCTTCGGATCCGAAGGTGAGGCTGTAGGGTGTCTTCTTGTTACTTGTCTTCTCAGTGGTTCTGATTGCCCAAAGAACACTTGGCAGTTCTTCCAACCAATTTCCCCCTTGACGACCCAGCCTGGCCTTGATCCCTTCAACCACACTCCTGTTCATCCTTTCAACCTGCCCGTTGGATTGAGGGTATGCCACAGAGCTGAAGACTTGTGTAATCCGATACTCTTTACACCAAGCACTGAACGGTTTTTCTGCAAACTGTTTGCCATTGTCTGTGACCAACACCCTGGGTACGCCGTATCGACAAATGATACTTTCCCATACAAAATCAATTATCTTCTTTCCGGATATCTTTCCCAACGGTTTTACTTCTGGCCATTTTGTGAAGTAATCAACAGCAACCAACAAGAATTTGACCCCTCATTTGGCAGGTGGGAAGGGTCCAATGATATCCATTCCCCATTTGTGGAATGGCCATGCCGAAGTGATTGGAACCAAATCATGCTTGGGGCTCTTTGGGACTGGTGCATGGATTTGGCAGGCTTCACACTTCTTCAATTGTTCTGACGCATCGCGATGCATAGTAGGCCAGAAGTAACCAAGGTTCATGAGTTTTGCCACCACTGATCTTGGACCACAATGAGCTCCGCATATTCCTTCATGAACTTCTTTGATCAAGTACCTGCTTTGCTCAGGACCAACACATCGAAGCAATGGAGCCAAGTAACCCTTCTTATAAAGTATGTCATCTTGAATTGTGTATTGCTTAGACTTGATCCGAATTCTTTCAGCTTCGACAGGATCTTGGGGTAGTTCACCTCTTTGCAGGAACCTTTCAAATGGAGTCATCCAACTTGGTTCACTTTCAGTAATGACATCTTGAACCTCAATTTCAGATATTGAAGGATGCTTGATCACTTCAACCAGCACTTTTTTAGTAAGATGAGCAAAGTTCAACGAAGCAAGCTTGCTAAGAGCATCAGCTTTCTTGTTATGAGACCTTGGGACCTGTTTGATCTTGCAACACTGGAAGGTGTTCATGATTTCTTTAGCCTTCTCTCTATACTTTTTCATGTTAGGTTCTTTAGCAATGTAGCTGTCATTCACCTGGTTGGAAACAAGTAACGAGTCGGTGAACACTTGAAGCTTGTGAACCATCATCTTTTTTGCAAGCTTGAGTCCTGCTATCAAGGCTTCATATTCTGCTTCGTTATTTGATGTCTGAAATTCCAAACGAAGGGCATAGGTAAATTCTAACCCTTCAGGGTTGATTAACACAAGGCCAGCCCCTGACCCTTCAACACTGGAAGCTCCATCTGTGTACAGCTTCCAGGCTTCAGGGTCGATAGGTTCGTCTATGGTTATGTTAACCTCAGCCAGTTCCACCTTTGGAATTTCAGCAATGAAGTCAGCAAGTACTTGTGCTTTGATTGCTTTTCTTGGGACGTAGGTGATTGTGTGTCCACCTAGTTCAACAGCCCATTTGGCTAGTCGTCCCGAAGTTTCAGGTCTTTCAAGCACATTTTTAATTGGTTGGTCTGTGACCACTTGTATGGGATGTGCTTGAAAGTACCTTCGAAGCCTTCTGGCTGTTTGCACTAAGGCTAAAGCCAATTTTTCCAAAGGAGGGTACTTGACCTCTGCTAACTTTAATGTTTTACTGAAGAAATAAACGGGTACCTGAGCTTTGTCTCTTTCTATGGTGAGAACAGCGCTGAAGGCTTCATCAGTAACTGAAAGATAGACAGAGATCGTTTCCCCTGCTTCGGGTGTTGCAATGGTGGGAAGGGAAGCCAGATGATGTTTCATGCTGTTGAAGGCTTCCTCTGCTTCTTCCGTCCACCTGAAGTCTTTCTTATCGGTGCAACCTTTAAGGGTCTTGAAGAATGGCAGTGATTTTTCGGCTAGCTTTGAGACGAAACGCTTCAAGGCAGCAAGTTTACCGTTCAAGCTTTCAACCTCCTTCTTAGTTTGAGGTGACTTCATGTTGAGGATGGCTCGAACCTTGCTTGGATTGGCCTTTATGCTTTGTTTTCCTACAACGTGACCCAGAAACTTTCCTTCCTCGAAACCAAAGGAACATTTAACAGGATTTAGCTTCATGTTGATTTCCCTGAGTTTGTTGAAGGTCTCTTGTATGTCAGCAAGCATTTGATCTTCAGTTTTGCTTTTGATGACCAAGTCATCAACGTAAGCTTCCATGTTCTTGCCAATCTGTAGGGAAAAAGCCTTGTCGACTAACCTTTGATAGGTAGCACCTGCATTTTTTAAACCAAAGGGCATTTTTCTATAACAGAATATACCCTTATCAGTATGGAAAGCAGTTTTTTCTTCATCTTCCTCCTTCATTTGTATCTGGTGATAACCTTTGTAGGCATCCAGAAAACACTTGAAGGGGAAGCCTGTAAGCGAGTCTATTTTCAGATCAACCTCAGGCAAAGGATAGCAATCCTTGGGGCAAGCTTTGTTGAGGTCTTTAAAGTCGATACACATCCTCCAAGAATCATCAGGCTTTCTAACCATCACAGGGTTTGCAACCCATGATTGATATTTCACCTCTCGAAGGATACCTGCTTCAACTAACTTGTCAACCTCTTGGCATGCAGCTTTGCTTCGTTCCGGGGCAATACTTCTTTTCTTTTGGACAACTGGTTTGACATTGGAAGGGATCCTTAGTTCATGTTCGGCAATGTCTCGTGGGATCCCTGTCATGTCACTTGGGCACCAGGCGAAGACGTCCATGTTATCTTTTAGCAACCCTTCAAGCCTAGTGAGAGTGTCACCAGGAAGGGCTGTGTTGACTCGTACCCTTTGATCAGGATACCTGGGGTTGATGCTGAGACCAAGTTTGTTGTGGTCCTCATTGATGGTTAGTACTGTAGTGGAAGGTTGGAGGGTTCCAACACCCTCTTTGGTTGGGAATTTTGCACTCTTTCGGCTAATGGAGACAGTCATGTCAAAGACTACTACCCCCGGCCTTCCAATGATAACGTCATAATTAGATGGCAGGTCCAAAACCACGAAGGTTAATGGTTCAGTCCTTCGTAGTTGACCATCAGAAAAGGTTACGTCAAGTGTTAGTTCGCCCAAAGGCTTGATAGGTATGTCAGCGATACCTTTTATGGCAGCTTCAGCAGGCCGTAGCATGGAGCGTTCTTCGGGACTTAGAAGGTTGAAGTACTTGGCGAACATTATTTCAGTGGCAGCTCTAGTGTCTATGTAGGCCTTTTGTGTTTTGGTGGAACCTACGAAGGCTTCAAGCACGAGTGGATCACAGTGCTTTTCTCCCTTAGTGTAAGGGAAGTAGATGCCTTGTCGTTCCCAATCTTCCAATCTTTGCCTTTTACTTGGGGCTTCATTCTCAACGAAGACCATGGCAACATCTTTCTTTTTACCATCTGCCATGTTCTCTTTCACACCCTTGACCAGGTGGGCCAGTTCTCCAGACTTGACAGCTTCCTCGATCCTTTTCTTGAGTTGGAAGCAGTCGTTGGTGTGGTGTCCCTTCTCTTCGTGAAACTCACAGTACTGGCTTGAGTTCTCGTTTCTTTTACTTCTTGGTAAGGGACGAGGAGGTCTGAAGGTATGTTTGACTTCTTCGGTTGCTAGAATTTCTTGAGGAGTTTTGGTGAGTGCTGTGAAATTGACGTTCCTATCTCTGCTTGGAGGGTTCCTGCTTTCAGACCTTCGTGACTCAGATCCTCTGGACCTTTTGTCATATGTGCCATAATTGCTCTTCTTTCGGGAAGGACTGTTACCCCTCCAGCTGGAACATCTTTTTCTTTGTTCCTTGATGTCCACAGCTTCTTCTCCTCGAATGTGAGCTTCAGCTCTTTCTAAGGCCTCTTCAAGGGTTCTAGGGAGACTTTTGTTGAACTCCCTAGTTAAATACTTCGAGTTGATAGCATTCATGAACCCTGCGACCTTCATTTTTTCATCAGCACCGACATAAGTGAGGCCTTCTTTCGTGTACCTTTCAATGAAGCTCTTCAAGCTTTCATCATCTTTTTGTTTGATCTGGAAGATAACGGTTGCATCCTTGACACAACGTCTTTGTTGTGAGAAGTTGGCCAGGAACCCTTTACCGAGCTCGTCAAAGGTTCGGATGCTTCCAGTTGCTAAACCGTTGAACCAGATTCGTGCAGATCCAACAAGGGTTTGCATGAACATTAAGCAACATTCGGGGTCACCCCATTTTTCGATTCTGGCAGCTCCTGAGAAGATCTGGAGGTGATCTTCTGGGTCATCAGTACCATCGTACGTTCTTATATGGGCTGGCATCTTCAGCTTGTTGGGAAAATCATAATCTGCTATCTCAGGTGAGAAGCAAGACAAGCTGTTTGGCTTGTAGGGTTGGTTTACAGCATGTTCAACCCTGTTGTTGGTGACCCTTCCAATGTTTCCTTGTTGTTCTGCGATGGCTTGGCTAATGAGCTGCTGCCAAGGAAAGTTAGCCATCATTTGAGATATCATGTAGGGCATAAGGTTGAAGCCTTGAATGCCTTCGGATACTACAGTGTTGGTAGCTACTGGGAGACTCATAGAGGCACTTCTGGCCATGGGAAGTGAGGCCATAGCCTGTTCCCAGGAAGTGGCAGTTGGAGGTGGGACACTGGACACTGGTGACTGCAGGAGTTGATCCAGAGTCAGTTCGTGTCCCAAAGGCATGCCGGTAGTGGCGGCTTGAGTGGTGAACAAGGGGAACATAGTAGGACTGGACCTTGCTTCATAGTGGGAAGCAGTGTGAGTGTTGCTGGGTCCAGCATTATTGTTTCTAGGTGACTGTCTGCGTCCATAGGTAGCAGTGAGAGGGGGAGAAGGTATAGGAGAGAGTGAGATCTCTTCTTCTTCGTCATAATCCAGTCGGAGACGGATTCCTTTGTCTCTTTCCCTCATAACGTACTGGTTCAGGAGAGACCTTAGCTGCAAGAAGTTTCTCTCCACTCCTTCAGGGGTAAGATCTATACGGGGTGGAGTTTGTGTAAGATCAGGGAGAGGAGACATTACCCCAGAACGAGTAGGAGGTGGAGTTTGCAGGTTTGCAGATGCTGTGTTAGCAGGTGGGGACTGAGTCCCAGCTGAAGTTCCTCCAGGAGTGGAAAAGGACACAGATCTGGCCGGAGAGGTCTGATCTGTGCCAGGGGAGATCTGGTTGACCTCCTCTGTAGACTCAGGGTCAGACATAGAGAGAGTCGGAGCTACACAACTTATTTCAAGTAAAGAAAATGGCGCAGCCCCACGGTGGGCGCCAACTTGTTGCTACAACAAATATCTGCCTAACAATAGTCCTGAGTCACAAGGGAGGTTCAGAGGTTCAAGGGTTTCGATCTGCCTAACGCAGGTCGTGGTGTCCTTCTACGTTGCAAACGTAGAAGGAGGTTCAAGGCTTGGATTATTTATTATGTATGCTTTTTGGTTCTGATCTGAGATAAACTCGAGATCAGAAGTAGAAGATCTTGGAACTCGAGTGAAGAGAATTGTTCTTCACACGTGAGGGACCAAGAGAATAATTTAGAGTGAAGAGAGAGTGATAGATTTCGGTGTGTGTAGATCTGATCCTGAGCTTCTCTTTTATAGAGAAAGGATCTTCTCAAAGAAGAAAGCATAAAACCTTGATCCTGCTTACAACAAAAGGACATGCCACAAAAAGCAAGAGGATGCTATGGACCTGCGGTCTATAGGCTGATGTTACTTCATCAGTCTTGTTTGTTTAACTCGATGAAAGGGACGACGTGACAAGTCATTTTTTGACTTTGTGACACCACCGGTTGTAGAACCCTTGTAGGCTCCAACCTTTTAAGCGTTTGTTCAATAATATTAGTTATTCGTTTTTCCTTTAAGCTACCCACGTCATCAGTCATTATTTGTCCTTAGAAGATTTTAATATATAGTTCATAATTTTTCTTTCAGTATATATATTATTAATGTCATATTTATCAATCCCACGATACATTGATCAAAACCGTAATGTCTAAACTATTGACAAATCTGTCTAATTTCCAATGAGTTTGATTTTTAGGAACTTGAGTAGTACATTCAACTCATCTATAAAGATGCGTACAAGAAACCTTGTAATTAACAAAAATTTAACCCCTTCGTTAATACGTGTTATTGCTATAGGTGGGATTAACTGAGTATGATGATGATGATGTTAATACGTGTTATATGGTGATTCATTCTTATGTTTTGTAGGCTATTTTTAACCAATACTATGTATATGGACGATGTATATCGAAACGAACTTAGATTTATAACTATACATGTAATTAATATACATACCATTTCCTCAAGTTGATTTTACAGAATATTTGTGACATTTACACAAATTATTGCGTAAGATAACTAAGCTTATACTTGAGGACATTTGTTATATCAAAAAACATTAATTTTGAGAATTCTACAGTAAAAACTAATTTAGAATTTTTTTTCAATTTTTTTTAACCGCTAAATAATACTTTTCCCAAACTTCTATATTTACAAAGTGTATAACCCAAGACCTCTCAGTTAGCCTCTAACAAGTAAACTAGCCCACTTAGATTTTTTTTTTATTTTTTTTATTATTTTTTTTTTTTTTTGCTATTATGTATAATCAGGCATATGTCATTCTGTCAAATGTTATTCTAAATTTCTAATAAGGAATATTAAAAACATTAAGATTCATGCTGCCCAAAAAAACGATCTAATACTCAATATGGTGATATCATAAAGACAGTTCGACAAATATACACAAGTCGTGACACCTGTGAATATAGTTCAACGGTAAAAAGAAAGAGAATAGAATATTTTCAAAAACAAGTCCCATCGCCAGAAAAAGAATATTCATCTCTTAGTACTTCCTTTTATGGTACGCAATATAATATCGTTAAAATCGTGTTGATGACATTGTTACGTAATATCAGATTATATAGGGGTGGTTTAGTTATGAAAAACTTAAAATAAATGGAGAATCAACAGTGACCACCCAAGATTTTTTTTACAATGGGCATAAATTGGTGGAGTTAAAGAAGGCGGGTCAAACAAATCGGGTCAAAAGGAGTTAAATAAAATCAGTTGACATTTATCCACTTAATGATAATTGTATCATAATATAAACTAGTGTTAACCAGATAACAACTCAAGTCTTATTAAAAACTAAAAATAAACTACGGTGTATCCCCCATGTTGTTGGGAGAGGGTTTGTAAAAGCCCGTCTTACAAATCTGTAGATATGCATCAAATACATGCAAACCGAATAAAATAACTTAACTCCCGGTAACAACCAAATGCAAACCAAGATTTATTAAATTACATCTAAAACTGCAAACGTTAAAAAAAACATTAAACTACAATTTTTACCTTACAATATAAAAGATTTTACATTGTTATGGTAAAAACTCCTAAATGTATAAATTTACATTGAGTAGAAAATCCGTTTCAGCTAAATTACTCCACATAAACTCAAATCCTTCTTGTTGATGAGGAGGACTCTCCTAGTGTGAATGGTGACACATGTGATAGGAATGAGGTTATTTTCATTGTCTTGGATGATGATGAGCCAAAATGTCCGAGGTCTTTCCAGCCAGTCCCGTAAGTTCTCAGGCTGTTCCTTTAGTCTGCTTGCAAGCGTCATAAGGGTTTTCATGACTTAAAATATGTTGTTCATCAACATGACACCTTCTTCTCGACTTATCATGTGCATAGTTTGCTTGGTATACATGTCATTTTTTCTATTAGTACAGCTGTGTTAAAAGTCATGTAAGATAAAACAACTAATATGAAATAGAGGTTCAGATTAACCTTTTATTCTTGAACTTTGAGTAGTTGAGGCATGCGAATGTTAACAGCTGTTTTGAGTTGTTCATATATAATAGTTCAGCATGTAGAAAGCAACAATCTTTAGATTTTTTTTTAGTTTCTTGATGGATGAAGCTGAAATTAAGTCTAGGCACAAAACTTTCAAATCCACAGGATTGCGCAGCTGATTATGTATCCGTAGTAAGCGCAGTAAACAATTTTAAAGAGTAAATATTTTCCTTTTTCGAAGCAAGGGTTAGTTCAAAACCTTATGGATGGTACTTGTTGTGTTAAAGAAAAGTGTACACAGCTGGCTTTTGCTAAAAAGAGGTTTTTAAAGCATAATTTATAAGCCATATTACTTGAGATCATTAATGTCGGTGATGATGATGAACAGAGAATGTATTACTGATGTTGATGGTCTAGAGTTCATCTCTTGGATTGAAAGAACGTGGGTTCTAAACAAATGCAAAAGAGAGCGTAATAGTAAGTTAGCAAAAATCATCCACTTTTGTAAACCCTTCTAGGTGTCCGGGCACGTAGCCCCGGCCTATGTTTTCTCACACCTATAACGTATTATGATCGATCATTTACGCACACATACGATCTCACTAGGCTTACACTCCATCTCCTTTGTCTCTGGGTCTCTGCCCATACTATACCGGTAAGCAAACATGCAAAGCATGGTTAACACCTGCATAGACACCTCATCTGATTAAACACGTAAATCATTATAAAAAACACATACCCAACGACTCCGGTTCGAGCAACTGATAAAGAAAGACAGTGACCAGATCCATCAGCACCACCGTCAAATTGACCCAGGCACATATAAGACAGTCCAACATTCAACAAAATATTTTTTTCAATAAAAAATTTAACTATTAATTCAATATTATTTCTTTTTAATATTTTCCAAATTTTGGGGGGTGATTCTCCATTATTCTTTTTCTTTTTTTCATTATTTCTATTTGATTTCTGATTGTATTTCTTCTATCAATTCTATGTTTCATTTCTTCTTCTGTCTGTGAATAATTTGTCAAACCTGTAGATCGATTTTGAATAAGTGATTCATGAATATCTGATTGCTGATTATAGAATCCTTTTCTATTTCAATTTCAATTTCATTTGATTCATCTATTTCTCTCGGTATAAATAATGAAATTTTCTTTCCTTTTAAAAGTTCTTTTCGTCTTTGTTTTACAAATAAAAAGGCTTTTGCTTCTTTTTTTTAAAGATCTTCGAACTCTAAAATTGAATTTTCTGATTTCGACTTTAGAGTCTATATCTTAAAATGGGTTCAAAAAAGGAAGGTGTTTTTCGCGGAGGACCAAAAGGATATTCTGTTTCCATTCGCGAAACTGTTAAAAAACTAGAATCAAAATCATTTTGTTGCTTTCGATCTCTATCAGAGAGTCGTAGCTTAAACCAAAGTTTCAAATGAAAAGGATATAGGATTTTTATCTGAAAACCGTCTATGAACCAATTTTCAGGAAATTCTGTTTTTGAGCATTGAAGACCATCGTAGCTGCACTTTAGATAAATTTCTCTATTCCAATCTTGGAAATCCTCGTACCATTCCGGAGATTCTCGCAATAAAATACCGCCAATATTCTTAGCTATTATCAATAAGGGTAATTTAATATATCTTCTAAAAATGGATTGAGCTAGTAAAAGAACACTTCTAGTTTTTTTGTTCATATGGAACGTTCTCCCATAATTCTATTACGTCCTCCTGGTGGTCTTTTTTGATTTCTAATTGTTGATCTAAAAATTCGAGTTCTGACTTTTTACCCCAACAATCTCTAAGATTAAAAAAAAGTTTCATTAAGTTGGATATAGGAAAAGGAAACTCTACCATTTTTTCCACAAAAAGCGGGGAATGGGGAATTCCTTGAAACGGTTCCCAAATAACCATTTTACGCCTTTGAACACGCATAGAGCCTTTGATTAAGTCTCGACGAAAATCTGGCGCTTCCAAATAACTTATAAAACCCGACTCTCTATTAAATTTGCTAAAAATCTCATAATTCTGGAAATTAGACTTCGTAAAAGTTCTTTCGGAATTAGTTAAAAAAATGGATATTTTTAAATGTTCTTATTCGAATCTCGTGATCCATACCTTGCGTCGCGCCTTGTTCTTTTCGTCATGTTGGAAAATATTGTTCCAACTTGTCGATTAATTTGTATGACCATCGAGGGGTTTTTTTTTTACCTATTTCGTTTCTTCCAATATCTTTTTTTCACCTTTAGGGTTAGTTAGAATTTCGTTCAATGAAATATTATTTGAATCAATTTTTCGTTTTTTTTTCTGATCTTTCATTTTTATGTTCATTTTCTGGAAAATTAGGATAGGAAAGAAGGATATCATGAATTTTATTTATTCTTCATTCTTCCACGATACATCTCATTCAAAAAGGGATCATACATTTTAACTATGCAATTTTTTTTTTGTTTTTAATCTCAGCATTAGACAATCTAGTCTTTGTTTCAAGTATATTTAGAGAAAAAAATACTGTTTCTAAGGCCTCAATTCGATTTATAAATTCATTATTTAAGTTGTTATTTTTGGCTTTATTGGTATAAAGCCACTCGGTGTATAGTTCATCAGGGGAGAGTTTTTTTAATGTAGACAACGATATCATTCTTGCTATCATTTCCCCAAAAGTTGACAAACTCGGAGGATATGTAAAAGATATTCTTTTTTTCCATCACTTTGGCATGTATAAAAAAAATATTGTGAGGCTTCTTTTCTTAGAGAGCCTTTAAATTTTTTATTTATCTTTAGTATGTATCGTAATGGACGATCCCATCGGTTATAATCGAAAAAAAAAGTCAGAATAGGTTTTTCAAAAAAAAAAAAGTCTTTTTCTTCATCTTTTTGCTTTTTTCAAGTATTTTGAACTTCAAATTTTCTTGATTCCCATCATATAATCAACCGTATTATTGTGATAAAATTCTTCTTCTTCTTCTATTTCCATTTTTTCTTCTATTTCCATTTTGTCAAACAACCAAACCTAGAAGCCGCTATGGCTAAATTCTTATCGGTTGTCATATAAGGGTAAACCTGCCGTGGCTGCACCATTACCGGTTGCCATGTGAAAATGTAGCAACTCACATGACCATCTCGGCTGCCCCGCCAAGGTGTAAATAACCTTATCTTTACCAGATTCAATCAGGCACATAGAAAGACATCATCATAGACTTTAAAAATGCAGCTACTGTTCAATGTCCAATAAGCACCGGTATTAATATGTTTATTATAATTATAAATATAAATATGATATAATACCTACACTGATCAATGGGTTGCCTCGCCAAGATACCGAATATCTCACAAGGATAAGTCCGCCATGGCTGCACACCCACTAATCACGCAGAAAAACAAAGCCAACCAAATTATCAAACACGACGAAGCAAGAGCAACGACAACCGTACAATGTCCAATAAGCATGCTTATTAATGTATTTATTATAAATATAATATAATACCGAAACCGATCAATAAGTTGCCACACCAAGATACAAAATATCTCATAAGGATAAGTCTGCCATGGCTGCACACCAAGTTGTTACGCAGGAAAATGAAACCAAGAGCATTTTCATACATGACAAAGCAACATCAACGGCAATCAGAGCACTATAACCTCTTTAAAATAGACAAAATGTCCTCAACACACAGAAATAATCGAAACAACGAAAGTATAAATCACGAATCAGACGATGGACGTAGGCGGTGAACCGACCCACTACCACCACCGGTTGAATAACATGCAAGCCGGCAGGAACCACAGTACTCAACACCCAACAATATTGAACACACCCATTCAATCATCAATAGGCCTGTCGAACCAGACGGCGGCCGTTGGTATTTAATCGGCCAACTACCACCTCCGGTCCGACCGCTCCAACCGCCGGTAGGAAAACCACCAAACCACCGGCGCTACCGTTGACCGCATCAAACCAACAAACAAAAACGATGAGTACATACGGTGACAATAAATAATAATAATAATAATAATAATAATAATAATAATAATAATAATAATAATAATAATAATAATAATAATAATAATAATAATAATAATAAACCTACCATTTGAACGACCGTTGCATTTAACCTAAACGAACGTAAAGGAACAAACGGCGGTACCAATCACTGTATACGGAGGACATTAACCGTTGAGACAACGGCGAAGTAAACGGTGGTAGTATGGCGGCGGGCGGCGGCCGTAGGAGCAGAGACCCCGAGAGAAAGGAGATGGAGTGTGTGTGTATATGATCGGTCATAATATCAGAAAAGAGAAGGAGTGTGTGTGTGTATATGATCGGTCATAATATGAGAAAGCGCCATGTGTTCGGACAGGTGGAAAGGCTAAAAAAAAGAAAATAACAAACTCTAAAAATGGACCGAGGCTGAGTCGAACCTGGATCACGAAAAAACACTAACAACACCCACACCAACTGATCTGCAACATCCTTTGATTATTAATCTATTTTTTGTTTATAAATAACCTTGTAAAGAAGGTGGATCAGGCCTCATAAATGCAGGTACTGTTCAATAAGCACCGGTATTAATATATTTATAATGAGGAATCAATAGTGATGGATTGAAATTTTTTTTACATGATCTATGGATCGGAAGGTGGGCACAAGCCCGCCCTACCCATTAGGTAAATCTGCCTATGGGAATCAATGGACCACTAGTTTGTGCATATTATTATATTTTGAAGCCGCTTAAATAAAAAAAAATTTTTGTAAAAAATTAATACTACATTTATTAATAAGTAAAAACTCGAAAAAATAGGTAAAATTATTTTTTTGATGATTTTTTTACATGTTCTAAATATGGTTTTCTTGTATCATTTCTTTATGATTTCTGAATCACTGAACAGACTCCCTGTTATTTTTGTGTTCCTTCTTTATGAACAACTCCTTGATATATTACCAAATGCCTCACATTTATCTGTTAGTTTTCTACACTCTTGAGTCGCTTTTATTGTATTTTTAGTGGGTTTTAGATACTTATTAAAATATATGTACTTGGCAGGTGTTCATGTGGTAAATAATGAAAAATGAGCATAATTGGAGAAGAATGAGAACACGAGTGAAACGAGAATGAAAAAAGAAAAATTATGATATTTAAGCTCTTTACGGTACACGAAGAATTGCCAGAAGATGCCCGCGACCCGCAAAGAAGCTAGGAATCTTAAAATCTAATTTTTATGATAAAATTAATGGAAGCCGTTATGAAACGAAATGTACGACATAGAGACCAATTTTGGGGCAATTTGGAACCCTTTCATAGTTCTTTATCATCCGATTGAAGAAGATCCAATCCACGTCAAGAATCAAAACTGTGGTGATAACTATGCACAGTTAATTATCTTCTTGTAAAGTTCTCCGAGTGAATAGTTTGTTTGGTTTAACTCATATTTGCTTTGATTAATTGTTTGGATTTGTATTACTTTAGATATTGTAGAAGAACTTTATGTGTTTGTTAATTTAGACGAATGACTTGTGTTTGAAGTGTTTTATCTTTGCCAATCACAATTGATTTTATTCTGTCGTGACAATTTGGGGTGACACAAAGGGGAATATTTTAAACTTATAATTGTGTAATTATCGGATTTACGGATTAGTATTAAGAACATGTCTTTGATAAACACTTTAACTAACTTTCCAATATCATGTCTATGTAATTGCACTTAATAAAATCACTTGTGTGTATAACCTAAACCTGAAACTTGGAGGAGGTTGCATCATTATTATTAATATTGTTTTATTCTAAGTTCAATTTAATCAACTTTGAGTCATCAACACCCGTATTTTACTACATAAATCGTATTTTTTATTGATTAGTTTAATTGTTAACTTGTTGTTGACACATTCCACAAAATCCTTGTAGTTCGACAACCCTACTCCGTACACTATAGTCATTGTGGCTAAGGAGTTGTTGTAAACATAGTTTTTGATTAGCACTCAACATGTGTTCAAAATGGCGTTGTTTCAGGGGAGTTCGTGCGCCTAGTGTTTTTAGCGCTAATTTTTTTTCCTTTTGAAAATTAAAGAAATTCAGTGCCCTTTTGGCCTGGCCCGGCCAATACCCAGCCGGGCCTTTTTTTGTTCCAAAAAATTCCTTTTTTTTTATTTATAGGCAACATACTCTATATAGCCAACTTTGTATCTGTGTAATAATTTCTAATCTGGGGTTATAAAATGGTAGTATCGATCTGATCGCTCATATCCAGGTGTTTTAAAGCTCCCCTGGTCCTTTGCTGCAATGCATCTTTCCTATCTATAAAAAATTATGGAACAATGATTAGCTATCCTTTCAATCTATATTCTTCAAGTACTTAGACAGATTGGCCTACGGGTTTCGGCTTTCATCATTAACAGTTCTTACATAAGTATTTTTATTCTTTGTTGATGATTCGTATATTCACTTGGGTGTGCCTTGAAGTCAACTTCAAAATAGTAGCTAAATCAATATCTGGATCTTTTTCCATCAGAACGTCAGCCATGAGTCGACTCAAGACATTTTTGTCAAACACTTCAAACTCAGAGCTATCTCTTCTGAACATGTTCTTCACATATTCTAATTCGTAAGTGCTTTTTTTCTTTGAATCTCTGGGTTAGGGAAGATTTGAGGCTACTCTTTGAGCCTCTGGTAAGTATTCACAACTAAGAGATGTGGAGATATTTTGGTTGCAAAGTCTTTTATCAATATTTTGAATCTTCTTTAAGGACACTGATAACGATTTGCCATTCAAACTTTGAAGAAGGACTTTGAGAAATGAAAACTGTCGGAACCCTAGTGAAACAGCTATTTTTCAAGACAATAGTTCATAACAAGCAGTTTTTGGTAGTTCGTGATAAACCTTTGGTTTCTTCATAAAACGTGACTTGAACCTTTTTGAGAGTTTACACATTTTCCATTATTGACCTACCATCAAGACAATTCCCTACATCCCTAGTGATTGGAAAGATACTTTTGAAATACGTCAAGTTTAATTTTCTAAGGTAGGATGAACTTCACAACCTTAACACTTTTCTTCCCCTTTCTTTGTTAGCAGCAATCATTTTCTTGTAAGAGTGATCTTACAATTTGCTGTGGCTTAAGATCATATTTGCTCAAAAGTGGAAAATTCCAAAGTGACAACTATTTGTAGGTAAGATTTCTCCTTTGAAGGACACAACTTGTTTAGTGAATGTGGTGAAGTTGGACTTAAGCTTGAGGCATTTTGGTGACAATCTTCTTGAGATTTGAGACCTTAGCTCATAGTTGTTTTTCATCAATTCCAATATTTGAGCATCATCCAACTTAAAAGAATCCTATGCATCCCCATAAGTATTGGTTAAATCATTAGCTATTTGACGTTAAAAATCTCATAACGTGTTATCACAACCCTTGTTCTTGGTACAGAGGACTTCCAGTAGTTTTTGTTAATTATAGAGTGCATAATTCTGTTGCCTGTAAGGTGGTCGTACTTATGTTCCTACTATCAGTCAGAGATCCAATGACTTCATGCAGAAGAATGGAGCCACACATGCAATCCTAACAAGGTTATATCTGTGCTAGATTTGACCTCTTCTTCATGGGGGTTAGGATCATGATACTACTATGTTTGTGTTGGGAATCGCGTGACCCATTCAGGTTCAAATCAAGAACCCGAACCCATTTTACCAGGTTTATTATAAAATCCAATTATATATATATACATAGTGTATATATGTATATATATATATATTGTTTTAACACAAATAATATTAATAACATTTATCAATAATCAAAGCGGAAGCGTGTTATACCAAAAACAATATATATTATTTTTAAATTGAATACGCAATACTAATCTAATGATCCAAATATAAATCATGAACAAATAATATAATCACAACCATACGGTGTTTACAAAAACTACCTTTGACGAAACACCAAATAGATCACCTGATGGATCTACGAATAGCACGCTAGTTAGCAAATCACCAAGAATTCAAAACTCCTAAATCACCAAGAATACCCGTGTAGATCTCTAACAATACGAACACCCAAGAACAAGAACACGTGAAAGGAGGTAACCCTGAACAAAAACACGTAGCCCGAGGCAACCCTAGATGGCGCATGAGTGAAGGAGGCAAGGGAGGGAGCATGCGAGTAGAGGCAGGTGGAGGCGCTGGTTGTGGTGTCGGCCGGTGGAGGTACAATCCCTCAACAACAACAGGAGACCAACAGGATGATAATGAGAGAGATACAATCCCTCAAGACATCCTCGAAGAGACCGACTGAAGACATGGGGACACCATTGCAGCCTAGGGTGTTGGATTTCAATTCTGGCATCTCTGGAGGTGTTCATCAAGGAGATTTCATCCCCATGAGCATTGGGTTCTCTGCTCCAGAAACGACTACTGCACCAGGATAGCTACCACCATGGATCCAGGATATACACATGGGCCATCCCAAGGATATAACAATAACGGTAACAATTTAAGTTCCAGTACTTTTACTGCTAATGATGTTGCTTCTTTGCAGGATACAGGAATAAGTCCTTAGCTAACAAGGGAGCTACAGAAGATCAATGACATGGTATCGAGTGTCCCAAGGATAGTACAACCTATCCCCGAGGTATCCTCAGCATGCCATAGGGTGTCAAGATTTGCACCCCCCATATGTGATGCAGAGATCCCAAAGCGGTTTCAAACTCCAAGCATGAAGCTCTATGATGGATCTACAATCCTAAGGAGCATGTGGGTCAATATAGGGAAAGGATGGAAACAAATCCAATCTCTGCCAATCTATAAGAAGCATGCTTATGCAAGGGATTTGGTTCAACTCTCACTGGTCCAGCCTTGAAATGTCTCCTAAGTGTTCCACCCTATTCCATTACTTCTTTTGCACATTTAATTAACATGTTTAACAATCATTTTTCATGTAGTCGAACGTTCGAACGTTTGACAAGTGATCTATACAGTGTGACTTAACCACAGGGAGAATCACTAAGAGAATACATTACTAGGTTTGGAAAGGAAGCACTTGACATCCCAAACCTGGATGTCAAAACAGCAGTACAGGCATTCAAGATGGGGCTGCAAAAAGATTCACCATTCTACCTAGAATTGGTGATGAATCCTTGCAGAAACTTGGATGAAGTCAGGAACAGAGCTTTGAGATTCATACGACTTGAGGATGATAAGAAGATACAAGAAAGGATAGAGTCATCCTCAAAATATAACCATCCTAATCGAAAGTCCACTCCCACATATGAACCATACAGACATAAACCATATGCTAGACCTGATAGTAAAAAGGTCAATGTGGCAGAGGATGACGATGAGGATGATTGTCCTAAATTATCAGATTACTGTTTTTCTGTGGATGTAACAGGATGTATGTATGCCATGAAGGATCTAGGGAACAAAGCAAGATGGCCAAAGAAAGATAACAAGACAGGATGGAAGGACAAATCAAAATGATGTGCTTTCCACGAAGATTTCAGTTACCCCACTGAAGATTGTATCGCCTTAAGGAAGTTGATAACATATCTTTTAAGCAAATGTCACCTTAAAGATCCCCTGGGCAAAAAGAAATCAAGGGCTTAGGATGGCACCAACATCCCAGAAAGAGCAGTTTCCCCACCTAAGGATGCTGGTATTATTAACTTTATTTCAGGTGGATCAGATATTTGTGGAACCTCATATTCAGCTGCTAAAAGGCACGCGAGGGAACAAAGTCAGAAAAAGGAGAAAGACCTACGAAGACGACCATCCTGGCAACCTCTAAAGTGATCAGCTTTGAGGAAGAAGACCGAGAGAACATTCTTGACCCTCATCGTGACGGTTTAGTTATTACTTTATATATTGCTAACCACTTTGTTCGTAGGATTCTTGTAGATGGAGTAAGTTTAGTGAATATCATCCAACTTGAAGCCCTCAAAAGACTGAACATCCCGGAATCTGAAATAGTTTCTAGATCGTTAGTCCTGGTGGGCTTTAGTGGGAAAACTAAGAGCACAGTGGGTGTCATTAAGCTACCAGTATATGTAAAAGGAGTGAATTCTATCCAGAGAATCAGTGTGATAGATTCCCTATCCTGCTATGATGTCATCCTGGGGAGACCCTGGATACATGACATGAAGGAAATAGTCAACAAACCAGGTCAACATCCTTACATAATTCACTTGCTGCCTTATTATATGTGCACATTTAGACAGTTTAGGTACACGAAACCCCCCCCCCCAGTCCAGTAAAGCTAGAGTTAATCAGAAAACTCAAGAAGGGACACTTTTTTAGTCATACAACAACCGAACAAATCACCAAAAGCAACATTTCATGAAGTTATTACGTCTTAACACATGATGACTGACTTTTAACACATGTACCTGAACACAAGAATCATCATGAGATATCACTTAACAAACACATGATCACAATGAAACAAAATACATGTTAATGTCATCATCAAGAGGCACAAAACTTGATCGACTCTCACCATTACTAGACCGGTCGCCTACTACCCTATCCTTTCCCACATACTCGGTCGCCTACCCCTCTATGTACATACATGATAGTGATAGAACAAGAACCTAGGAACTCCACAAAAAGATAATCGGACAAGGTAACTAGGAGGTGAGTAACTTACACCCTTATGGATAACACTAGATCACACTATAGGAAGTCAACCATTCCTCTTATGGATTGCCACCCTATTATCGTTACATGGCCCTTGTTTTCCCCACCCTCTTTCACGAGTACACCAAGAAAAGACAAGGAGATCTTTGTCTCATGAAAGGTCATTATCAACTCATGACACCAAGGTTTGCATCTAAATGGAAATAGTAGGCTTTCACCATTGTCTTACAAGAGGAGGTTTGCCAAAAATATCATCCCTAGACTCATACATATCGGCCGAATTACATGGATTAGGAAACTAACCTATAAATAGCTATGGCAAAGTATTGTCAACTTACCTTAGAATTTGCCTATATAAGGAGCCCTTGGAGCATCCAAACAACTTGCACCAACAATTCACAAAACTCTCACCACTACACTCACATCACTCGGCTCTAGGGAAACCATAACCGAAGGGGAGCAAGCTCGAAGGAAGGATCAAGGACCAAGCACCCAACTAGCCTCACATCACTTCGAGGAGGTAAGATCTTTAGCCCTTCTATTCTTTTAAACATCACTCCCATTCGGTCCTAAAGCTCTACACCCAACCATAGGCCCTTAATCACTAACCGGCTCACACACACACATTCACTAAGCACAAGCATGATCACTATATAATGGTTCAATGTTACACTAAGTCTATTAACCAAAATCATCTAACAACTAAATATAATCGCCTCCATCTAAGCATTTGTCATCTAGATAATGTCTTGAGGCAAAGTCATGATGTAATAAAATAAGTTATAAATCGGTTTTCATAGTCAAACTAGTGTTATAACATTTGAGAAACTAAAACCTTCCTTTTTGCTATAAAAACAATCGAGTTTCACTTAAAACAAACCCAAGTTAATTTCAACACATCCATTATTCTTTTACAAACATGGATCGGCCTTGTTGAAGTCCCTAAAGAATCTATCACGAGGCCCATGTTATGAAATAATTTTGGCTATCATTCATTGACATGTGGTAGAATGAGCCGAAACATATGTTAACTCTATATTAACTTTCAAAAGGTTATAACCCCATGACAAACTACTCGTTTCCTAAAAACTAACCGCATATGCTAAAATGGTACCAAATCATGGCCCATTACGAGATATGGGACCCATTTTAGTTCACCATGGATACTACCTTTCAAAACACCAAAGTTTTGGAACTATATGTTTGTTAGAACATTAACAAGTATCACGTGCACTAAGACACACTAAAACAAACAATCCACAAGTATCGGGTGAATAATTTGTATGATAAACAACCCCCGAATGACTTACCGTGTCCATAATGGTCATAGGGTATCATTTGTCAGGACGGTGACCATCTAAAAGCCCACTAGACCACTTACATCATCATCAGGTGAGTATTTTGTGGTCCAATTTTACTACTTTTCATTTTGGGGGAAATACATGCATCAATACTTGTGTGATTTTCAAGTGTGTGTACATTCTATCATGACTGCCATGTGGAGCATGAGACATTTTGGTTCATGAGCTCACTAGTCCTCGTACATCGTTTACTGTAACCATTAGCTAAACATCTAGCCATGGAACACTTTAATAGATCTATTGACCGGTCATATACAAAAGAGTGTTAGTATTCTACAATACATACATTGTATTTAGTGTACAATGTGCGAGGCACAACAGTAAAGAGGTTTGGTTACATGACTCATGGTTTGCACAGTGATCATTTGCCTTGCTAGCTTATGATTAGTCATACACGAATTACACGTTGGTTTTACTCATTACAAACAAAACCCATGAACTCACCAACATTAGTGTTGACAAAACTCGTTATGCATGTGTGTCAGGTAACTAGATGGAGGGCCATAGGGATTTGAGGGAAAGGTTCGAGCAAGCACTGTATGGTACCACTATGATGGTTTTACCTTATTGTCCTATTGTTATTTAGTTATATGAGTAATAGACACATGTTCTCTTTTGTTAACGCCATGGTGACGTTTTTAAATAATTAACGACAATGCCCATCTTATACAGTGGTACTATTTTAAATAAAACTATGTGTTGCTTGAACCTTGTGCTTGAAAACTTTTCGGTCATTGCATCCCGTGTTTCCTCCTTGGCGGGGTGTGACAGATTGGTATCACAGCACAAGGTTATAGCGAACTAAGATTCTTTTGAGTCAACTATAACTTAAAACATATTTTCGAAATGTTTTCACAAAGTACCACGATATCACGCCTTGCATCTCTCAAATACCAAGCCGCTCCATGAAGACATACGGGTATGATAGTTTGTTTATTTATTTACATACATGATTATTTACATATATATATGCATTTCATGACAGGAAACATGGTCATCACTATTGATCTCGTTTCTTCACCTGAGTCGGAGCCAGATTATTTGGCAGATGATTCCTAGGAGGATGACTTACCCCTCACCCAGCGAGTCCCCGAGTCCCATCACAATGGGTGGATTTCCGAGTCTGAGAAGGACATTGACTCGCCTCTAGTCCCGAGACGTACTTTCGACGACGAGGCAGATGATGACGCCCCACCCCTAGCCATTGCTGACCCCCATCCTTCTGTCACCCCTTCTGTTTCTCACCCTCCGGCTAGCCTCAACCCTTATTTCCGTTTGGACACTTCGGGAGGTACACTCAAGAAGTGTACACTTTGAAAGAGGGTGCGACCATCTCTCGTCATTGTTATACCTGCTAGAGCTCCTATCTTTTCTATTTCTGAGCCTACCCAGCCCATTGACCCACCACCAGAGCCCCTAGAGGAGAGCGAGCCACCTAGGAGACTGAAGCGACGTTCTCAGGCCCGCAAGCGACCTTATCTTACTAGCCTCTCGAGTTGCCTAGCACACCGAGATGAGGAGGACAATCCCGAGGTTCTGAGTTTGGGAGACTCATCAGGGAGACCTCTCCGCACCGAGCGTAGTACCCTTATATCCCATGACGCTCGGCTAGTGGCATTAGGAGATCGCATCGGAGAGCTCGAGTGCCAGTGGGCCGAGGCCGAGCAGGGGAGACTGACTGTAGTGATGGAGCGAGCTGAGATAAGGAGACGACTTGAGGTGTTGGAGCGTAGGGCAGCAGAGTCAAATCAACGTATGAGGGAGGCGATTGTTTTTCTTGCTGCTGCTTTCCCATCCCCTTCTTAGTAGTTGTTTATGTTGTTGTGATTGTGCTATGATGACTTATGATGATATGTGATGTTTTGTTTTATGACATGATGTTCAAAACTACTTACGGTTTGACTGCCCATTTTGTACTAAAACTTAACTACTTTTTGGAGTTATGTATTGCATTATGATGTGTGATTATATTGATCTAACTTGACTTATATATGCATGTGTTGGTTGATATATGATTATATGTGATTATGCATCTCTTACGTTTATTGTGTTCTCTTCTTAGCTATGCCTACCCGACAGTCAGCACGGAAAACCGCAGGCGAACCCCTACTGACCACACCCGTTGAGTTAGCCAGAGTGATTGCTGTAGCAATTGCTCAACACGATGCAGCTCGAGCTGACTCTAGTGGACGTTCGGGAGGTATCAGTCGTCGCAGAGGAAGTGAAATAGATCACGAATCTGAAAACTTTATCCATGCCTGTTCGGACAACACCTTCATGGCATGCAAACCATAGACCTTCCGTGGTAATGAGGGTGCCGTAGGAATTGTCCGATGGATAGAGAAGACCGAATCAGTCCTTGATATCAGCGGTTGATCCGAGGGTTAAAAGGTGAAGTACTCCATTTGTACTTTTCAGGATGAAGCCCTTACCTGGTGGAACCTACAAGTACAAATCTTGGGCAGAGAAGCTGCATACAATCTTTCTTGAGGCGATCTGAAAGCATTGCTCATGGAAAAGTACTGTCCTAGGAGTGAATTCCAGAAGCTGGAAGCCGAGTTCTGGAATCTTAGCATGGTGGATGCCAACGTAACTGCATATACCACTTGTTTTCATGAACTCTCTCGACTAGTCCCACACTTGGTCACGCCCGAATACAAGAGAGTTGAGCGGTATATCTAGGGTCTGTCACCCAAGATTCGCAGTATGGTTACCGCATCGGCGCCATCCACTATCCAGGCTGCGGTTACCCTAGCTTAGAGTTTGACCGACGACACTGTTCGCATGGGTTCATTGAACCAGAAAGTTTCAGTTGCCAATGAGAATTCCGGGAACAAGCGCAAACATTCCGACAACCGGAAAGGCAGAAACTCCTCTCACAAGCCACAAGAAGTCGTGAAAGTCTTTGCTGCTACAGTAGTTGAGGAACCCAAGAGCCAATACAACGGGACCCATCCTCACTGCAGTAAGTGCACTTACCATCACGTAGGTACCTGTGACAGTATCTTGTGCAACAACTATAACCGTCGTGGTCACTCAACCCCCAACTGTATGGCCAAAGCCACAAACACTCCTCCTACCAAAAATGAGTGTTTCGAATGTCGTGCAACTGGGCATTTCCGAAAGGGCTGTCCCAAGGTCAAGGATCAGGCCCGCGGCAGAGCGTTCGTGTTGGGAGCCAACGAAACACGCGATGTTCCTAACATAGTTACGAGTACGTTTCTCCTTAACAACCATTTCGCTTCGGTACTTTTTGACTCAGGCACAGATTTTAGCTTTGTTTCCACCGACTTTAAGAAATCCCTTGGATTAGAATCTAGTAAGTTGGATACACGATATACGATAGAGTTAATTTCATCTGAGGAAATCGTTAAGGGTTGTGTTTTAATGCTTGATGGCCATGATTTCCATATCGATTTACTGCCCATCCGATTGGGAAGTTTCGATGTTGTCATCGGCATGGATTGGTTATCCAAACATCGTGCAGAGATAGTCTGTCACGAGAAGTTGGTTCGAATCCTCTTTTCAAATGGTAACACCCTATCGATTCGAGGAAGACAGAGTGTACCCACTCTCCGAGTTATATCCTGCATTAAGGCGCAAAGTGTTTAAGAAAAGGCTGTGTTGCGTTTCTGGCACACGTCGTTGAATAAAAGGCCAAAGAACGGAAGCTTGTGGACATCCCAGTGGTGCGAGACTATCCTGAAGTCTTTCTAGAGGACTTGCTAGGACTGCCACCACCACGACAGATCGACTTTTGCATTGATCTTGTCCAGGGAGCTGCCCCAGTAGCCCGCACTCCGTATCGGCTACACCATCAGAAATGCAGGAACTCTCTAACCAACTCCAGGAGTTGTTAGACAAAGGCTTCATTCGTCCGAGCTATTCTCCATGGGGAGCGCCAATTCTGTTTGTGAAGAAAAAAGACGGATGTTTCCGCATGTGCATCGACTACCGGGAGCTGAACAAAGTTGACGATCAAGAACAAATATCCGCTACCAAGGATCGATGATCTGTTCGACCAGTTGCAGGGATCCAGCTACTACTCTAAGATCGATCTTCGGTCGCGATACCACTAATTGCGGATTCAAGAAGACGACATCCCGAAGACTGCATTTCGAACTCGTTACGGACATTACAAATTCCTAGTCATGCCATTTGGGTTGACAAATGCACCTGCCGTTTTCATTGACCTCATGAACCTCGTCTGAAAACCCTATTTAGACAAGTTCGTTATTGTCTTCATAGATGACATCCTGATTTACTCGCGAAGTCAAGAAGAGCACGCACAACATCTCAGGTTGATTCTAGAGTTGCTCAAGAACGAAAGACAGTTTTCCAAATTCTCAAAATGCGAGTTCTGGATTCAAGAAGTCCATTTCCTTGGTCACGTTGTGAACGAGAAGGGTATACAAGTTGATCCCACAAAAATTGAAGCCATTAAGGATTGGGCTATGCCCAAGACGCCCACCAAGGTGCGACAATTTTTGGGATTAGCTTGTTACTATCGACGATTCATCGAGAACTTCTCCAAGATTTCCCAACCACTCACTGTCTTGACGCAAAAAGACAAGAAGTTTGATTGGGGAGTCAAGCAGGAGAATGTGTTCCAAGTATTGAAGGATTGTCTGTGCAGTGCTCCAATCCTTTCCCTTCTGGAAGGCACCGATGATATTTAGTCTATGGTGATGCCTCGCATCAGGGTCTTGGATGCGTACTCATGCAAAGGAGTAAGGTCATTGCCTACGAATCCCGACAACTCAAAGTTCATGAGAAGAATTATACAACACATGATCTAGAGCTAGGTGCAGTAATCTTTGCTCTCAAGATTTGGAGACACTACCTTTACGGCACCAAGTGCACCATCTTCACCGATCATAAGAGCTTACAACACATCTTTAATCAGAAAGAGCGGAACATGCGGCAACGCAGATGGATTGAACTGCTGAACGATTATGACTGTGAGATTAAATACCAACTTGGCAAAGCCAACGTTGTGCCTGATGCATTAAGCCGGAAGGAACGAGTTAAGACCCTGCGTGTGCGCGCACTATGTCTGATCATCCATACGAATCTCACTACCCGTATTCGTGATGCTCAGCAGGAAGCTCTGAAAGGTGAGACCCTAAAGAGTGAATCGTTATTCAAGATGGTGAATCTGTTGGAACCAAGGTCTGACGGCACAGTTTACTTTGCTAATCGGATCTGGGTGTCACATTTTGGTGGATTACGCGACCTAATCCTAGATGAAGCCCATAAGTCTAGATACTCGGTTCATCCTGGTGCAGACAAGATGTACAAAGATGTGAAGGAACTTTACTAGTGGCCAACCTGAAAGGTGAAATCGCTATGTACGTCAGCCGATGTCTTACGTATTCAAAGGTGAAGGCTGAGTATCAGAAACAATCTGGTCTGCTTTAGCAACCAGACATTCCTGTTTGGAAATGGGAGCAGATGTCCATGGACTTTATCACCAAGCTACCCAAGACGTCCAGCGGTCACGACACAATCTGGGTAATTGTCGACAGACTGACAAAATCCGCGCATTTCTTGCAAATCAAGGAGACCGATAAATTAGGGAAACTCGCTAAGCTGTACAGCAAGGAGATTATAACTAGGCATTGAGTGCCTGTTTCAATCATTTCCGACCGAGATAGTCGATTCACTTCCCGATTCTGGCAAACACTGATCGACGCATTAGGCTCTCGTTTAGACATGAGCACAGCCTATTATCCTCAAACGGATGGCCAGTGTAAGCGCACAATCCAAACATTGGAGGACATGCTTCGAGCTTGTGTAATCGATTTCGGTGGAAACTGGGATTCCCACCTGCCATTGGTTGAGTTTTCATACAATAACAGTTACCATACTAGTATCAAGGCTGCGCCGTTCGAAGCCTTGTATGGTCGTAAATGTAGATCTCCTTTGTGTTGGGCAGAAGTTGGAGACAAATACTTGACTGGCCTCGAGCTTATTCAAGAGACCACCGACAAGATCTTTCAGATCCGTGATCGCTTGTAAGCCGCTCGAGATCGTCAAAAGAGCTATGCCGATCACCACCAGAAACCCCTCGAGTTTCAGGTTGGCGATAAGGTACTCTTAAAAGTCTCACCCTGGAAGGGTGTACCACGATTTGGCAAGCGTGGAAATCTTAATCCACGATACATCGGTCCGTTCGAGATACTTTCTAGGGTTGGTCCTGTGGCATACAGGCTTAACTTGCCAGAAGAACTAAGCGGTGTCCACGACACTTTGCATGGATCTAACCTTAAGAAGTGTCTGTCTGACGAGTCTTTGTTCATTCATCCCGACGAAATCCACATCGATGATCAACTCCATTTTGTCGAGGAGCCAATCGAGGTAACTGATTGGGAAGTCCAGAAGTTAAGAAGGAGCCGCACCAAACTTGTGAAAGTCAGATGGAATGCAAAGCGTGGTCCCGAGTTTACATAGGAATACGAAGACCGGATGAGACACAAGTATCCAGCTCTATTCCCTAAGACTACAGAAACTAGTAGGGAAACTCAATTTCGAGGACGAAATTCCTAAAACAAGGGGAGAATTTGAAAATAGCCAACAAACCAGGTCAACATCCGTACATAATTCCCTTGCTGCCTTATTATATGTGCACATTTAGACAGTTTAGGTACACTAACCCCCCAGTCTAGTAAAGCTAGATTTAATCAGAAAACTCAACAAGGGACACTTGTTTAGTCATACAACAGCCAAAAAAATCACCAAAAGCAACATTTCATGAAGTTATTACGTCTTAACACATGATGACTCACTTTTAACACATGTACATGAACACAAGAATCATCATGAGATATCACTTAACAAACACATCATCACAATGAAACAAAATACATGTTAATGTCATCATCAAGAGGCACAAAACTTGATCGACTCTCACCATTACTAGACTGGATGATATTCCTATATCAACGGGTACCAAAGGTTACTTAATGGGAATAACGTACAATCACAATGCCATTAACATAGATGGGCCGATTAACTAACGAATAAACAAGGTCTAGAATAATAGCCAAACCATTTATCTTGGAACTACACAAGCTATACTCGAATATATACATATACACCCATACATACGACACCAAAACAAACAAACAAACATAGGATAAGACAATCCTACAAGCCTTGACACCTCTTTCCTTTCCTTTTGGATTTCGGTCAATGCCTTGCACACAAGAAACCTCACACATGCTTTTGGTATCATCAAATAAGCAAGGCGTTATCTTACAACGAGTTCTATTAGAACAAGACAAACCTTAATTAGAAAAACCCCATTATTTTGTCTCATTCTCGGCTGAAACACAAGGCTCAAGGCCACACATGTCTTGCAAGCATGTTTGTCACAAACTTACACCATAATGGCAACCAGATGCTAGCTTTCCAACTCCTTACCAAAACACAACGCTCAAGGCCACCATGTGCCTATAGCATCAAGCTTCTACTACCCTATCCTTTCCCACATACTCGGCTGCCTACCCCTCTATGTGTATACATGATAGTGATAGAACAAAAACCTAGGAACTGCACAAAAAGACAATCGGCCAAGGTAACTATGAGGGGAGTAACTTACACTCTTATGGATAACACTAGATCACACTATAGGAAGTCAACCTTTCCAATTATGGATTGCCACCCTATTATCGACACATGGCCCTTGTTTTCCCCACCCTCTTTCAGGAGTACACCAAGAAAAGACAAGGAGTTCTTTGTCTCATGAAAGGTCACTATCAACTCATGACACCAAGGTTTGCATCTAAATGGAAATAGTAGGCTTTCACCATTGTCTTACAAGAGGAGGTTTGCCACAAATATCATCCCTAGACTCATACATATCGGCCGAATTATAAGCATGAATGAATGAAATGACACCTAGAGACCTTACATGGATTAGGAAACTAACCTATAACTAGCTATGGCAAAGTATTGTCAACTTACCTTAGAATTTGCCTATATAACGAGCCCTTGGAGCATACAAACAACTTGCACCAACAATTCATAAATTCTCACCTACACTCACATCACTCGGATCTAGGGAAACCATAACCGAAGAGGATCAAGCTCGAAGGAAGGACCAAGGACGAAGCACCCAACTAGTCTCATATCACTTCGAGTAGGTAAGATCTTTAGCCCTTCTATTCTTTTAAACATCACTCCCATTCGGTCCTAAAGCTCTACACCCAACCATAGGCCCTTAATCACTAATCGGCTCAAACACACACATTCACTATGCCCGAGCATGATCACTATATAATGGTTCAATGTTACACTAAGTCTATTAATCGAAATCATCTAACAACTAGAGATAATCGGCTCCTTCTAAGCATTTTTCATCTAGATAATGTCTTGAGGGAAAGTCATGATGTAATAAAACATATTATAAATCGATTTTATAGACAAACTAGTGCTAAGACACTTGGGAAACTAAAAGCTTCCTATTTGGTATAAAAACAATCCAGTTTCACTTAAAACAAACCCGAGTTGATTTCAACACATCCATTATTCTTTTAAAAACATGGATTGGCCTAGTAGAAGTCCATAAAGAATCTATCACGAGGCCCGTGTCATGAAATAATTTCGGCTATCATTCCTTAACATGTGTTAGAATAGTCCGAAACATATGTTAACTATATATTAACTTTCAAAAGGTTATAAACCCATGACAAACTACTTGTTTCCTAAAAGCTAACTACATATGCTAAAATGGTACCAAATCATGGCCCATTACGAGATATGGGACCCATTTTAGTTCACCATGGATATTACCTATCAAAACACCAAAGTTTTGGAACTATATGTTTGTTAGAACATTAACAAGTATCACGCGCACTAAGACACACTAAACCAAACAATCCACAAGTATCGGTTGAACAATTTTATGATAAACAACCCCCGGATGACTTACCGTGTCCATAATGATCATAGGATATCATTTGTCAGGACGGTGACCATCTACAATCCCACTAGACCACTTACATCATCATCAGGTGAGTATTTCATGGCCCCATTTTACTACTTTTCATTTTGGGGGAAATACATGCATCAATACGTGTGTCATTTTCAAGTGTGTGTACATTCTATCATGACTGGCATGTGGAACATGAGACATTTTGGTTCATGAGCTCACTAGTCCTCGTACATCGTTTACTGTGACCATTAGCTAAACATCTAGCCATGGAACACTTTATTAGATCTATTGGGTTGACACCCCAACTCTTGGTTAGTTGCTATAACCGGTCACATACAAAAGAGTGTTAGTATTATACAATACATACATTGTCTTTAGTGTAAAATGCGCGAGGCACAACAGTCAAGAGGTTTAGTTATAGGACTCATGGTTTGCAAAGTGATCATTTGCCTAGCTAGCTTATGATTGGTCATACACGAATTACACATTAGTTTTACTCATTACAAACAAAACCCATGAACTCACCAACATTAGTGTTGACAAAACTCGTTATGCATGTGTTTCAGGTAACTAGATGGAAGGCCACAGGGATTTGAGGGAAAGGTTCGAGCAAGCACTGTGAGGTACCACTATGATGGTTTTACCTTATTGTCCTATTGTTATTTAGTCATAAGAGTAATAGACACATGTTCTCTTTTGTTAACGCCATGGAGACATTTTTAAATAATTAATGGCAATGCCTATCTTATACGGTGGTACTATTTTGAATAAAACTATGTGTTGCTTGAACCTTGTGCTTGAAAACTTTTCGGTCGTTGCATCCCGTGTTTCCGCCTTGGCGGGGCATGACATTTGGGAAGTTGTGAAAGTCAACAGCGATCAACAGGAAGCTAAGGATTATTATACTACATCAATGAAGGCCTCATCCCGACAAGCATAGCAATTACAGCAGGATGCACAGTGCCATCCTCAGGATGTTATAGCACATCCTGACCAGGATGTAAAGGCCGTCTGCCTCGAAGACAATAACAAAGATATCACTATGCAAATCGGTAAGAATATCCCACATGATATTGAACAATCACTAATCTCATTTCTTAAATGCAGGATGTCTACTTTTGCATGGAAGCTTGAAGATATGACTGGCATCTCTGAGGATGTCATTACCCACAAACATGGGATTGATAAGAGTTTAAAGCCCATTTAGTAGAAAAGAAGAAAGTTTGCTCCAGAAAGAAATTTCATCATACATGAAGAAGTAGAGAGGCTGCTAAAATCCAAGATGATAAGGGAAGTGAAATTCCCAAGATGGCTGGCGAATGTAGTGGTGGTTCAAAAGAAAATGGGAAATGGAGACTGTGTGTGGACTATACAGACCTTAACAAGGCTTGCCCTAAGGATCCATTCACATTACCACACATAGATTCGATGGTGGATGCTACATCAGGCGACGAGATGCTGACATTCATGGATGCATCCTCAGGATTCCAACAGACACAGATGGAACCAGATGATCAGGAAGATACAGCATTCATGACACCATCAGGTATATATTGTTATATAGCCATGTCATTCGGACTAAAAAATGCAGGTGCCACCTATCAAAGACTAGTGAACATGATGTTCAAGGAAAAGATTGGGGACACGATGGAGCTCTACATTGACGATGTAGATGCGTTTTGCGACTAATAATTGGATAGTTAACATGTGTTAAGTAGGCTGGATGGGGCGAAGGAAGACTGTTTGGGCGAAGGTAGAAAGCATATGGACGAATCTGGAATGGAACAAGATTGAAGCTACACATTCGACCATCAGAATGGGCGAATGTGGAAAAGCTACACATTCGACCATTCACAATGGGCGAATGTGCAGTGCCTATATATAGATTTTGTGATTTTGTAAGTTTAAGCGAGTCATTAGGTGTGTGTGTTTTGAAGTGTTGTTCCAGGAGAGTTTGAGAGAGTTTGTGTGTGTGTTAGATTAACTGTTTTGAGATTGTAATCAACTTTGTGAATGTGTTAATCTATGAAAAGTATTGAAAATGACTTTGATTGTGTTTTGATTTGAGTTTACATCAGTTTGTTCAAAGCTAGGGTTTCCGCACCTGGTTTTGTAACTTGTATGATCATATAATCCTGTTTTCGTGTCAAATGACATCCTCTACAAAGTGGTATCAGAGCGTAGAGGATCATACAACAACAAATTGATAAACTCAGAGCTGATTTGGACATTATTTTCATCAATTCACATCTGTTTTTACATACAAATGGTTTTTGAGTGTTTTTAAAAGAATTAGAGTTGATTTTGTGGTTAAAATTCAAAATTCCAAGAATTAAACTTGTTCCAAATCATCTCCGAAGCAAAACCTGATCAAGATCATTCAAATTCACAAACTTTTGAAAATCAGAGATCAAAATAACCGTTTTTCAAAGTGTAACCGTTTTTCAAATCAGGAAATGGGCAAACCTGGAACATAGTGGTCGAAGGTGTAGTTTTCTGGACGAAAGTGATAAATTTTTGGGCGAACCTAGAAATTTTTTGTTGAATTTTTCACTTTCGGGTCACATTTTTTCACATTCGGGTGATCGTGCGGGCGAACCTGGAACTGAAACGGGCGAACCTGGTTTATTTTGGGCGAACGTGAAAAGTGTTAGTGTGTTTTTACTTTCTGGTGAGATTTTACATTCGGGTATCACTGTGTGGGCGAACCTGAAGCAGAAAGGGACGAACCTGAAACATTTTGGGCGAACCTAGAGCTAGTTTTTGGAAAATTTTCTAAGTGTTGAATTTCTCGAAGTTCGTGATCATGTGGAATTTTCCGACTACTCCGACACCAGCAACTACACAACCACAACAGCAGGTGATGGACCCATGGACGGTAGCAGCACAGAAGACGAGCACACAGTCTTCGCAGCCGGTTAACTATATGACTCAAAGTGCACCTCCAGCACCACAATCTGACTACTGGGGAGTAGCAGCAGCGGTGGTAAACACTCAAGCTACAAATGCTATTTCCACACTGATTAATGATTTGTCTTCAGGTAGCGGGAATCGGCCACCGAAGCTTATGGAGATTCAAGAATACAATCAGTGGCAGAAAAAGTTCAAGATACATTTGGAAGGCATAGGAGTGGAGGGTGCTGAAGCATGGAACATGATTGCTAAACGTTACACACCACCAGTTTTGGAGAACACAGGTGAACCAGTGCCATTGGAGAGCATGGCTGAGGATGAGAAAAAGAAGTTTGCTGTGGAGAAGAAGGCGTTTTCCCAATTGACACAGGCAATCACCAATGATCTTTTGCATCAGTTTGGGACTTGCACAACGTCTAAGGAATTGTGGGTAGCACTTAAAAGAAGGCATGATGGCAATGAGAAGACTAGAGGTCTAAGGATGGAAGAACTGAGAAAGGAGTTTGAAAATTTTTCTTATATTGGAAATGAAACTTTGAAAGAACTAACTCCTAGATATAATCATTTGTTATCTGAATTGTCTAGCTATGGTATACAGATTCCTATGGCAAAGCAGGTGGACAAGTTTGCAGATGCATTACCACCAAACTGGGATCAGCATGTGGAGGTTCTTAAGGAGAAGGATGCTTATCAATACTGGTCTATTCAGGAGTTCATAGAGAAGCTGGAAAACAAAGAATTGGAAGAGAAGAGGAAAGCTAGAAGAGCTCAGATTCCTCAGAATCCCAACTTATATTTTGGAGGATCAGTTCCAGCAAGTACATCAAGCTCAGGAGGGCTAGTAGCACCACATGTTGCATGTATATCCAATGTTATGGAATCACCTACCATTAACTACCATCAACAAACATCATCCTTTTCACAACCACCACCACAACAACAATACAACAATACATACATTCCACCATTCTCCCCAATGCAACAAGCAGCTTTCTATACTGCTAGCCAATCTCAACAACAACCAATGAACCAACCTAATCAACAACAACCGGTAGTTTTGGAGACATCTAACTTGGGTAATGTGACGGTTGAAGTTGCTCAGCAACACATTGCATTAGTCTCTGCAATGGTCTCATCCTACAATGGATTAGTTGCTAGTCAAATTGGGAATAACAACTTGACCAATGAAGACTACGCACAAATTGACAAGGAAGAGATGGAACTCATTGATATCCAGTGGGCCTTTGCGAGCATAATGAGAAGAGCAACAGAATTTATCGAGAAGACAGGTAGAACTGATTTGGGAACTTCTCCTAACACAACCTATGGATTCAACAAGGAGAAAGTTACTTGTTTTAACTGTGGAGGGAAAGGTCACTTTAAAAGAGAATGCACCCAGCCACCAAAACAAGGCAATAGGAACCCATTCAATGCCAGTTACCAGAATCGTCAACAACAAAACCAAAACCAAGTTTCTTACCAAAACAACAACAACTACCAAAACCGTCAAAACAACTTTAATAGCAACCAAAACAGACAACCAAACACACCAAACAAGACACAAAACCAAACACCAAACAATTCTAACCGAACAGTCATACCAATCACTACACCAAATGAGACACACCAGAATGCTAATCAGAATCAAGCATTGGTGACTCAACAAGATGAGAGGTTTGACTGGTCGAGTATGCAGATAGGTGTTGAAGAAATTACTACTGGTGGAAATGTGGCTTGTGTTGCATATCAGGTTGATATTGAAGATTTAGTGACGATGGATGAGAAGGTAGAAACTGAGGTTGAAAGTGATGGGTCTGAGGCTGAGATGGATGAGGAGACTGAACCTGTTAAGGTTAATGCTGAGGTTAATGTTGAGGTTGAGACTGAAGAGACAAATTCTGGAGTTGTGATTGATACTGTTTCTGATATTCCTGAGGAGTGTGAATCGGTTTATTCTGATTCAGACAGTGAATCGGATACGGAAGCAAGTGTTGATTCTCTAGATGATGACATTGAGCAGTTGCTAGCAGAAGCAGATTTTCTGATGACAAGGAAGTCGTGCATTGCAGATGATGCTTTCACAAAGATTGATTATTCAAGATTCTTTGCAGGAAAGGAAGCTCATTTCGCATTAATGGCCATGACTGATCCGCCAAAATCTGTAAGTTCTGAATGTAGTACTGATAATACGAGTGAAAAATATTGTGGTACATGTGATAGATTGACTGAGGAGAATAAACAACTCCGTGTTCAACGTGATAGTGCTATCATGAACAGTCAATCTACTCGCAAAGAGTTGAATGCTTTTAACAAAGTATTAGATGGCTATAAAAAGGACATTTCCGACTTGAAAAACACTTTGTCTTTAAAACAATTGGCAATTAACAACTATATAAATGAAATTGAAAACACCAAGTTGGAAATGGCTGCCATCAAATGCTTTGCTGAAAAAGTAAACAAAAAGCTGGAAAGCTATAAGCATATTGCTTATGTAGTAGACCACATCATTGATGATAACACTACCAATTATCGGTCTGTACCATCTCCGGTTCTTTTTGAAAATCATAATTGTCACCAAGTAACACCGGAGAGTTCGGTAAAATCTGATTCAGCATCGGAAAATGAATCTAATACTTCAAGTATTGGTGATCCAAATTCCGATGCTAGACCGATTTTGGGGATCAATGATGAGGGTGTTACTGCTGAGAGTGTAGATTCAGACTCAGAGAGTGATGATATTGGTTGTGTTCAAACTGTGAATGTATGTGAAATTCCAAAAGAAAATCACATCATTACAAATGAACCAGTTTCATCATCTCAAATTGTGATTCCAATGAAAAATGTTCATTGTGTGAATAAGTCTGAAAAGAATGTTGTGAAGAAAGATCTTGAGAAAAATGTGGTTAAGAAAGATCTTGAAAAGTGTGTTAAGAATGAACAATGTGACAAACCTGTAAAGGTGTTCTATCGGATGGAAGGATCCGATAAGATCATCTCAGATGAGGAATTTCCTATAAAAAATGCCAATTATGCTAAAATAGAAAAGATTTGGCAAGAAAGTACCATTTGGTTCCCAAAACATGAGAGAACAAATGAGATTCCACCAGCTTTATTAAAGAAATTATATTTGGATGTTCCTCAAGAACCAAAGGTCCATGTCACAGAGTTTGTTCGACCCAAAAACAGAGCTAATGGTTTTACTGAGCCTACTTACTCAAAAGGGCCACTCCCTGAGAGTTTAAGGAAGCAACAGTATAATGATCAATACCCTGTTAGATCATTTTCTCAACCAAATGCTCCGAATGTTTTTGAAGAGTACCGTGCGTGCTTTAAATGTGGGGAACGTGGGCATTTACTTGCTCAGTGCCCATATGTAAGGCACAAGAGGCACGAAGTTGAAGTGAGGAATTCCATAAGGAAACCGATTGATCATTATGTGCCACCACATAGGAGAGTTGTTCCTCAGCAACCACAACCATTTTATAATCAAAGCAATTTTCACCGAATGAGGAACACTCGTCCAATGCAATATGATCGAAGGAATCGGATTGCTATGGAACACTCATGGAGGAAGCCTGTGGTGAACGCAAGGCAAAAGGTTCCACCAAAACCGATTGTCAAGTCAAATGTTGGACCTAAGTCTGTTAAATCAGATAAGGTTACCAAGAGAGTTACATTTGCTAACAATGTTCAGAAACCGACTGAGAACCCAAAGTCTTAGATTCGTATTTTGAAAAGGTCTGAACAATCTTGGACACCCAATGGTACTCCAGGAGCCTCAACTTCAAGAGTTAATGAGAAAAAGGAAACTGTTTTGAACAATCAGAAAAAGATAGATCAAAAAGTTGTTGAAAATGCTTGTGAAAATGTTACTTTGAAACCTGATGTTAAAAGACCCAAGACTCAGGCTTGGGTCCCCCGAAAGAACTAACTGATTTACTTTTTGTGTGCAGGGAGCTTCAGCTGGCCCTATTAGCAGTCTTTGGATTGTTGATAGTGGAGCTTCAGGCCACATGACAGGGGATCTTGCGTTGCTGTTCGACGTAAAGAACATCAATGGAGGGTATGTAGCTTTCGCGGGAAATAAAGGTGGATATATCACAATGGAAGGAAGTGTGAGCAATGGGATAGTAAGTTTCGAGCGGATTTCGTATGTGAAACAGATAGACTATAATCTGTTGAGTGTCAGTCAAATATGTGACAAGCAATTTACTGTGCATTTTGATGACAAATCCTGCTATATTCTGAAACCGGGCTTTACAATTCCTAAAGAGTGGATAATGTTGAAGGCACCTCGCGTCAACAATCTATACATTCTTGATATGTCCAAGGCAATGACATCACAGGGGCAGATAACATGTTTTCTATCAAAAGCGACAGAGAAAGAATCGATAATGTGGCACCGAAGAATGGGGCACATTCATCTGAGGAAAATGAACCAACTTGTGAGAAATGGACTTGTCGATGGAGTAAACCTGAAACATTTCCATCTGAATGACAAGTGCGTGAGTTGTAAAAAGGGGAAGCAACACAAACAGTCCCACAAAGTGAAAAAGGTTAACACTGTTGAGATGCCACTTGAGCGACTGCACATGGATCTTTTCGGACCAGTCAAGCGCAAAAGTCATCTTGGAGAGCTTTATTGTTTAGTCGTCACTGACGATTACTCAAGGTTTTCATGGGTGATGTGTTTGCAGAACAAAAGTGACACCTTTAACAACCTACAAGTTCTGTTCACTCGATTGGAGAATCTCTACAATGTGAAGATAAAGAGAATTCGGAGTGACAATGGGACGGAGTTCAAAAATGCCAAGATGGATGAACTTTGTGAAAGCAAAGGGATACATCATGAATATTCGGCTCCGTACACCCCACAACAGAACGGTGTTGCTGAAAGAAAGAATAGGACTCTAATTGAAGCGGCTAGAACAATGCTTGCTGATTCAAATCTTCCAGTAATGTTCTGGAACGAGGCGATCTATGCAGCAAATTACACATTAAATCGGGTTCTGACAGTGAAGAAGTTTTGTAAAACATCTTATGAGCTGTTACACCGAAGAAAGCCGAACTTAGAGTATCTAGAACCTTTTGGGGCGCCATGCACTATGTTGAATCCAAGCGAGAAGTTTAGTCCTAAAGCCGAGGAGGGTTACTTTGTTGGATATGCAACCCCGCTCAAACGGGTATACAACAAGCGAACTCGTCGAGTGGAAGACTGGGCTAACGTGGAAGTTCAACGATATACTCAAAATCTTCAAGGCACGGGTCCTGATTGGATGTTTGATTACAAAGATTTCTTTGAATCATTCAATCTAGATAGCTTGGTTGAAGAAGCTGTTATCAGATAACTTTACGAGTGTGAAAATGCAACAACTTCATCGTTGGTGCGACCGATCACCGTGAACCCCCTACCAGCTTCTAATGATACCAATGCTCCTATACAAGAGGAAGAAGTGTTTCAAGAGGCTTCTACTTCATTAGACACTTCAGAATCTGAAGATGAACAATTTGAAGAAGCTATTCTTGAACAAGCTGAAGAACCAGAGGCACCGCCAGTGAACCCATATCCAACTTCAGATGTGGCTTCATCATCAAATACGGGTCATGATCTGGATGCTGTAGAGAACTTGACTGTTCAGACGGGAGTGCAAGTACCTAATTATCCAGAATCTCGGATTCATCGTATTCACCCGCTGGAGCAAGTTATCGGTGATCCTGGAAGCAGTGTTATGACCAGAGGGTAGCTTAAAAGCGTTAATTCGCCAGAGAGTTTTGGTGCTTTAGCTTTATATGCCAAAATTCAACAATCTGGTAGTCAAAATGATTGGTCGTTTGCATGTTATGTGTCGCAGGTAGAGCCAAGGACATACAAGGACGCTTTGAAGGATGATGCCTGGGTGGAAGCTATGCAGGAGGAGTTATTACAATTCCAGAAATTGGGAGTTTGGACGCTCACGGATTTGCCGCCGGATAGGAAGAAGATAGGCACTAAATGGGTGTTTAAGTGCAAGAAAGATGATCGTGGGGTTATTGTTCGTAACAAAGCCAGATTGGTCGTGCAGGGTTTCCATCAAATCGAAGGGATTGATTATAACGAAATCTATGCACCGGTAGCACGAATTGAAGCTATTTGGATGTTCTTTGCGTTTGCTTCATACAAGAAATTCAAAGTTTATCAAATGGATGTTAAGAGCGCATTTCTGTACGGGAAAGTCAAGGAAGAGGTTTATGTCGGGCAGCCACCAGGCTTTGAAGACCCAATCCACCGGGATAAGGTCTACGTGCTGAACAAAGCTCTATATGGCTTGCACCAGGCTCCGAGGCAGTGGTACGAGGAGCTAAGTACATACCTCATCACCAAAGGATTTAAGCGCGGCCTCGTCGATTGCACCCTCTTTACGAAGAAGACGGGAGATGATTTGCTTCTAGTGCAGATATACGTTGATGATATAATTTTTGGTTCAACTAACGAGCTTTTATGCAGGGAGTTCGAAACTGTCATGCAGGAAAAGTTCGAAATGAGCGCAATGGGGGAGATGCAGTTTTTCCTAGGCTTACAGGTGGACCAAAGACCCGACGGGATCTTCATTCACCAGACGAAATATGTCTCCGACATCTTGAGCCGGTTCCAGATGGAGGACTCAAAGCCGATGGATACCCCAATTCAACCCAATCACGGGATTGGAGTGGATGCTAAGGGGGAGCTGACGGATCCTTTTACATACAGAGCAATCATCGGATCTCTGATGTATTTGACGGCGTCTCGACCAGATATTATGTACGCAACGTGTCTCTGTGCTCGTTATCAATCGAAGCCGAAACAAAGTCATCTGACGGCGGTCAAGCGTATCCTTAGATATCTGAAGGGTTATCCCTCAAAAGGACTTTGGTACCCTAATGATGATAATTTTGATTTCATATCTTTTAGTGATGCAGATTGGGGCGGCTGTGACAAAGATAGCAAATCTACTACAGCCGGTTGCCAGTTTTTCGGGAGCAGGTTAGTCACCTGGCAATGCAAGAAGCAGACTTCCGTAGCACAATCTACCTGTGAAGCCGAGTACATTGCAGCCTCGAGTTGTTGTTCGCAAGTGCTCTGGATCCAACAGCAGATGGTGGATTACGGTTTGCAGTTTCTTAAAACTCCTATTTACTGTGACAACGAAGCCGCTATCGCATTAACTAAAAATTCGGAAAATCATTCTAAAGCGAAACATATCCGGATCAAATATCATTTTATCCGTGATTGTTACGCTAAGGAATTGATCGATATGATCAAAATTCATACTGACTACCAACGTGCAGATTTGTTTACAAAAGCTTTTGACCGTTCACGCTTTGAATATCTTTTAAAAGTAAACAATATAAAGGAAAAACAAGACTAATCGGCACCTCGGTTTATCGCTTTTTAATTTTTAGTTTTTATATTTTGCTAATTGGGAATTTCTCTTTGCTAATTGGGAATTTCTCTTTACTATCGTAATCCTCAAAGAAGTTGATGCTTTCGAGTGGATTGTTTCTTTCAATTTTTTACAAAAATCCAAAAATATGTTCGTTATTTTAGGGGGAGCCATTTTATCAGAAAAGCCAAAAACATTATAACATTCAAAAAGACCTACAAATTAGAAAATCAAAAATGATTTCCTGGTAAACAGAGGAAATGATAGTACATCAGTGGGGATCTGACACAGGCTAAAGAATTGTATAGTATATGAGGCGTGTGTTGACTACGTGTGATATGCTGATAGGCTTCGTAGACTAAATATTGCGTGCATTAGTGATACAAACATAACGAACTACGCGTTCGTGGCTGAACACCTCATGGGCATATGGTCTTAGTACCGTAATTTCGTTTGATAGGATTGCCAAAATCTGAGGTTTCGGGTCGTTATGTTATGGTTATCCGGGATATTCTGATTAACTTTTGTCGTATTGATTTACGGACCTAGTTTTATCAGAATATTTGCTAAAAGAGCTTAATTGCCAAAACCGGAAGTTACCGAATTGAGGAACTTTATGTTTTAATTGATCATAGATCATTATTACATCGTATTGATCATCTGCTGCAAATCAGTGATTAATATCAGCCTCAACCTAGTGTATATGCACATGTTACTCTGCTGCATTAAATTGCTGACCTGTACACCTCTGTGCTATATACTTTGTAACTTTTACGGATAACTCTGGCATAATCACGCGTTACGACGAAGCTTTGTGCAATTACTTGATACGGGAGTATGTCGTGTGTGTGGGCACCACATCGTGTTAGTCTAATACACTTAACTCGTATCATTTTAAAGCATTGCGTAATTGTCTGCATGTGAGCTTACGTGGACCACAATATCAGCAATTGCTGTGTCACATACTGTTTCTAATGATAATATTAAACAAATAGATCAACGCTGTGATCAGATTTCTCAGAAAACTGATATGATCCTCTGACCGGATTTCACAAAAAGTTTACTTTTTCATTTACTTTGCTGCATTTTATTTTATTGCAATTTACTTTTATTGTCAAAAAGATACAAAATTCAAAAAGATTTTAGGTGTGTTTTGATAAAATTTCAGAAAAATTCAAAATTTTTGCATTTCTGCTTTATTTTTGATAACCGGGGATGCTTGATAGTCAATTTCTGAGATTTGACAACACCATTTGGGCTTTGTATCATTCAAAATGTGAAACTATGTGTTTTGGAAGCTTAACGGATTGAAAAATATTGAACGGGATTCGAATTCGTGATTTGGCAAATTTTCAGAATTTTCCATTTCACATTCGCCCCTTAATTGGGTCGAATGTGGAAAATTCTTTACCTTTGGGTTGCTCAAAACGGGCGAATGTGGGTTATCTACTTGATTTTCACATCCGGGTAAATATTTCACATTCGGGCACATTAACTTGTGGGCGAATGTGGAAAATTCCCACATTCGACCCTACGAACGGACGAAGGTGGAGCTTATATATAAGCCATTTTCACATTCGCACCTCATTCCAAATTTTTCAGTTTTTCTTTCGCCTAAACTCACCTTGTTGCTTTGTTGATTTTTCCTTGTGCATTTTGTTCCTGACGTGTTACTGATCATTTCCAGATAAAATTTACAGGTATTGATGCAGAAACAAGAACAGAATCACTCGTTTTATAACCGGACTAGGGTTTTAGGGTTCATGGACTTTCAGTGTTTGTTAATGCTTAATGTTGATAGATATTCATTTCATATCAGTTTTAGGGGGAGAAGTATAACAGAATTAGGTTATTAACATCATTTATGGGTTGTTTGATCGATTGAACATACTAGAACCCTAATTCTTTATAAAAACTGATATAAAATGAATTTTAGGGACAATTAATGTTACACGAGTCTTAGTCGGCCATGTTAGACCACTTCTGAATCAAAATCAATTGTTTAAAACATGTTTTGCAAAATTTTTGAATTTTGGGGAAAATTTGCTTCACCTTCGGTCCATCGTAAGGACGAATGTGGAATTGGTTTGGACGAAGGAACTACAAAATGGACGAATGTACATTTTAATGTAATGTTATTTCACATTCGACCATGAGGTTCTACATTCGGCCAAAAGAAAACTACATTCGACCAAAATTTATGGGCGAATGTGGATTTCAAAAACCTAAAAATTTTTAATTTTTGTCGATTTCGTGTTTTGACGTTTGTTTTTAACTTGGTGTTACAGATGGCTGAGGAACAAGAGAATATTGAGATTCCTGTTGAGACTGCTGTTCCTGATATAGTTCCAGAACCTGTTCAGGAAGGTGAATCATCAAGCGGCAGCAAATGGCCATTTGAGAAGAATCATAATTGCTGTGCGTATCTGGGAGACGTTGAGAAGAATGTAGAGTTTGCTGATATTATCAAGTTTATGAAGAGAAGCAGAGTAGTTTATGCTTTGGCTACACCGACTATTATCTACAAAGATATAGTTGAAGATTTCTACAACAATGCGAAGTATGATTACTTTGATAATCAGACTGTCATTAAGAGCAAGATTCAAGGAATGGAGATGTTTATTACAGAGGCTGACATCAGAGAAGCTCTCCAGATCAAGTTTGAAGTTAGAGAAGATCCAAGAGAATTGTCGTGGACTGAGCAGAAAGCTTGTTTCCTTAGGATGAAATACAAAGGACCTATCACTGATGGTTCGATGTACAAAGGGAAACTAAGCGTACAGTTCAAGTATTTTGCTCATGTCATTATACATGTGTTTGGATGTGTTAGTGGAGGATATGATGTGATGAGAAAAAGTTTGAGCTCATTAATGGTTGCGTTGACTCTCAACAAACCATTTAATGTTGCTGGGATGATATTGGATCACATGCTGGAGATGCTGAAAAGGTTGAAAGTTAAGAAGTTCATGCTTTATCCTAGATTCTTGATGATGATCTTTGATCATAAGTATCCTGATTTGAAGAAAGATCCAACTCAGATACTTGCTCAGGATCATATGAACATTCGTACTTTAGTGAGAATGAAAGGTTATAAAGGTGTGCCTGATAATGAAAGACCACCTTACAGAAGGTTGTTTGGAGCCTTAGCTAGAGAGGATTACAATGATCCAGGAAAGAATACAGCAAGGCATCCTGATAGTGATTCTGATAACGATGATCCCTTAGTATATGCTGATGCTAGTACTAAGAGGAAAAGACATGTAGTCAATCCTGGAGACAAAGGGAAGGGCAAAGGAAAGACTGATCAGGGAAGCTCGAAGCAACAGGCTGTGAGAAAGAAATCTACTGCTAAGAAAGGTACAAGTTTGGTGGATGAAGATTCTGTAGATTCTGAAGAAACAGAGGAGGAGGAACAGTGGGATTCGGATGCTGAAAATCTCCGGGCCACCAAACGTAAGGCCACTATGGTTGGTGAGTCTGAATCATTGAACAGATCAATTGCAGAAGCTGAGAAGAGCAAGAAGTCTGTTAGTGCTGAAGATGAAGTGTTGGGTGTGAATATGGATGAGTTAAATGAAGGAGAAACTGTAGTCGTTAACTTGCCCAAGCCTAAACACAAAACCATGGCCAAGAAAACAAGTTCAAAGCAACTGAGAGAAAAAGAGTTAGCACAACTCTTAAGAGGTAAAAGATTACCTGAAGCTGGAACGTCATCAAAACAATCTTCACCAGCCACAAAGAAGCAAAAGACTAAAGAGGCAACAACATTACCAGTGGATGAGTTCAATATAGCACTGGATAATGTACTTGATATGTTCACAAAACCTCAGAAAGAGAAGGAAACTGAGGTTGAGCCATCTAGATCTAAGACCAAATCAAAGAAAGTCACTGTGGATGATGAGGTTATGAAGCAAGTGAATAAGAAGATGGACGATATGATGAAGATGATTGTGGCTCAGCAAGCAGAAATAGCCAAGTTCAAACAGAATGAAGAAAAGATGCTTCAGATTGTAGTAGCTTCTAAGTCTAATCAGGATGAGATTGATGAAAAGGTGAAGAAGCTAGAAGCTAAGAACAAAAAGCTTGAAGGAAAGTGTTTGAGAAACAAAAACAGGTTTAAGGCTATTAAAGAAGATAACAAAGAGTTGAAGACTGAGAACAAACGCCTTAGTGAGCTGATTGACAACCTGTACAATGTTGCACCCAAGCTGAAGGAGGGTGAAGAAGACAAAGAAAAAGAAGTGGAACAGGTTGATTATGAACCATCTGAGTCTGATAAAGAGAAGGATGATGATGAAGATGATGAAGAATCGGAAAAGAGTGATGATGAGGGTGATGATAATGAGGATGATGATGATGCTGAGGGTTCTGGAAGTCAGAAGGATGATGAGAGTAGCAGTGATGATGATAATGATGGAGGAGATGATACATCAAAGTTCACTTTTGAGAAAAGACCACCTTCAAAGAAGAAGAAAGACACTGGTGAATCAAGTTCGAAGAAGAAAAAGGGTGAGAATGTTGATTCAGATGAGACAGTATTCTGGAATGAGAAGGTGAGGTCCTTGACTGATGATGCTAAACAAGTCTATAAGGACATGTTAGAAAGAAGAGAATGGACCATTGAGTTCACAGGTCGTTTTGCTGAAATATTCCAAACTGACGATATGAGATACGAATTGGAATATAACGATCCTGATCTTGAAGAAGGGGAAGTACCTGCATCTGTGGCAAAGGAGATTATGGATGGGCTTGCACAGAGGGTAGGGAAAACATTTGAAGAGTTTATCGTAGATGAGTCGATTCCACATATTCCTGAAAAGGATATTGGAAGTCACTCTGATGATAAAGATACCCCTGAGTTTGAAGAAGTTGAAATAGAAGATATAACACATGAGGAATACCCACAATACTTTAGACAAACTGATGAAGATGTGGTGTTTCCTGATTTTACTGAGATTCCTAATACTTCTGCAAAGAAAAAGGCTAAGCAGAGAAGTGCTGAGTTTGTGGAAAAGGTATTTGGAGCTGATAAGCCAGAATCTTCAAATAAGTCTGATGAATTGAAGAATTATTTGAAGAAGTTGAGATTAATGGATGAGAACCGACCGAAGCCTGAAGCTCAAGGAAACTTCTACAGATTTCATAATGCTAAGTTCAGAGGCAGAGCTCTCGGGTGGACATACTTAGGCAGGCTGAAGTGTCTAGCTGCTAAGTGGGAATCAGGGATCTTGTACTTCTACAGATTCATTGACTTGCTAACTCTACCGTATTGGGCGGTTAGAGATTTATGCAGATTCCCTATGTCTGGTGCTTCAGTTAATAATACTCATGTCGGTTGGTGCGCAGACAAGCTGGTTTGGGAAAGCAGAACTAGATGGAATAGATTCAAACCACAATATCCCCGGAGGAAAGTTCACAGGGATATTGATCCCAGAACCAAGCTGAAACGGGTTACCTTGATTTATAAGGCACCTGAAGTGATGAGGAAGATACCTTTGATGCCCATGCCACAACACTTCAGTGCTGACTTCATTTTCTGGTATTACGATTGGAGAAAGGCAGAAGCAGTGATTGTGTTGAGAGATGGAAAGGATAAATACAAGCATGTGCATGTATTTGATCCTATGTGGTTGATAAATTGCACTTTCGAAGACATCATCATGCTCTTTTACAATCCGATTCATCATGAGCCGAACGACGCAGATCAAGCAAAGAAATACACTCAAGTAGTTGGTATTTGTTTTGCATATGACATTAATGCGGGTAGTAATTTGGAGGGAAAACTTGGCAAGATGGTGAAGATGGCAAACGTGTCAAAACCGGTGAAGAGAAGGTTAGAGCCTGAGATGACGAAAGAACAGAAAAGTTTGCTCAGAATCAAGTTGCTGAACAAAGCCATGGACGAAGACAGAAAAAGATCCAATCAATAGTCGAGGGGGAGTTTGTAGATGCATTTTGCGACTAATGATTGGATAGTTAACATGTGTTAAGTAGGCTGGATGGGGCGAAGGAAGACTGTTTGGGCGAAGGTAGAAAGCATATGGACGAATCTGGAATGGAACAAGATTGAAGCTACACATTCGACCATCAGAATGGGCGAATGTGGAAAAGCTACACATTCGACCATTCACAATGGGCGAATGTGCAGTGCCTATATATGGATTTTGTGATTTTGTAAGTTTAAGCGAGTCATTAGGTGTGTGTGTTTTGAAGTGTTGTTCCAGGAGAGTTTGAGAGAGTTTGTGTGTGTGTTAGATTAACTGTTTTGATATTGTAATCAACTTTGTGAATGTGTTAATCTATGAAAAGTATTGAAAATGACTTTGATTGTGTTTTGATTTGAGTTTACATCAGTTTGTTCAAAGCTAGGGTTTCCGCACCTGGTTTTGTAACTTGTATGATCATATAATCCTGTTTTCGTGTCAAATCACATCCTCTACAGACGACATGGTAGTGAAATCTAAGAAAGTAGAGAATCATCTTAAGGATCTCAAAGAAGCCTTTGATATCCTGGATGCCTACAACCTGAAGTTAAATCCAGCAAAATGCCACTTTGGATTTGGAGCTGGAAAGTTTCTTGGATACTTGGTAACAAAAAGAGGGATACAAGCTAGCCCTGAACAAATAAAGGCCATCCTTGATCTCAAATCCCCAAGAAATATCAAAGATGTACAAAGGCTAACTGGCAGGATAGCAGCCCTAAATAGATTCAGCTCAAAATCCTTAGAGAAATGCAAGGAGTTCTATGACATCCTGAAGAAGAATAATACGTTCGATTAGGGACAGAGACATGGAGAAGCATTGAAGAAGCTGAAAGAATATCTTATAGCAGCTCCATTATTGATGAAACCTAGGGATGGAGAGCCTCTCAAGCTATATCTTGCAGTTTTCGGGAATGCAATAAGTCCTGTATTGGTAAAAGACTTCGAAGGGCAACAACACCATGTCTATTATGTAAGTAAAACTCTACTAGATGCTGAAACCAGGTATTCACATCTCGAAAAACTTAGCTTAGCTTTAATAATGGCTTCTACTAAGTTAAGGCACTATTTTGAAACACATAAAATGTATGTTGAAACTAATTACCCTATTAAGAATGTACGTTGAAAACCTGAAATGTCTGGAAGAATGGCAAAATGGTAAGTTAAATTAACTGCTTTTGACTTGGAATAAGAGCCTAGAAATGCAATCAAATCACAGGCTCTAGTAGAATTTGTGGCTGATTTCAGTAGTGACACCCTGAGTGAAGTAGAGTCTGAAGTTCAACAACTAAATGAAAAATTAGAAAAATGGACTCTATATACTGATGGTGCTTCGAATTCAAGAGGCACAGGTCTAGGGATACTACTAAAATCGCCACAAGGGGGCAAGATACCCCATGCTATTAGATGTGCATTTCAAACAACCAATAATGAGGTAGAATATGAAGCTCTCATTGCTAGTTTACAACTTGCTAGAGACATGCATATTGTTAATATTGAAGTTTTTGTTGATTCTTTGTTGATTACTAACCATTTCAATGGATCATATGCATTAAAAGGTCAAAAGTTAGCTGTTTATCTCGAAATAGTTAAAAATTTCGCTACTTCTTTTGTAGAATTTTCACTAACACAGGTACCTAGGGAAGGAAGTGCTGAAGCTGATGCCTTAGCAAATCTAGGATCCTCTTTAAATTTACCAGAAGGATCCTAGATTCCCATCATCCACATCCTGAAACCATAAATTGAAGAGTGGCATCCTGAGGATAGACAGGAACACCCAGAGGATGCAGCTAAACATCCCGAGGATATCACTATTTTAACCATTAAGGATCAAGACAATTCATCATGGATGACTCCCATAGTGAAATATCTACAAGAAGATGTCATCCCTGATGGAGAAAACGCAAAGGTTTTCAGGATGAAGGTATAAAAATTTACAATTATAGACAATATGCTGTATAGAAAATCTCTTGCAGGTCCATATTTGAGGTGTCTCAACAAAGAAGAAGCAAATGAAGTACTCAAGGATATCCACGAAAGAGATTGTGGGAATCACACAGGAGGACGATCTCTCTATTTGAGGACCTTAAGGACAAGATACTATTGGCCAACTATGAAGAAGGATGTCATGCTATATTCCTAAAAGTGTGATCCATGCCAAAGACACAGCAACATCCTTCACCAGCCTGCTGAACCAGTACATACTATTTTCTCACCATGGCCCTTCATGAAATGGGGAATGGATATAGTAGGAAAGCTACCCAAAGCTCCTGGAGGAAAGGTATTCATGCTAGTAATGACAGGCTACTTCTCAAAATGGATTGAAGCTGAAGCATTTGTGCAAGTTAGAGATAAAGAGATGGTGCCATTCATCAAAATGAATATCTTAACAAGATTTGGAGTACCATCTGAAATTATTTGTGACAATGGCTCTCAATTCATTAGCAAAAGAACAACTCACTTTTGTGAGAGTTGGGGGATCAAGATGGTAACTTCAACACAAGTCCATCCTCAGGCTAATGGACAAGCAGAACCTTCAAATAAAATCATTGTCAACAACTTCATGAAGAAGCTTGGGAAAAGAAAGGGAAATGGGCAGAAGAGCTTCCATTCCTACTTTGGGCTGATAGGACTAATTCCAAGAATGGAACCGGTCAGACACCTTTCTCCTTGGTCTTTGGAACAGAAGCAATGCTACCAACAGAGATGGTCATGCCTACAGTAAGGAAACATCTTCATGATGCAACTACCAATTCTGAAGCACTATTGCAGGACTTGGAAATAGTGGATGAACTCAGGGTTACTGCTAAATTAAGGATGACAGCATATCAACAAAGGATTGGTAAAGCTTACAACAAGAATATAAGGGTAAGAAGATTTCAAGAAGGAGACTTGGTACTAAGAAAAGCCTTCCAAAACACAACGAAACCAAGCGATGGTAAGCTGGCTCCCAAGTGGGAAGGTTCATACTTGATTGATTCCGAAGCTGGCAAAGGAGCATATTAGTTATTGACGATGGAAGGAGAAACTCTACCAAGGGCTTGGAATGCTATTCACCTAAAATACTACCATGCCTAGGGATGCATGTGACTGATCTCTCTGGAAGAGAAACCATGGTCCGAATCATAGGTGGGATGAAGGTAAAGGCTGATAGAGATGAATCATCTCCATATGTAAGTGTTTATCCTTAATCTATTTTGATCGATTATATTTCACTAAACATGGTCTAGAAATAGTCCATCCTAAGAATTTTGCAGTACCATCCTGATGATGGAATGCTCAGAAGACTAGAGGGATGGCCACCCTCTCCTCCGTTAAGGTGTCTGACACCTTCCTAAGGTTTAAAGGTTTTCACCTTTCTCATTGGGTTAGCAACCCTCGCCTGGTGCGCACGTTGCTCATGTACATTTTCGGGATGGTGGAACTAGTTCAAGTAAAAGTGGCTGACAATTTCATTATCTTTGAGATATACATTGAGCTCTTAAGGTTTAGACATTTTTCAGTGTCTCTAACGTATTTGGTCTAGTCACCAGGGCCTTGTCGCCAGTTATTCCTAAGGGCCTTGTCGCCAGTTATTCTCAAGATGTTACATATTGGTATTGTCACCAAGTTATCATAAAGGGGTTTAATCCCAGTTAAAACAAAGGCCTAAGTCGCCAGTATAATAACAATGTTTGCCTCTACAGGATATTGTCAAAACTTAATACTTTCTTAGAAAGGATTATGGACTTAAAAATCTATCTTGAAGATATTACACCGGGGACATCCTCAGGATACAAGACCATCCCAAGGATGAAGAAGAAACTTGAGACATCCCGAAGATAATAAAGACCATCCAGAAGATGACAAAGATTTGTGAAGAATATGACAAGACAGAAGAATTATACGACACAGAAAACACAAAAGGTATTACTTGTATTATTTCTCTACAACCTAAATGTTTGCTAATGTTTGTTGAATATCAAACGAGATAAAGAACACAAGGATGATAGCGTCAAAAGTTGTTACCATATATTATTAATGCATCATAGTCAAAACTTGATGTTAATCCCTGGTTTCATCCAAAATCAGGACCCATCCACCAGAGGTCAACATCTATGGTCCGGGTCAATAGAAGATTTGGGGCTTCGTCTTGAAACCAAGATCCCTCCACCCCGAACCTTATAATATCCTAAGTTATTACATACCAAAATAAAATTGTCTGAAATTGTTCAACCAAATACTACCATCACAACCACTAGAGATCAAATAAAAAAGTGGGCTCCAGCCTAGTCACCACATCCTTCTTCGCCCACTGGAAGGTCCGTCACCACCTCAGCAATCTTGGCCTCTGCTGCCTTCACCTCTGGATCCTCAGGATCTTTGGCCACATCCTCAGGATGGGTAATAAGAGCAGGATCATAAACCACTTCTTTTCCGCCCAGGATTTTGATTTTCTGCTTCCAGGCTTTGACATCCCAGGTATTCTGATCAAACCCTGGATCCTTGGCCTAGAGAGCCATCTTCACCCTGGCCTGAAAGACAGAAATAGTAGCAGACTTCATGAGCCCATTCTTGTGATCTTGTGCCCTTCTCCTGATCCAACATGGCCTTAGCATGCTCTGCCTTCACTCGCTTCAACTCAGCTTCAGTCTCTGCCAGCTTGCCTTCAAGATATTTGCCCTTATCATGAGAAATCTTCTGGACGTCCTCAAGCTTGGTCTGGGCCTCATGAAGTTCTTGGGCAACAACATCCAAAGACTTTGACAGATATTCATGTCCCTAACAAGAAAGAAAAGGTAAGTATTTCTGACTTTTTATCATTAACATGTCAGTGTTATCCTCAGTATAGGACCATACTTGAAGAGTGAACTGGGAGATCTAGCTCACAACATCGTCACAGCTTAAACCCTCAAAGGGGGTGATCTCCTGAGCAATGGCAGTAGCAGCGCTTGCCTTCCTTTTCTTTGAAGCAAAAGCAACCCTAGACTTTAGGGGGTTGAATGAAGGAGTAGCCATCTTGGAGCTAGAAGGAGATGGAGAGGTCACTTTCGTTGCCTTTGCATCCATGCTATCAATATCATCCAAGTCGAAGGAAGCAGGTTTCTTGGCTGAGGTTAAGACAATAACAGGGTTACTAAATAAACAAAATAATGATCATCCCCAGGATGTAACATAATATACTCACCAGACATCTCAGAGGCTTGACTAGTCGTGCAAACTTCTTCCACTTCAAAGGTCCTTTCTGATTCAGGTAACTTGTAAACAACTTAAAACCAAAGAAAAGCATTGTTTAGAGGAGTAGCAAACTTGGCAAATGAAGGACTTGTCAAACAAAAGTTTCAGGGTGTTAGCATCCTTAGGATGTAACTAAATTTTTTTTTCATAAAAACCCTAAAAACGATTTTTACCACTTTTTAACCAATAAAGAGGATTCTCATCACCATGAGGAATAGAGCTTCTCTTTACAAAGAAAAACCTCGTTTTCCAATTTTTCTCAGATTTAACCACATTAAACAGAAAGGGTGGATCCTTTTCTAAAACTTGAAGAACATAACCGTGAGAACCGTGTGTCCTCAATTTATGAACATGAGCCAGGCCCCCCACTTGAAGATGGACACCATGATTTTTGACGAGCCTGTTACAGACTATTAGAATCTTCCATAGATCAGGCATGGCTTGGGAATAAGCCATCTGATTCATATCAAAGAAACCTTTGATGAACTTGGTAAAAGGATACCTCAACCCTAGAAGGAATGGTAAGTACAGGAAACAGACCCAAGTAGGAGATGCAAAATATGATCTTGCATGAGGGTCATAACGACGAAACTCGGCAGAACTCGGAAAGATTTTTGAGGTCTTTAGGGCTCGAATGTCCTTATCAACGAAAGAACAGATATCCTATTCAGGATGACTCAAAAGGTTTTGGGGAATGAAGTCACTTGAAGTTCCCACACTCCCCGAAGCTCTTGTGGATCTTTTGGCCATCTTCGGGATATCACTAATATTTTTGCAGGTGTAAAAGAAAGTGAGAGCAAGAAGAGAAAGAAATTACCTTCTTAAAAAAGTCAAGTGTGATTATAAAGGAGGAGATAACCTCTAGATATAGGGGAAGAGGGTGATGATATGTAACGGTCATCACATAATTACCGCCGAAGATATAGCCGTTGTTATCCTGAAAAGACATCCCATCAGACATCAGTTAAGATATTTTGATTAAAAAATATTTTTATCTTGAATGATATTGACGGTAACATATTTTTTGGGGACAATTGTTGGTGATGAAAATCCTTAGGATGGTTTTACCTCACATCCCTGGTGTAGCATCCTCAGGATGCTGAAGGGCTCAACTGACTTCAAGATGTAACAATATTTAAGCATGTGCACATCCTGAGAATGGACTAAGGAACTACTTCTTTTTATATGTGATTGCACGTACAACTAAGTGGATACATAAATACTCTCCAACGTCTATATTATAACACTCGGTCAAAGAAGTAAAGGATCAAAGAGTAACTCATGCAAGCCAAAGTCCAAGATCGAAGATGAAGTCAAAGTTGTAACCGATACACATTAAATGTCGGTGAAAGATAAGGAAACAACTGGTACAACATATACCTGAGATGAAACTACCACAACGGTCATCTGAAGTCTTCAAAGATCTTAACTAAGTCAGCGGATCTTACGGGATTCTTTATTTATTCACATGTACTATATAAATGGGAATGATGGACGAGTATAGGACACATTTCTTTCACTAGAGCTATACACTCACACTTAGCCACTTAGAATACTCACACTATCATTGTAATCTTAGAACACTCGTCCACTCATTCATCCAAAGTTGTAATCTTTTTTACCATATTAATATTAACAAACAAGGCAGGGGTCTAGTCCCCTCCCGAGGTTTTATGTCTGTTGGTGGTGAAAATCCTCAGGATGATTTTACCTCACATCCCAAATGTACCATCCTCAGGATGCTGGAGGACTCAACTTACTTCAGGATGCAATTGTATTTCAGCATGTGCACATCCTGAGAATGAACTAACGAATTAGCTTTCTTATATGTGATTGCAGTTACAACTAAGTTATAATATGGATTCATATACTCTCCAACGTCTATATTATAACACTTAGTCAAAGAAGTCAAGGATCAAAGAGTAACTCATGCAAGCCACAGTCCAAGATCAAAGATGAAGTCAAAGTTGTAACCGATATACATTAAATATCGGCGAATGATAAGGAAAAAACTGGAACAACATAAACCTGAGGTCAAACTCCCACAACGGTCATCTGAAGTCTTCAAAGATCTTAACTAAGTCAGCGGATCTTACCGGATTCTTTATTTATTCACATGTACTATATAAATGGAAATGATGAACGAGTATAGGACACATTTCTTTCACTAGAGCTATACACTCACACTTATCCATTTAGAATACTCACACAATCATTGTAATCTTAGAACACTCGTCCACTCATTCATCCAAAGTTGTAATCTTTTTTACAATATTAATATTAACAAACAAGGCAGGGGTGTAGTCTTCTCCCGAGGTTTTATACCTGTTGGTGGTGAAAATCCTCAGGATGATTTTACCTCACATCCCTAATGTACCATCCTCAGGATGCTGGAGGACTCAACTAACTTCAGGATGAAACAGTATTTCGCATTGTGCACATCCTAAGAATGAACTAACGAATTAGCTTTCTTATATGTGATTGCAGTTACAACTAAGTTATAATATGGATTCATATACTCTCCAACGTCTATATTATAACACCCAGTCAAAGAAGTCAAGGATCAAAGAGTAACTCATGCAAGCCATAGTCCAAGATCGAAGATGAAGTCAAAGTTGTAACCGATATACATTAAATATCGGCGAAAGATAAGGAAACAGCTGGAACAAGGGCTTTCCTCGTAGATCGAGTGTTTTTCTTTGTGTTTTACTACTTTATTTTTTCATTCCTTGAATTTGACAACAGTTCCATCCCGAGGATATAACTGTCCATCCTAAAACATACCTAAGCTATCCCCAGCATAGTTGTCACTTATTTATCTCTTTTACATCCTGACTAAGCATTTTCAGAATATAACTAGTTTTAACATTTGATTTACACTCTTAGCACTCTACCTCACAATTTCTAATTTGGAATACAAAATTATTTCTACTAGGTAATTTTTAACCAAAACAATTTGGCGCCCACCGTGGGGCAAGTGGTGCTATTTTAACAAAAAAACTTTGTTAACACTTCTTCTCAATTAACTCATTTTTACAAAAACTTGACAACTATGTCTTCTTCCCATAAAACCGTTTCTTCATCCATGCCATCTTCAACCTCTACCAGAAATACTGCATTGCCACCCCCACCTGCGTTCTCAAAGAGTGCGACTTCCCAAATTCCATCTAGACCAGCAGTGGGGACATCTGGATCTTCTCCTGTTTTCATATCAAATGATGAGATCCTTTCCATGTTTTCAATGGTGAAGGATCAAATGCAGCAACAGCAGGAGACCAACAGAATGATAATGAGAGGATACAATCCCTCAAGACATCCTCGAAGAGACCGACTGAAGACATGGGGACACAATTGCAGCCAAAGGTGTTGGATTTCAAATCTGGCATCTCTAGAGGTGCTCATCAAGGAGATTTCATCCCCATGAGCACTGGATTCTCTGCTCCAGAAACAACTACTGCACCTAGGATGGCAACTACCAGGGATCTAGGATATACACCTGTGCCATCGCAATGATATAACAATAACGGTAACAATTTAAGTTCCAGTACTTTTACTGCTAATGATGTTGCTTCTTTGCAGGATACAGGAATAAGTCCTCAGCTAGCAAAGGAGCTACAGAAGATCAAGGACATGGTATCGACTGTGCCAGGTATAGTGCAATCTGAAAGAAGCATGCTTGTGCAAGGGATTTAGTTCAACTCTCACTAGTCCAGCCCTAAAATAGCTCCTAAGTGTTCCTCCCTATTTTATTACTTCTTTTGCACATTTAATTATCATGTTTAATAATCAATTTTCTTGTTGTCGAACGTTCGAACCTTTGACAAGTGATCTATACAGGGTGACTCAACCACAGGGGGAATCTGTCACACCCTCAAATTTCCACTACGGGGTTTTACCGCGAGGCACGTGACACACTAGGATCCCAAAGCCATAAGTCATTTAAACGACTCTAAATTCCCAAAACCATTTAGTTTGTTCTTCAAAATTTAAGTTTTTAGAAATCAACCATATGTTTTAAGAAAGTGCGGAAGCGTAATCAAAACGATTAAGTGGATCTTTATGCGTGAAACAACGCGCCCAAGATAGAACCAATTAAATGAAAAGCATGATGATAGTCAATAGTGTTCAATTAACCCTTGACACAATGATGCATGACCTATCATGATCCGTACCTTCATGATAGCGTGTGTAAACATAAAGTCGGTGAGTTCACAGTTTAAGTAACAAGTGTAAAGTTATCAAAGTTTTAAACCATCAGTTTTAAGCTTGTCAGGGGTAGCTAACCCACTCAATGTAACTAAACAGTGGTTATTGGGAAACATACAGATGTTACAGTGCCTCAACACTAGTGTCTATCAACACTAGTAAGAAAAAGTGGTCAGAAGTTCATGCCCGTGACCCAAGCACCTCAGGCATGAGGTTGCTACACAACCTAATAGCGCTACTAACTAATACCCCGTTCGCCTCCAGCGATTAACCCAATAAAATAGTAACGACTTTCAAGATAGAGTGTTTAGTTCACAAGGACAGTTAAAGTACAAAACTGATAAAAGTGTGATTCACATAAGGAATCGAAAACCCGACCCACACAAGGAGTCACAACATCCCAAAACCTGGGATGTAAAAGTAGTCCCAAACTGGACTAGAAAAAGTTTAATAAGTTGTCTCAAACCTGAGACACATGCTTTTGAGAAAAGAGTAGTGAAACTCACCTTAGGTTGCGTGCTAAAAATAAACCGCAAAGATAGCAAACGTGGAAGGTTACTCGCCTACCGATAACCTATCGGACACAAAGTTAGGAATGTTTGAGTGCGGTTACACATGATTATTATCCTAAACCATTGTACTCTACAATGACCTAGGTGTCATCTCATGCGATTGTACTGGACACAATGAAACCATGCAGAACCCGTCAATCGTTGGTGATTAGTAAATGATGCAACATGTTAAGACTTTTAACATAACTAGTTCTCATTACACATTACATATGGTTAACCTAGCATGTCATCTATACCATATAAATAACATTTACGCATGTTCTCATATAGAATTTCACAACTTGTAACACATTAACACACTCAAATCGTCACATAATCAACCTCTCTCAAACCTGCGTTTTCTGGACAGATTTTGGGTTACGGAAACCAATTTTTATAAAATACCAATTCAACTCCTCAAGTCCCCAAAATTTTACAGTGATGTCCATAAGTTTATACGTGACTCTACTATTTTTATTTCTATGCAAAAACACATCAAGATTTTATGAAAATTAATTTAGTCCAGCCACCTCAGAAAAAGAGTGCTGTTGACAGCAGCTTAGATAAAAATTCATTAAAAATCACAGAATCATCCAAACGAGATGAATCCAATTGGAAAAGCTTGGATATTCAGAGACTCAACTCCTATCCAAATTTCATGATCAACGGATTAGTAAAACTCAAGTTACAGCCCTTTAAATTTTGTCCATTTTTCACATCCGAAATTCTGATTATACCTTTAAACTTATAAAATCATGAAACAATATCAAAACACCTCAAAAACGCATGATTTCGGACATTTTGAAAACCTAACATCATAAACATTGTTCTAAAATCAATTAATCATCAAAACAAGTAACTATTAGTTGATATTTCAGCCCTACAAAACACTGCAATGAATCTGCCATAAATCAAAACTTTCATAACAAGATACTCATGAACCCTAATCATCCATAATCACATATTCCATGAAATCCCCATATACACACATGTTAAAATCTGTATTTTTCACCTTATAAAACCCTAGTTATAATCACGTACATCAATTCTCATAATCCTTCATACAAAACATCCAAAGATTCACAAACACTCACATACATGCGATTTCAATACATATGTTTTCTAGGGTTTTTAAAACCTTTCAAAACAATGATAATCATGATACAATATGTAAAGATTATACCTTTCAATGCAAGAACTCCTCAAATCCTAGAGATTACACCCAACACAACCTTGATTAGTGAAGAGGGTTTGATGTTTTGATTGAAATTAAGAGAGGGTGGGGGTGGGGTACTTCACGGCGCAAAGGGGTAGGGTTCTAGGGTTTTTATTTATTTTTTTCTTTATAGATAATATGCTAGAGGTTGGCCCATGGGCCAAGACTACGAGTATTGTGGGCCTTTACTTGATAAACAGACCCGTTAATGAGGTTCTAGTCCCGATAATATTATTCACACTAACATACATAAAAACTATGATTTTAATCATCTCATAACATATTAATCACATACTACTCATAGTGTGCACATAATTCGTAGAATTTACATACTGACTATTTAAGCAGTAATTCACCTAAACATGTAATTAACATAAACATGTTAATTGATATTCATCATCATTCAATTGCACATATGATCATGTATGTTTGACAAATCACCAACGCTCGGGACACAGGACTCGTGTGGGTGTCATGACAAATACTTTCCTAATTTATAACGTACGTTAAGATCCTATAACATGTGTTACTATCCCATAACATACTGAAAGACCTTCTTAACTAACCCTAGTTAAGTGTTTAGTTACGAATGTACATGCAAGTTAACCAGAGTTTAGTAAAAGTAATATCCTGAAAATGCGGGGTGTCACAGAATCACTAAGAGAATTCATTACTAGGATTGGAAAGGAAGCACTTGACGTCCCGAACCTGGATGTCACAACAGCAGTACAGGCATTCAAGATGGGACTGCAAAGAGATTCGCCATTCTACCAAGAGTTGGTGATGAATCCTTGCAGGAACTTGGATGAAGTCAGGAACAGAGCTTTGAGATTCATCCAACTTGAGGATGATAAGAAGATACAAGAGAGGATAGAGTCATCCTCAAATATAACCATCCCAATCGAAAGTCCACTCCCACATACGAACCATACAAGCATAAACCATATGCTAGACTTGATAATTAAAAGGTCAATGTGGTAGAGGATGACGATGAGGATGATTCCCCTAAATTGTCAGATTACTGTTTTTCTGTGGATGTAACAGGATTGATGTATGCCACGAAAGATCTAGGGAACAAAGCAAGATGGCCGAAGAAAGATAACAAGACAGGATGGAAGGACAAATCAAAATGGTGTGCCTTCCACGAAGATTTCGGTCACACCACTGAAGATTGTATCACCTTAAGGAAGGAGATAACATATCTCTTGAGCAAAGGTCACCTTAAGGATCTTCTAGGCAAAAAGAAGTAAAGGGCTCAGGATGGCACTAACATCCCAGAAAGAGCAGCACCCCCACCTAAGGATGCTGGTATTATTGACATTATTTCAAGAGGATCAGACATTTGTGGAACCTCATATTCAGCTGCTAAAAGACACGCGAGGGAAGCAAAGTCTGAAAAGGGAGAAAGACAAAAGAAGACGGCCATCCTAACAACCTCTAAAGTGATCAGCTTTGAGGAGGAAGACCAAGAGAACATTCTTGACCCTCATCATGACGGTTTGGTTATTACTTTATATATTGCTAACCACTTTGTTCGCAGGATTCTCGTAGATGGAGGAAGTTCAGTGAATATCATCCAGCTTGAAGCTCTCAAAATAATGAACATCCTGGAATCTCAAATAGTTTCCAGATCATCAGTCTTGGTGGGCTTTAGTGGAGAAACTAAGAGTACAGTGGGTGACATTATGCTACCAGTATATGTAGAAGGAGTGAACTCTATCCAGAGATTCTGTGTGATAGATTCCCTATCATGCAACAATGTCATCCTAGGGAGTCCTCAGATACATGACATGAAGGCAGTCCCATCAACATATCATCAGTGTGTGAAACTACCCACACCTTGGGGAGTTGTGAAAGTCAACAGCGATCAACAGGAAGCTAAGGATTGCTATACAACATCAATGAAGGCCTCATCCCGATAAGCATAGCACTTACAGCAGGATGCACAGTGCCATCCTCATGATGTTAAAGCATATCCTGACCAGGATGTAAAAGCCGTCTGCCTCGACGTCAATAACAAGAATATCACTGTGCAAATTGGTAAGAATATCCCACATGATATTGAACAATAACTAATCTCATATCTTGAATGCAGGATTTCTACCTTTGCATGGAAGAATGAAGATATGACTAGCATCTCTAAGGATGTCATCACTCACAAACTTGGGATTGACAAGAGTTTCAAGCCCATCGAATAGAAAAGAAGGAAGTTTGCTCCGGAAAGAAATATCATCATACAGGAATAAGTGGACAGGATGCTAAAATCCAAGATGATAAGGGAAGTAAAATTACCAAGATGGCTGGCAAATGTTGTGGTAGTTCAAAAGAAAAATGGGAAATGGAGAGTGTGTGTGGACTATACAGACCTTAACAAGGCCTGCCCTAAGGATCCATTCCCATTACCACACATAGACTCAATGGTGGATGCTACAGCAGGTCACGAGATGCTGATTCATGGATGCATCCTCGGGATTCCAATAAATACAGATGGAACCAGATGATCAGGAGGATACGGCATTCATGATACCATCAGGTATATATTGTTATATTGCCTGGCCATTTGGACTAAAAAATGCAGGTACCACCTATCAAAGGCTAGTGAACATGATATTCAAGGAAAAGATTGGGGACACGATGGAGGTATACATTGACGACATGGTAGTGAAATCCAAGAAAGCAGAAAATCATTTTCAGGGTCTCAAAGAAGACTTTGACATCCTGGATGCTTACAACATGAAGTTAAATCCAACAAAATGCCACTTTGGAGTTGGAGATGGAAAGTTTCTTGGATACTTAGTAACAAAAAGAGGAATAGAAGCTTACCCTGAACATATACAGGCCATCCTTGATCTCAAATCCCCAAAAAATATCAAGGATGTGCAAACGCTAACTGGCTGGATAGCAGCCTTGAATAGATTCATCTCAAAATCCTCAGAGAAATGCAAGGAGTTCTACAACATCCTGAAGAAGAATAACAAATTCGATTGGGGACAAAGACATGAAGAAGCATTGCAGCAGCTCCATTATTGATGAAACCTGAGGATGGGGAACCTCTCAAGCTATATCTTGCAGTTTCTGCGAATGCAATAAGTGCTGTCTTGGTAAAAGATTTCGAAGGGCAACAACATCCTGTCTATTATGTAAGTAAAACTCTACTAGATGCTGAAACCAGGTATTCACATCTCGAAAAACTTATCTTAGCTTTAATAATGGCTTCCCAAGTTAATGCACTATTTTGAAACACATAAAATATATGTTCAAACTAATTATCCCATTAAGAATGTACTTAGAAAACCTGAGATGTCTGGAAGAATGGCAAAATGGTCAGTTAAGTGCTTTCGACTTGGAGTTTGAGCCTAGAAATGCAATCGAATCACAAGCTCTAGCAGACTGTGTGGCTGATTTCAGTAGTCACATCCCGAGTGAAGTAGAGTCTGGAGTTCAACAACTAAATGAAAATTTAGAAAAATGGACTCTATACACTGATGTCATTTATTTATCTCTTTTGCATCCTGACTAAGAATTTTCAGAATATAACTAGTTGTAACATTTGATTTACACGCTTAGCACTCTACCTCTAAATTTCTAATTTGGAATACAAATTGTTTCTACTAGGTAATTTTTGACCAAAACAATGTCAGCGATCTTCAACTGATCAAGGGCTTTCCTCGTAGATCGAGTATTGTTCTTTGTGTTTTACTACTTTATTTACTTATTCCTTGAATCTACCAACAGTTTCATCCTGAGGATACAACTGTCCATCCCGAATTCTAGCTTTGCCATCCCGAGCATAGTTGTCATTAATATATTTCTTTTGCATCCTGATTTACCATTTTCAGAATATAACTAGTTTATACATTTTAGTCACACTTGTAGCACTCTACCTCACAATTTCTAATTTGGAATACAAAATTATTTTTACTTAGTAATTTTTGACCAAAACAATAGTCATCAGTAGTTTTGCCAGAATTTTGTAATTTTTTCTTTTGGTTTATCAATCTTTCAAAACTTAGTAATCTCCCATGTAATTTTCTGAGTGTTAGGGAGTCAAAATTTGAACTGGATCTAGGAACTATGGAGTAAGTTTCCCATTTTTCAGGTAGAGACCTTAAAAATTTGTGCAACATAGATGAATTTGTGTAGGTCTGACCATTTAATTTTAACTCAGAAATGAGAGAGGAAAATCTTTCAAATTGTTGTGTTAAAGTCTCTCCATTTACATGAGTAGAAGTTTCATATTGTTGAGCAAGAATTTCCTTGGTGTTGGCAATCACCTCATCAGCTCCTCCAAACTATTCTTTGAGGATTTCCCATAGCACTTTGGCATTCTCACAATGTAAGAGTCCAACATATATTTCATTTCGGAGAGCCATTGGAAACTTGGAAAAAGCTTTAGCATCAAGATCAAATTTTAGAAATTCTTCTTTGTGTAGTCTTTTTGTTCTCTGAACTTTTTCTATTTTAGTTTCTGGATCTGTAGTCACTGGTTTATAGGGTCCATACATGACAGACCTCCAACAACCCGTGTTTTGTTGTGATAAAGTATGTGCCATCCTTCTTTGCCAGATATTGTATTCATTTCTTACTAGCATGGGAGGCTTATTTGCAGATCCAGCATTATGAGGATCCATTTTTAAGAAGATTGACTTATTAACAATTTCTTAAACGGATGGATTGACAAATAAAAGGAACAAAAGATCGAACTTTATTGAATATCAATAAGAGCCTATGTCTGATCTCAATTGGTTAGATTGATATTTATCAGATAAACCAGCAGCTCTGATACCGATTGATGGATCTAAGTTTCACAGTTCTTATGAACAATTAATATGTTGTTAGGATCTGAGTTTGATTTATTATGAAGTTTAATAAATGAAACAGTAATGAAGATGAATAACAATGAAAGTGCAACGGAAATATGAACTCTAAATCATAACAAACAGGATAATTGCTTTTAACAAGTACTATTATAAGTCATCATAGATTCTAGTACAAGTATACAATCTCCCCCTTAGACCGATCACTCACAGCTCTGTTTGTACAAGAGAATGTTTTTAGAGTGATGAATTGAACAATACAGGAACTGTTCTATTTATACACAAACTGAAGCTCTGATGACCTAAGGCTGACGTCACCTAACATAGTGATATCTATCAGAAATAACAACATTAAACATCTACCCTATTACAAACACTGTTACATTGAAAACTCTAATGACCTTGTATCTTCCTCAGACCTTTGGTAGACAGTGGTTTCTTCAACAGACTTTGTAAGCAGCAGTTTGTATAGCAGTTGTTAGGGGACAACAGTTGTTAGTGTCAACAGTCCTTTGGGAGGATCTTGTATGCAAAATACTATTTTATTGTGGATCAGATGTTCAAAAATAGGGCTATGGCCACACTTTTGCCAAAGTCGCCTGCCACACTTTTGATTAAATATGTGGCTAAAGGTCATCAATCACATTTCAAAACCTCTCTAGCCTACTTTTAGCCACACATCTTATTTATCCATGTGACCGTTGCATAACAGTTCAAAACTTTTAGCCACACCTAAAGAAACAACTGTGACATTTAGCAGCTACATTAGAAAAATGTGGCCAAATGTGATATACGGCGACAGTATTTGTTAGATTTTTTATTCATGTGGCAAAAAATACACATTTTCGAAACATTTAGTTACACTTTAAGAAAAAACTGTGACATTTCCTAGCCACGGTAGAAAAGTGTGGCCAAATGTGATTAACTGTTACGGTAATTTTTTAACGATGTGGCTAAAAGCTGAAACATATGGTCACTTATAAGGTTGTATGACCAAATGTTAAACAAATGTCACACTTAAAATTACACAATTTAATGTAACTTTATATAAATATTTGTGACACCATCATCATTTTGTTTATTTTTGTGACTTTATAGAAAAATATATGTGACCAAGATTAAACAATAGTCACACTTAAAATTACAAATTTTCAAGTGGCTTTCATAACTATTTGTCACACCATCGTCACTTTGTTTGTTTATGTGACAAAATGATAGCAAATGTCATGGATAAAAAAATTTGTGTGACCAAATGTTTGACAATAGCTACATTTAAAATTATAAAGTTTCATGTGGCTTTATACACTAAAAGAATAAAATATTTTTTTATAAACTTTTGACAATTTAAGACCATTATTTATTTAGAATAAAAAGTAAAAATAAAACTATAAAATGTAAAAGATCATTACATCTGCACTTTAATTTATTTATAAAATGTAAAATTTGATAGTCCAAACATATTCTAAATGGTTACAAACAAATGTCTACTAAGTGTTGAATTAACTCTAAAACACAAAACTGATAGATGTTTCAATATAAACTCAAACAGCCACACCGGCCTGCGAAAAAACTCTTGGGGCTCAACACCATAGTGCAGGGACAATCAACCTCATGAATCAAATGAAACAGTGAAGAAAACTCAAGCAATTAGTTTTGCTTTAAGTTGTAGCAACATGCTAACTGCTCAATATCACAAACAACCTGCAACAATCATGAATTTCGTCACAATATGTTTGACATACTTAGTCTTGAATTAGAATACTAGATTTGACATTTGAAGTAGCATTATGTGATTCGTTACAAATAAGGAATGCGCTTATGACATAGATAAAAGCAGATAAGCAAAAAATTTAGAATATATGTCCAGGATGATTAGATTTGGAATGATTACAAAGAGACTAATTGATATTGAATTAAAAGGTTATTGACACATTTTGTAAAGAAAAAAAAACTCTTAATACTTTACGAGAGGAGCCAATTTCAACTCTGTTACTTATAATTAGATCAACTTGGGTTATGTTTTGACCAATCGTACTAAAAATGTATGCCTTGAAAGAAAACTGGTCAAAAATGATAAACACACAAATAAAATCAATTGATATCACATACACTAACTGAACCAGATTATGTAACAGTTTGTTGGTGGAAATGACCTTGGGTGACTTGCATGATCACTTTGGCGAAACTACTTGCAACAAACTTACTTTTATGTCAATGACAAGGAGTGACAATGTATGGATTAAGCTGGGTTCTACCTCAACGACTAGCAATATAGTCAAATTATGCATCAACATGTGCATCAAATTCAGAAATCTACATAAAAATGTGCACATCAAATTCAGAAGTATGCATCAAACCAAGGCAATCAAGAAGTAAAAGAAACCATTAGGAGAAGAAGCATGTAACTGCATTTTTCTTCACTAATTACTCATTTTACATTCAACTTTATTAGTGGTATATTTTTATGCAATTGGAAGAGACCTGTGACACCCGGCAAACTCAGGTTAATAACATGGTTTGGGTCAAAGTCTACCTTAGCGAGTCACGCGTACAATATACTTAACTAGGTCGGTTGAGTCGTGTTATGGTTCGGGAGTCGTTAGTACAACCTAGAGGATCGTTAGATGTCAGCCATTAAACCAGGTATGCAAGGATTGACGATTCGTGGAATCGTCAAACCTTAGTAAAAACACAAGTCTCGAGTCCCGGGAATTGGTGAACGAGTGTGAACGTGTTTGTTTTCATGTATTATGTGTTTATAATCTTTATGTGACTTGTCGGTATGTGTATACGTGTTTACATATGTTAAAACGGTGATTACACGCGATTGCATGACATTATAGGTGATTACGCAGTGCTGAAGGCGATTGTGCAGAAGCCTAAGGGCGATTAGCCCCTGTAATCGCCTATAGGAGGGCGATTAGGGGGAGTCTAAGGGCGATTGGGCCCTAATCGCCTATAGTTATAGGCGATTAGGAGCCCTAATCGCCTGATACTGCTGCGTAATCGCCTGACGTGTTTTAAACGACTAGAAACGCCTATAAATACAACCCTTGACCTCCAAAACACCTCTAATGCAACCCTAGCCGTCTCATAACATATCCCAACTCCCAAACACCCTCTGGAACACGTTTTAGCATCAAAACACCCATTTTCAAGCTTTACGTATCAATTCCTCATAAACCCAAGGTGTGTTCTTCATCCCCAAACCTTTAAATGATTATGTTTTGCTCCCTAAAGGTCCAGACCTGATTTATAAACCCTTGTGTCTTTGAAAACCTATGAAAATCGTTTTTAAACAAGTCCAAACCATTATGCATGTTGTATGTGTTAAATATGATTAAAAGATAGGATTTTTATGATTCAAAAAGGATTGTTATTGCGTTATTAAGGTGTTTACATCTTGTTTATGTTAGGATGATGATGTCTTAGGAGTTTGGATGGTTTTGGAAGTGTATTGTGAGTATTGGGTATTTTGACCCATTTGAATGACTTTGAATGATTTTGTATGATATGAGGTGTTTTGCTAGTTGTTTGATGTTAGGGTTTGTTGTAGAATGATGCTAGAACTGTAGGGAATGATCGGACGATGTGGTAACATGATGAAATCTGAGTATTTGCTATTTAGGGTAAAAGTTGTGCATGTTGATATGATGTTTTCATGCTAAGTGTGCTATTTTGGGAAAATGCTTGCATTCGGGGCTGGTAGAACGATGATAAGCTAGGGGTTTTGCTTGAAATATGTTTGATATTGTTGTATGATTGATATTTGGTGTTTCCACATGTTCCGGATCTGATTTGGAGGGTTAAACGCGCGAAAAACCGGAACAACTCTGCTGAGGCGATTGGGGACCCTAATCGCCTATGCTATAGACGATTGGGAGCCCAATCGCCTGATAAGAAAGCCTAATCGCCTGTATGGTAGGTGATTGGGGGCCTAATCGCCTTCATTTCATGCGATTGTCATCCTAATCACTAGTTAAGCCCTGAATTGTATGTCTTATGACCTAATCGCCTGATTAGCTCCTGAATTGCATGTCTTACGACCAAATCGCCTATGTTAAGGGGCGATTAGCCTCTATAATCGCCTGTTGACCTCCCTAATCGCTAGTTGACTTTTCTTAATCGCCTGCACTGCTGCTGTAAGTGTATTTTGGCATTCCGAGACACGATTTGACACCTAGGAGCATGCTAGGAGCCCCGTGTCATACCTGATAACTTGGTAACACGTGCTCGGGCTTTTTTATGCGCTGTTTGGACTATGTGTTAGACTTGTTGAAATTTAACGCATGTTAAGTATGATTGCATGATTTTATGATTGAGAGTACAAGTATAACACGTGGAGTCTCGGGTCACCAATGGGATGTCGAGTCTTGTACATTTGGTCAGTTTAAACAGTCAACGTGTTTTCAAACGAACCTGGTTATGGTCTGGACATCTAGGGACTAACTAACCCACGGGTTATTAGTCTAAGTACTTGTAACTGTCATATGTTAGGTCGCCACTTTACGGGGCTAGCATAGCTTGCTGATTTTATTCATTAATTGAAGTAACGCAACCTAAGGTGAGTTCACAGCCCCACTTTAACTGGTTTTACTTTTGGGGGAGAAAAACATGCGTTAAACTTGTGTTTGGTAACAACTGTCATACTATGGGTTACTTTGGGTTACTATACGATCTTTGGAAGTCCCGGGGGAAACCATGAATGTGCAGTGTAGCACAACGGGGAAATGTGGATAGATCTATTGGGCGTGACCTGCCCCGCTCGTCGGCTTGGAGCCGGCGGGTGCATATTGTCTCAAACAGGAACGGTACATTATTCGGGCAATGCTTCTGGGTTTGCGAGTTAGTAATGGTTTTCCAATCGTAGTAGTGACAAAACATACTCCTAGCTAGCGTACTTTGGTTTACATATTTGTATAGTATGGACAGGGTGAACTTGGCACTTTTATTACAAACCTGTGAACTCACCAGCATTTTGTGCTGACGTACTTTTGGCATGTTTTTCTCAGGTCGCTAAGGTAGCATTCCAGGACTAGGGCGCACGCGTCTGCACGGCGTCTAGTTTAGGATCATGTTTTCTTATGTTGAACAATTGGGATTACTTTTGGATTTTGGATTGTAACAAAGCTTCTGCTACTGTTTAATGGTTTCAAACTTATGTTTTTAAATATGCATGTGTTCAGTGTTGTTTATTGTGACCGTTGACTTGGATCCTGGTTTGTCACGCGCCTCGCGGTAAAACCCCGCAGGTGGATTTTGAGGGTATGACAAGACCATCATGCCTTTCTACAGTTTCCAAAAAAATGTTTTTTACAGGGATCATGCGCATCAGATTTAGTTGAAAGGCTCGAGTCCAGTAACAACTATATGACAATACGCTTCAGAGGTAGGAAGACATGGCTCGAGTCCAGTAACGGCTATATGACAATCACTGATGTGTTTCCAAAAAACAGTCCAACATTACAACCAACACCAAGTGGCAGCATACACCACATATTTCTTTATAAGTCCATTGTTGAACAAGAAAAAAACAATCTTTATAAACCATGGAAATTAATATCCGTAAACATCATGGTTTTATAGTAAATTTCATCTTAACAATTGGAAATAAGTGTAATTGTCCGTAATAAACTTGACCCCACATATAATTTTATTCTCCATTGACGAGTCCCAAATAAACACAGTAAGATATCAAAGTTTACCTCTAACTTATGCAAAAAAAAAAAAAAAAACGTTCTTGAGTCATGTTGGCGTCAAGTCAGAGAGACTTGGTACTTCGGTGAAAAGTTAGTTAAGTAAACTAGTAAGTCATAAGAAATCAATTATGTTGTTGTTCATAACTAGTCTCAACACCCATGAAAATTAAAGACATAAGCCTACTTTATAAATAAGCAAATAAACAATAGATATATGATGAATGGAGGCTACTTTTGGCCACGTTACAAAATGATTGGATAGTTTAAAAATTAACCTATGCCTCTAAAGTAATACAATTTGTACTAAGGTTTCAATGCAGATTTCCTTGTTATTTCACATTTTCATAACCCTAAATTAATCTATCAATGCTAAATGCAAAAAGAATAAATTAACAACCTATCAAAGAACAAACATAATTGAAATAATCTGCACAATATCAACTACTCCATCCGTCCCATTAAAAGTGTCTTGGTTTGAAAAACACAAAGTTTTAGGAATATTAAATAATTGTCTTTTTTGTTTGCCATATAACAATAATACCCTTGTCATAGGTGGGTCCATCATATTATTTGTTTATTTTAGTTGTGTTTTTAAGGGTAAATTTGGAAATTGGCTATCAACTTTTTAAAGTGGACACATGAAATGGGACAAACAAAAAAAGGAATATGGACACTTTTAATGGGACGGAGAGAGTAAAAAAAGATAGCAAGGTATATACCTAATTGACTCCTTGAATCAGCTTGACTATGGATTCGGGGAGCTACTCGAATAAAAGTCCAATTGATGTTGCACTTGTCTCCAAGTTTGCACTTTTAACATTGGTTTATCTACGCATTCGTGATTTATGAATGCAATAAACAGACTAAGTCTTCACCCTCTACCCCATCAAGAGTGAATTTTCATTCAAGTGACTTGTCTCCAAGTGACTTGATGGGTTGCATTGTTAAAGCCCACGCCACCTCACCCACGCCATGGGTTTGATGTTTGGGTTGTGGGTGAGCTTTCCACGCTAAAACTCAAGCCCAACTCCCTTCACTCTTAGACTACGGGGAGAGGAGGGGCTTGGATTGGAGGCATGAGTTGACGTGTGGCACTAGTGTGGTGGGCTCCCCAACTCAAGCCACAAAATGTAGGGGAGTGGAGGAGCTTTGGTTTTGAATTAGACTAAGACTATATTTTTTTAAAAACAAACAATAAGCAACCTCCACATCACCCTAACCCTCCCGCCCACGCACGTCTCAATTCCCACATAGAAGGGGCCATACCCAAACCCACCCACTATACGGGGTGGTGTTCCTTGGGTGGATTCGCATCCCACGCCATTTCCCCCACCCCACTCTCTTCACTCTTATAATAAGCCAAGTTTTAATATGTTACTACTCATAGCTGACCCAATGGCGAAAACCATTTTTACACATCTAATCTAAATAAATAAATAAATAATATAATAAAGTTTTTTTAATCAAATATTAGAGGAAATACCTGTAATCTTGTATAAACATGGTAAGAACCATAAATATCCAATGAACATGACCAAGCTGGAGCCTAAGGAAATGACAACAACCATAAATAAGATGCAAGTCGACTGAAGAAAACACATAAGACAATAACTAAAGTAAATAAGCCACAGAAAGCTATATTAATGTGTTCACAACACATTTGATGACGTTTATATGATGTGAATGAAAGATGTTTGATTCAAGCTTTAAAAACCATAAATGAAGCTTCCATAAGGCATTTCCAATATGCCAAGGGATTTAGATATATTTTTTTTTGAACGACCAACAAAATCATTTTATTCACTCAGGCTAGCGGGATACTAACAAAAACGCCCAAAGTACAAAAAAGATTATACATACATCACCCAATAAGAAATACAACAATACACCACCACTTAATATTGGATAAGTTAAAACTCCGCCACTTTCCCAATCCAACTCTTGTTGCTTTGCCCACGCCTTTAACCAAAGTAGACTCATCGCTTTGATTTCACCCTTAAGATTTATAAAGAGCATTGTTTTTTATTGCACCCTACTGTTCCCATTTGTATTTTATTTTCTGGACATGGTAAGGAGAGGTTGAATGATCTTGGGAGGTGAGGGAGAATTTGAGAGAGACTGATGAAAGGCAGCAGCCATGTCCATATTCACAGACCACAGATTGGTACGTGTCCACATCCTACTGTCACTATGTCAAACAAGCTGCTGCACAGTACACTCACCCTTGATTATAAAACACGCTTGAACACTTAAAAAGCATATTCAAAACATAAAAATGACGAGGCACTACTGTATCGGGCCAAATAAAGCAGTTTAAAAGGGTTTTTTGGGCTGAGGCGCTACTGTAGCGCACGCCTCAAGCGTTCGAGGCGGCGCTTCATGTAGTTTAGCATTTTTTTGGCAAAAAAGCGCTTTTCTAAACGCCTCGCGCCTCAAACGCTTAAAGCGCGCCCCAGGTGCGCTTTTTTAAACCAAGTACTCACCACTTAATATTGGACAAGTTAAAAGTTCGCCACTTCTCTCAATCCAAGTCTTGTTTTTTCGCCCGCGCCTTCACCCACAATAGACTCGTAGCTTTAATTTCGCCTATTACTTTTTGTAATGAGCATTGTTTTGGTTAAAGACCACCTCATTACGGCTTTTCCATATGCAACAAATCGCCGTTAAGCACACCACATTGAACGTCTTTTTCACTTCCTTGGGGCTTCTTACAAATGAATGTAACACCAATAGAAAAAAAAATGGTATATAAGATTTCGACCCCCCGAAACTGGTTTTCGGCCCCCCAAAACTAGTGACTTCCGACCCCCCGCAGTTTGGGTCAAGATTCGCCGTTGTATATGGATAAGTAAAAAACTTACAACAAACCATAATAATAACAAAAATACATACAGAAAATCAACTAAATGCCATAATGTTAGATGAAAATAAATTTGTGTAGTCCATGTGAGAGCATTCACATCCCATCCACCAAATGTATCTGAGTGTGTCCACCAAATTATATGGGGTGAGTGTAAGTGGTTGTGAGTGGAGGAGAGAGAAATATTTGGTGGAAGCACTGTTCCATCCTAAATATGAAAAACTATTGTTCACCCATATATATATTTTAATATTTTTGTTGTGAGTGATGATAGAGAAAATGCAATGATAAAAGTATGAAAAAGTATTATTATTTTAGTTAGGAGAGAGTGAAGATTTAGGGGTGAAGTAGTGATTTTTAGTGTAATTTGATGGATGAGATTTTGTGGAGTGGATGTGAATGCTCTGAAGCAGCCAGAATGAAATGTATAATCCAGTCAAAAAGTGAACAAATTAAGGGATACAAAAGAGTAAACAACATACAATAAACCATAAGAATAACATAAAGAAAATCAACAATGAGGGCAATTCAATTTCATAAACAAAACAACATTGAAAGAGTATGGAACGATTGTGTGACTCCCCGTTCATGAACAAGGAGGCGATTCAATTTTTGAATTCCCGTTGGGAACCCTATCGGCTAGCTGACGTTGCCTCCGTGATCTGAAATAATCTTGTCATGGTGTTGACTCCCCGGAAGTAGTGTTACTGTTGTTCCTTTCCCTTAGTGGTGTTAACGACAGTTTTCCATCTTTGTGTTTTTTTAAACAGTTTTCTCTGGTTGTTAATAAGGATAAATAACTACCAAACGAACACCATGAGATAGAGATAGGCAACAATCAAGAACCGAATATGCGTATAAACATATGCTTCGAGCAAGAAAGGGGAGGGGGTTGTTTGATCCTGAAACCAATAAAGGGGAATAGAAAGGGGATGTGATAAAGTGGGTGATAAAGTTTAGAAATTGAAGGTGGGAATGAAAATCAATTGAATGGATTGTGAGTAGTTAATTCGATTTTTCAGTGAAAATTAAGAGGGAATTTCATGAACTTAAGTTAATTTTTTTAGTAGTTTTGGATTTGGGGGGAATAAAATTAGTGGAGGGAAGTATGTTGTATTCAGGACCCACAAACACACACTCAATACACTCACGTATATATATATGTGAAACTAAACAAAATATATATGTGTGTAGAGAACTTGCAGAAGACAAAAGAATTGAAAGGTTGTTCTTTATTAATAAACAAAAGAAGCTATTTATAATAGAAAAACAATGAACACAATATACTCCATAACGTCCACTTTTCTCCTGATTACTTGGTCATCCCTTTTATTCTATGATCTTCCTTATAATCCGGTCAAACCTCCTACCAAGTCAATCTGTACTATTAATAAACTAAAATAATACTAATAAAAGTCATGTGCTTTAGTCTTTAACTTCATGCAACGTCTACTTGAAGTCTTGAAATAATACCAGCTTATTCCATGCAAACAAATAACTGTTGACCCGTGACCCGTGACCCACGAACAAGCCCGAGTAAACCCAACAAAGTATAAATTTAGGAGGGAATTGGCTATTTTTGGTGTGAAATTACTGTTTAAGGAAACTGATACGATAAAGGGATAAAATTAAATTTATACTTTCACACAGTAAAATAACAAATATATTGACGTAATTATAAAACTATGAATAAATTAAATATACTAGCTTATCAAATTAGTATTATGTTTTATTAAAAAAATTATAAGTTTTAATTTATTATGATAGTGATATTGATGTAGATTTTCACTAACCCCACGAGTTCATTACCCCATTTCTCATTTTGTGATTTTTATTTTTGAGGAAATACAAAAGAGAGAGGATGGGATAGTGGAGGATAGTGAACCACGCCCCTTGATAATAAATAGAGAATAGAGATTGTGAAAGGGGATACTGATTGCACTAATGTGGATGATGGTCATGAGCCTCCATTAGTTAACCACACCCTTTGGCCTAATGGGACAGGGCACTCAACGGGTGGTGGACCACAATGGGCAAGACTAGATTATATAGTCTTAATGGGTCATACTAGGCCTTAATGGATTACAGTGAGCAACATTATATTATATATGTCTTAATAGACCATATTGGGTCTTAGTGGATCGTAATGGCCAACACTAGATGATTATATGTCTTAATGAACCATGTTGGGCTTTAATATGTCATGATAGGCAACACTAGATAATATATGTTTTAATGAACCATGTTACACTTTAATGTATCAAAATGGGCAACACAAGATAATATGTCTCAATTGATTATATTGGGCATTAATGGATTACAATGACCAATAATAGATCATATATGTTTCATATTGGATCTTAATGGAACACAATGGATAATAGTGGATGATATGTGTCTTAATGAGTTATATTAGGTCTTAATGGATCACAATGAGCAATAGTATATCATATGTATCTTAATGGGCCATATTAGGTCTTATAGGATATCGATGGACAATAGTAAGTCATGTATACCATAATGGACCTTAACAATTATAATAGCTCTTATTGGTTGGTTATGGGCTCTATTATACCATATAAGGTTCTATGGGGTTATATCAAGTTAAAATATACAATACAACGGACAATAATGGATACTATATGTTTTATTGGATGATAACGAGCCTTAATGGATTAAAATGGACAATCATAGCTCATATATGTTTTAATAGACCATATTGGATCCTAATAGAACACAATGGATAATAGTGGATGATATATGTCTTAACAGATCATACTAGGCCTTCTTAGATCACAATCAATAGTAGCAGATCCTGTATGTTTTTCTACATCATATATGCCTTAATAGATACTATTGGAAGGACATATGTGTGTTAACTCATAGTGGAACCCATTGTCTCGTGCTGGCTGTTCGATTATAACGACGAAGATAATGAATAGTGGTAACACCGTGGTGCATATAAGGTAACGAGTGCAAGGAGATCCTACAATTATAACATATAAACAAACGAAACCTAGTTAATTTCACCATCATTTTGTTCAGAATAACTTTTATGTTTTGTATTATAGTTTTTTTAGTATGGATTGACCCGTTTAACCAATTTATATTATATTTTAGATATTTATCATGAGATTTAACAAATAAAAATATATTTTTAATATAATTATTTTATTTTTGTAAAATTATAATTTGAAAGTAATATTTTAAACGAAACAATGTAGAATTAAAAATTTTGGTCAAACAGATTGTGTTTCGGATAACTCGCGAATATTCAGGTGGTGTTTTGGTTCTTATTTTTGACACCATTGGTTCAAGTCGTGTAAAAAATCGAGTTTAGGTCAGCTTAGACCCGTCAACTAATGAACACGAGCTGTTTGAAACCCTTATTAGCTACTAAAATTTAAACTTTTCAAAATTTTAGGTTTTCCCCCTAATTATTTTCACCCCTAGAGCATGTTGGCTCTCCTCCTTATCTCCTTCTTCTACATCCTTATCTCCTTCTTCTACCCCCTTATCTCCTTAATAAAAAAGTTACAAATTCTTACTTATAACTTATCTCCTTTTCAACCTATAAAAACCTCATTTTCAACCCATTACCCAAACAAACTTATCTCCTTATTAAGTTTTTGATTAAGTCAATTAGTTATAAGGAGGCAAAATAAGGAGAGCCACCCTAATTTCAATTTCCCTCCCACCCCAATTGATGTCCAGATTAAGTGCATGTTTGGCTCTCCATTTTTCACCTCGTTATGACTTATGACTTTCTGAAAAAGTCATAAGTTAAAATGAAGTGTTAAGATGATAGATTGAAAAGGAGCTTTTGTGCTTAGATTAAGGAGAAAAGGAGGTGGAAAAGAAGAAAAGTCATAAGTTAGAATTTTTGACTTTTGGGATTAAGGAGATAAGAAGGTGAAAGAAGGAGAGAGAAGAAAAGGAGATGGAGAGCCAAACATGCTCTAAAACTACATTCAACCCCCTACCACCAATGTTCTTCCATAACAAAGATATTCTTCCTCCCTCCCAAGGCTTTCCTTTCCCCTAACTCCAGATTAAAACTACATCCAAACCCCTACCACCAATGTTCTCCCATTGGAAACGGACAACAAATGCAAAGCGCCTTTTTTTTCCAGTCTAGGGTTTAATACCCTGTTGTCTACATCGAGAAACCATGAATGTGCGGGGTAGCACAGCGGGGGAAATGTGGATTGATCTATTGGGCGTGACCTACCCCACTCGTCGGCTGGGACCCGGGCTGGTGCATATTGTCTCGACCTTGTAACTTGTAGCGTTATTCTGACTTGAACTTATAACATGTTGAAATTGCCTAAACGTGTCCAGTAATGGTTTTCCAATCATAGCAGTAACAAAACATACGCCTAGCTAGCGTACTTTGGCTTAAACATGACATAGTATTGACAGGTTGAACTTGGTAACATTTTTGGAACTTGGTAACAATCATAGCAGTAACAAAACATTCATGGAACTTTTGGTAACACTTAGGAACTTTTGGTAACACTTAGTAACTTTTGGTAACATTATATGTTGACGTATCTTTGGCATGTTTTTCTCAGGTTGCTAAGGTAGCATTCCATGGACTAGGCGCATGGGTCTGCATGACGTCTAGGGCTTTAGTTTCATGTTTTGAATAATCTTTTAAGAACTTTTTGTGAAACAAGTCTTTGTAACTTAATGTTGCTTCCCTTACGGTTTTTGATATATAAAGTTTTGTTGAGTTTAAGTATTTCATATAGTGTTGTTTATTGTGACTGTTAACTTGGATCCTGGTTTGTCATGTGCCTCGCAGTAAAACCCTGCACGTGGAAATTTGAGGGTGTGACAATTTGAGAATTGCTTCACACACTTCTTCAGCATGTTGCAAATGCTCTAATTTACTTAAAACTTTCTTGTTACACTTGCGGTAGGCAGCATAAAACCAATAATAGCTTTCTTCAACCACTACGCCAAAATAGGCCTACGGCCACACTTTTTCAAAAACCACCATGCCACACTTTCGATTAAATGTGTGGCTAAAGGTCATTTTTCATATTACAAAACCTTCCAGCATACTTTTTGCCACACATCTTATGTATTCATGTGACCAAATGTATAACATCTCAAAACTTTTAGTCACACTTTAAAAAAAATTGTGGCATTTAGTAGCCACGCTAGAAAACGTGTGGCTATTTATGATCTACGACCACATTATTTGTTTCATGTGACCAAAAATACATCTGATCAAAATCTTTAGCCACACATTAAGAAAAAACCGTGACATTTAGTAGCCACAGTAGAAAGGTGTGACCAAATGTAATCTACAGTGACAGTATTTGTTTTATGGTGTAGCTAAAAGTTTAAATTTATCGCCACATATATTATAATGTGACCAAAACCTAGACAATAACCACACTTAAAATTACAAAATTTCATATGGCTTTACATAAGCATTCGTCACATTATGGTCACGTTGTTTATTTTGTGTGACGGAATGATATCAAATGTCATGTAAAATATGTGTGACCAAAGGTTACACAATAGTCACATTAATGTCATTGTTTAGTTTTGTGTGACGAAATGAAAGCAAATGTCATGAAAAAATATATGTGACAAAAGGTTAGATAGTAGCAACAGTTAAAATTATAAAATTTTATGTGCCTTTATATAACAATTAGCCACACCATTGTCACTTTGTTCTTTCTTTGTGTGACAAATACACTACGCCAAAATAGGCCTACGGCCACACTTTTTCAAAAACCACCATGCCACACTTTCGATTAAATGTGTGGCTAAAGGTCATTTTTCATATTACAAAACCTTCCAGCATACTTTTTGCCACACATCTTATGTATTCATGTGACCAAATGTATAACATCTCAAAACTTTTAGTCACACTTTAAAAAAAATTGTGGCATTTAGTAGCCACGCTAGAAAACGTGTGGCTATTTATGATCTACGACCACATTATTTGTTTCATGTGACCAAAAATACATCTGATCAAAATCTTTAGCCACACATTAAGAAAAAACCGTGACATTTAGTAGCCACAGTAGAAAGGTGTGACCAAATGTAATCTACAGTGACAGTATTTGTTTTATGGTGTAGCTAAAAGTTTAAATTTATCGCCACATATATTATAATGTGACCAAAACCTAGACAATAACCACACTTAAAATTACAAAATTTCATATGGCTTTACATAAGCATTCGTCACATTATGGTCACGTTGTTTATTTTGTGTGACGGAATGATATCAAATGTCATGTAAAATATGTGTGACCAAAGGTTACACAATAGTCACATTAATGTCATTGTTTAGTTTTGTGTGACGAAATGAAAGCAAATGTCATGAAAAAATATATGTGACAAAAGGTTAGATAGTAGCAACAGTTAAAATTATAAAATTTTATGTGCCTTTATATAACAATTAGCCACACCATTGTCACTTTGTTCTTTCTTTGTGTGACAAAATAATAGTAAATGTCATGAAAAATATGTGTGGCTATACATACACTACTAGAAAAAAACACATTTCTTGACGAGCAATGTGCGTCATAAAAGGGGTCTAATGACACAAATAAAGTATCGTTAATGGTGGTGTCATAAATTTTACATGATATGCACGCGCGTGTCATCTTTTAATGACATGCATAAATGACACTCTTTCATCACACCAGTTTATACACTAGTACAAAATTGCTTTGAAGATGCTGTGTGAAGACTTTAGAGGTGCGGTGTGAGGACACCACCAATAGATAGGGCACCAACAAATACTCTGTTATGATAATGCGGCTCCAATGACAGCACCATTTTATGCAAACAACCGCACCACCAATCAATTTCCACAGCAACAAGAACTTGGCACGTGTAACTGTGGGATTAAACCTGGAAATCACCATTTACAACACTGCACCAATTTTTTTCACCCAAAAAATATTTTTATTTAATTCTATAATTCCCAGGAAAATCATTTACATTTCCAGTAATTACCAATAATACACACACATATATAACAAAAGTCACAAATAACATACAAAAAAGTCTAATTAATATTAACTAAGTTTCTTCCCGCCGCGCGTTGCCGTGACAGTGGCTGGTCTTCCCTGCAACGTGCCTTAACATCGTCCTCTCACGCAGTCTCTTTTACCCTGCTCTCACTTCAGTTTCCATTATTCTTAAAGTCGCCTGCTTCTCGTTTTTTTATTTCAACCTGCTTGAAGCAGGCTGGTTTAATCATGAAGGTTATTACAACCATGAAGTATATAAGGCACGAATATGAGAATAGATGAAGCTATTACCTTTTCGGCTTTCGTATATGGGCGCACATTGCGGCACGCTAAACCGATTAAAATAACTTATTAACCAAGCAAAAATACAATTACAACGCACATCACCTGAGAATGCAAAACAACATCAAACATTAACTACAAATACGTATTCTCAAATAACTTTTTTTTTGTGATTTGGGATAAAAGTCGGATGGTTGATAATATGAATAATCCTCAAAATGCAGGCCCTAAAGAACGCCAAATTCAACATGGAAATCATGAAAACCAAAAGCAAATCAAAAAATAACCAGTAGAAAGCAACAATCATTCAGAAAGCGAGGCAAAAAAAGGGACGATTATGGCGAAACAAATGAAAACAATCTTCCACTAATTATCGCATCACATATCTTCAATTACAATAATTGTGCAAAGATATATATATACCCCTAAACACTCAACTTTAGTTGCAATGCCTGGATTATCAAATCTATGCCACAAAAACGATTTAACAACTCACCATAGTGATACTTGTTTCAGCGTCCGAAAAGGCTTCACTTTCAAATACCCAGCAGATCAAGAATCTAGAAATTAACAGAATATAAATGTAAATGTACATCATTGCAATATCATTAATTCAGTTTTTGGATGAACATCAATTCAGGTCTTTAAAAACAAAAATAACTGAAGTAAAGCTTGTCTTAGGCTGCCAGGTTAATGCAGCGAATAGAACAGCAGTTGCGGCCATTTAGGCAGTTTTCGGATCTATTTGTGGCGTACGTGGCAGCCGCTATAGGAAGTATTACGAGGCTGAAACTAATGGTTAGGCGGTACCAAATAGTAACGATTGTGGGCTGCCAAATTCTGATGTTTAGCCCCAAACAACGATAAGTTTTTAAAAGACATACCTGCTGATACATACCGGGACTGTCCTGCATATTTTCATATATATGCTGCCAAATGAACCATCACTACTGCAATAAACCCCAATAAAAACGGTCAAATGTAGCCATTTGAAACGGTTTTAAAAAACTCGTTGTAAAAGACAAATCATGGTTTTAAAAAGTACAGCTTTTAAAACGGTTATATAAGCAGACACTTTGTAAACCGAAATTTTACATCAAAAGTCCATATAAACTTCAAAATAGTTGATGTTCTACTGAATTATACATTTAAGGGAGCAAAAAGCATAATCCTTTATAAAACTTGTACAACATCGTTAATCAATTGCAATTATCACATCATATGGAATATGGAAAGCAGCCTATAACCACATGTTATATATCGTGTCTGTGAATCAAAGTAGCCAGCTACTTTCCTAAATAGCTAAATGTCTTAGACATGCGTGAGGTTAAAATTATAATGGTTATTAAACAACATCCATTTCAATAGGTCTTTTGCAAATCGTAAACATTTAATTTTCACACCCAAATTTTCATTAATACAATCTGTTAAAGTCGGATAATCTCTTGTTGCACCAATATACAATAAACTACAAAAACTGTTGATTCTCCCTGCATTTAGCCAACAAAAAACAAAAAAAAATAAAAAAAAAATACAAACCCATTATATGATCTTGCTTTTTAAACCCACTGCAATATACAACAAAAGAGAATAACATTTTAGGGTGGCAACAAATTGAAAAATTAACTGAAATTATTTTATCCTTAGAAGCACACTCACCAATTCACCATTCTTCACAACTTAAAAATGATACAGCGAAAGGAATATCTAATGATACACCCCTAATAGCACCAACCAAACCCGATTGTCACCACCTGCACCCTTCACCAGCACCGCCGCCACTCCCCACCTCCGAGACCACCATCACAGCGCCAAACCTCCTTACTCGTCCCCCCTTTAACATTGCGCCGCCACCACCATATTTATAAGTCGATAGGGGGTGAGAGATCGGGAGACATGGAGAGAGATTATAGAGAGGGAGGCAGGCTAGGGTTTTTGTGTGAAATGGGATATGGAAGAGATAAAGGGGTATTCAGGAGAAGAAAATGGATGTGGATCTGGGGGAGTTGAACTGAAAGAGGGGTTTGGGAGGGAAATTTTTGGGGGTGAAAATAAATGGATGTGGATTTGGGGGGAGTTGAAAGTGAAAGAAGGGTTTTGGAGGGAATTTTTTTGAGGGGTAGGGCCGGATCAAAATACAAAAGAGATGAAATTGTTCACAAGTAGGCTTTTGTCAATTCCACTGGCGGGAAATTTATATTGGGGTATGGAAATGGGGGGAAACAAAGACGTCATTGAAATTGGGATATTAGATAAAAATTGATATTTAAGTAAGGATTATTAATACTATATATTAAAATAATATACATATTAAAAGAAAACAATTTCCGATACATCACGTAATGGCGGATTTTGAACGAACAACCTAGTAGGGCATGACTCAATAGTATAATTTTTTTAGAAATTTTCGATAAATTTAAACAAAGAAGCGAAAAAACTATGCGGTTGGGGCCTCGTCCGGCTTTTAGGAAGATCCACTAGTGGGTATATCCCGTTGAGTAAATTAAAATAATCTTATACCCGGGTTATAGTATGGTATAATATAGTATCATATGACATGCCATGGTATGGCATGACATGGTATCATATACTGTATGGTATAGTATGGCATGGTTTCAAATACAGTACTATATGGTATGACATGACATGGTATCATATACGGTACGATATGGTATGGTATGCAGGGGCGGACCCAAGGCCTGTTCAAGGTGGGCGGGCGCCCCCCTTGAAAAAAAAATATTTAGTGTTATATACGCGCGTTAGTCCCGTCCGCACCCCTTGAAGATTTTGAATCGCACCCCTTGAACTTTTGAAACCAGTGTTTTCTTAGTCGGATTTTGCATAGATTTATGAGTTGTAGCAAGACTTTCCTTCTTTGAAAGTGTTTAAGAGTTGAAGCTTCATGTTCAGTGCAGGTAAGAAAAAAGAAAGGAAAAGAGACGAGGTGAGGTATGATGTGAGAAAGAAAAGGAGGGTGAGATGGTGAGATCTGATGTAATGAAGAAAAAGGAAGAGAGATGGTGAATTAAATAGTGAATTATAATAAAAAATAAGTGAGAGTCATATGGTTGAGAGTTTGTGTGGTAAAGTAAAAATTCCATGTTTTCTTATTTTTTGCTTTTGCTTATTTCCCATACTTTTCTGAATTCTGACACTTTACTTTTTTGTGATTTTTTATATTTTTACTTCATTATCATTACTAGTTTTTATTTCTTTTATTCTTTATTTTCTTTATTTGTTTCCTATGATTATTAGAGAGATTAATGGTTAAGCATTAAGTTTGATATATTTATAATGGGGGCGGTTATTCTACAAAGTAAAAGAAACGTGCGAAGGATGCGAAGGATCTTTGTACTTGATAATTACGTAATGATAATTACGTAATGTTTTTTATGTTCATGAAATCATTACGTAATTATCATTACGTAATTATCATGCACTTTGTACATGATAATTACGTAATGTTTTTGTATGATCATGAAGGCATTACGTAATTATCATTACGTAATTATCAAGTCATGAAGGCATTACGTAATTATCATTACGTAATTATCAAGTACAAAGTGATCCTTCGCATCCTTCGCACGTTTGTATTACTTTGTATTTGAACCTGTCCCTATTTATAATATGTTTTATGTTTAAGTATGCTTTATACGTATGAATTGGTCCTTAAGTATTAACAATATAAGATTTTTTTCTTTTGGTTTCTTTTTATTGATTATATAATTTTATTATTAGAGTCGACCCGACCCGACCCGGGCCACCTAATCAATAAACGACACAGTGGCTTAGAGTTTCCGCACCCCATGAAAAGTTTTCCTAGGTCCGCCACTGATGGTATGGTATAGTATATTATAATATGGTATGGTATGGCATTACAAGGCAAGGAATTGCATGTAAAGACGTGGCGTGTCATGGCGTGATATGGCATGGAAAGGCATTAATGGGCCATAGTAGGCATTAATGGATTTCAATGGGCCATACTAGGCATAAATGGATTTCAATGGAACACAATGGACAATAATAGAGCATACATGTTCTAAATTTCTAATGGACCATATTGGGCCTTAGTGTATTTTTAATGGACAATAATAATAGATCAAACATGTCTTAATTGTCCATATTGGAGCTTAATGAAACACAATGAGTCAATGAACAATAGTAGATCATATATGTCTTAATGGACCATATTAGGCCTTAAATGATCATAATGGACCATAAAAGATCATATTTACCTTATGGGCGATATATGTCTTACAAGGCCATATTGAATTTTAATGGATCACAATGCGAAATAATTGATCGTATATGTCTTAATAGAAAAATAATGGGCCTTAATGGTCATAATACCCAGTAGTAGATCATATATGTCTTAATGAATCATATTGGGCCTTAATAGATCATAATTGACAATAGTAGATCATACATGTCTTAATGAACCATATTGGGCCTTAATATATTATAATGGGCAATTGTAGATAACACGTGTTTTAATGGACCGTCTTGAGCCTTAATAGATTATAATGAATAATAGAATATGATATATGTCTTAAAAGACCATATTGGTCCTTAATGGATCAGGATGAATTATAGTAGATCATACTTGTCTTAATACACTATATTATGCCTTAATGGGTCACAATGGAGTATAATGGATCATACATATCTTGATAGATCATGTTGAGCCTTAATGGATCACAATGGACAATAGTGGATCATAGATGTCTTAATGGACCATATTGGGCCTTAATGGGTCATAATGAATAATGCTAGAACATATATATGCTTTAGTGGACCATATTGGTCCCTAATTGATCATAATAGACTATAGTTGATCAAAATGTCTTAATGGACTATATTAGGCCTTAATGAATCATAATGGACAATAATAGATCGTATATGTCTTAATGGGCTATAGTGGGCTTAATGGATCATAATGAATAATAGTAGATCACATATGTCTTAATGAACTATATTGGGTATTAATGGATCACAACGGACAATAGTAGATCATATAGCCCTTTTAGGCGTAATTCAGCTGTCAATCGTTAAGACAGTTTCAGTCATGTTGTAAAATCTTTATTTGGATTAGCGATTAGCAAATGGTACCGGTTACTATATTTCCCATCTAGAATCATATTCTGTACCAATTCGGGACGAACTTTTTGACGTTTTTGGTACCAATATTTTACTTATTTACCTTCAAATACCCGTGCCGACGCTAATACCGTACCATACAAGACATTTTTGGCGATAGTTTCGTTACCTACTTTTAGTGATTTTCAATATGGATGCATGTACTAAGCTCATCCCTAAAGTTAGGATATTGAACCTATTTGCTTTTATAATATTATTTATATATAAATTTAAGTTTTATAAATATTATTTATTATAAGTTGTGCAATTTTATATTTATAAAAGATTTAAAAATATAACTTTTATTTTCATTCCCAGAACCTGAAATTTTCAATTTCCCTCTCTTTTCCTTAACCCTAAACTCATACCCTTCCTGAAATTCATCCCACCGGCTCATATCATTATTGTGCTAGGTGGCTGTTTTGAATCCTCTAATTAAGTCTCCAACTCCCAACCATGTAGCAATTTCTCTCTAATGTTCTTTGATTTTGGGGGGGTCAATCTTCTTCTTGTCTCGATTCCGTTTGTGAATTTCTAATATTTGAGGCGGCAGTTGGAGTCTGTAGGGGATACATATCATCAGAGATGGAACCCCTAGTTCTAGTGTCGGATCTGATACTCATGAAGGTACTAATAGTAGATTGTTTATTGTAAATGAATGATTTTTGTTCCAATATAAGATTAGGAATAATATATAATAAATTATAGCTGTCCAACTATACAAAAGCACAGATGTCTAGGTATCGAAATGTTTTGTTTGGTTTTTGAAGTTCATGTTTTTATTTTAAATTATAATACAAAACAAATTTATTTAAAAAACTAAAAGAAAAATTATAACTTAAAGTTAGGTATCGATCATATGAAAGAAGCTCTAATAATAAATTGTTTTGAACAGTATCTTTGATTATGTTTATAGGATGAAATTGTGTTTGTAGTTGCAGAGCGGGCTGCTGGCTTGCTTAAGACGTGTGAGGTTATATTTTTAATATTTGGTTGAGACTTTTGAGTTCATATTGTCAGCTGAAGTGCATGAACTTGATTAGGATGTGTTGTGGTGCTCCAATGGTGCTTGAAGGTCCGGTTGGCTCAGCTGGAGCCTGGAGACGACATGCTCTTGCATGAATAGTCTCCATATTCAGAAAGTGATATCATATTCAGGGCAAATCATGCTAGGCTCTTCACAACTTATATCGATCGGAGTTGGCAGTTCTTTCTCTACCATCAGTTTGTTAGTCGATTGGCATTTGATGTTCCGTTTATACGAGACCTAAATGGCGATGGTTTATTTGATTATAAAAGTATATGCTGTGAATTTGCAGAATTGCTGGTTTATTTTTCTGTTAGCGATATATTAATAAAAGGATGATTTTATAGGGAGGCAGCCAACAGAAGAAAAATAACATCATATCGGAACATCAAAGGACCGAGGTAAGTACGCAACCCTTTCCTATTTTTCAAAACTTTTAAATGTAGAAAAAAACTTATATGATTTTTAGTATAAAACCATAACTCAATATACATGGAAATAATATATAAATGAACCATCCATTTAGAAGATTTGTTTGCTTAGAATGTTAAACCCAGGTTATGTGGTTTGGTTTTGTAGTAAAGAACCATACAAGGGATATCTTTTGGTTCGCTATGGTACTCTGTATGCTTATCTAAATTCCTTATTTTTTTTCAGCAATAGAAGTATTACAACGCAACAAGTCTGCAATGAGTTCGCGAGTAAAAGGTAAAACTAACAATAGGCACTACCATTAAGGTAAACATATATGTACTGGTGTGGTTTAGGGTAAAGTCGAAGTTACATTAACTTGACTTTGACTAATGTTTTGCATTGGGCAGGTAGCCTTTTAGGTCTTACTTAGACTAATAAATTTTAAGATATGGTGAGAATTGCATATCAATAACCTCACATTTGACTTTAATCCATTGATATAGTTAAAATCATATGCATATTAGATGTGTAATGGTAAACATTACTTTTAACTATCCATGCTATTTGATATTTATAAGTAAAGCTGATATTGGTTTAGAAGTTCATTTCTTTCTTCACTGTATTATTTAATGCAGGTTTATGTTTATTTGGATGAAGCTCACAATATATAAGGAAGTGGGAAAATAGGAAGAAGTGTGGTTGAGCTTCAAGTTGTGGATACTACTTACGTGGATATCATTACGGAAACTATCATGAAATCATTAGGATGGTTATACAGAACAATTCTAGGTTTGTCAATTTCCAACCTTTTCGACTTATTTTAAAGACACAACTATGTTTAACTTATAGCAAATCCTTTGGAATAGGCACTACGGACGATAGGGATCATCTCTTAGTAGTTTTCTTTGTTGATGTTGATCACAGATAACTGATGATGTTAATTGCTCTGTTACTTCTCAGTTCTCATGGAAGAATTTGCACTCATGTAATCACTAGGAATGTCAAAAAAGATGTTTTGTATCTTCTTTCGGCCGATTTAACTTTGAACTATTTACAATCGATGTAAAACATATGTCAACCATTTAGGCATGTTACCCTTAACTCTAACATAGCAAATTACGCATTTTCCGCCGCAACGCGCGGGATAAAAAACTAGTATAGAATAAAGCTAAGATAATTATACTTGTATGTTTGAACACTAGATTGAATTTTGTAGTTGAAAATTATATTGTTGGATTTGTAGGGATCATGATTTTGAAAAGAGGATTGCCATTTTTTATTATTGCATAGCTATAAGCACAATGGCATCCTCCAATGCTCAAAGGTGATGTGTTGTATCTTTTGCTATAATTCTTAATTTTTGGGTTTTTGCCCAGCCACTCAAGTAATATTTACCATTGAAAAAGGTTTAAGAAATTGTTCCCTTATCCGCGAATGCAATATTGTTGCTTGGACAATGTACTTCATTAAAATAAATTTATGATATTCAACTCCTTTATAATCTCAGTTTTCATTTCTTTTGAGTTCTTATTTGTTTATGTTCTTGTCAATATATGTTTATTTTCTATATGATGCAGCCAAAAACAAGACCAACGGCTAGTTTGTGAACCTAAGAAGGTGATTGATTATTTTGCAGGGCAATCTAGAAACACACAATAACATGTCATTCGTCTCGCCATTCACATCACTCCAGCAACTGATTGTGAGTTTCAGAGAAGTATACCATGCTTCAAATTGTCATTTTGACAAACATCTAGCACTGATTGTCTTGAATTGTAATGAACTAATGATTTATACTTTTGTAGATAGTTTTCTATTAGGAATTTATGTCTTTAGATGGATTTTGGTTTTATGTTGTTAATATCATTTGGAATTTAAGTTTTCTCATATTTATTGTTTTATTTTAACAAAAAAAATGAGAATAAAATAGCTAATTACACGAAAATGGTCGCATAAGACACGATAAATATGTGTGACCAAATGTTAGACAACAACCATACTAAAAATTACAAATCTCATGTGTCACTACATAATCATTAGCCACACTATCGTCACTTTGCTTTTTTTTGTATGACGAAATGATAGCAAATGTAATGCGTAAAAAAATTATGTGTGGCCAAGGGTAATCAATAGCCACACTTAAAATTATAAAATTTCATGTGGCTTTACATAATCATTAATCACACTTTTTTTGGTATGTGACTAAATTATACCATATGTCATGGGCAAAAAAATTAAGTGTGACCAAAGGTTAAACAATAGCCACATTTAAAAGTACAAAAATTCACGTGGCTTTACTTACCCATTAGCCACATAATCGTATGTTTGTTTTTTTATGTGACAGAATGATAACAAATGTCATGGGAAAAAAATATACGTGTGACCAAATATTAGACAACAGACACACTTAAAATTACAAAACTGTTTTCTATGTCTAAAAATAGTTTTTAGCAACACTTATTGTTAATTCATGTGACTATATAATAGGATCGGCCACACTTACAAGAAATGAATGTGGCCACTCCTACCCTTTAGCCACACGTAATGGACAAAATGCTTGATTACAACAATCCTCTTTGCCACACTTTTTTTTATTGATGTGGCTAAAACTAACTTTTTAGTAAATTTATGTGACTATAAAATGGAAATAGTCACACTTAAACTAAATGCATGTGGCCATCTGATACCTTCAGCCACACTTGATGGAGGGAATGTTTGATTCTAGCAAGAAAATGCTGATACCCTTTAGCCACACTTTTAAGGTGCTACGACCACTAAATTTAAATGTGACCATATGATACCTACGATGACTCGACCTATGGTCACACTTGAGTTGGAAAAAAAACGTGTGGCGAAAGACATATGGTCACACTTTTTTGGTGTGGCTAAAGGCCTTTTTTGGCGTAGTGAACACCTTTTATGGTGGCAACCACAACAAAAAATAATAGCTGCAAACACAATATATATACAACATACACTTTTATAGAATAGAAACATATAATAAACTGAACACATATAAAAGGTACGTATAAAATTTTGAAACCTCTTGAATGTCAATGAGTTCATCAACAGGCTTCTTCTGTGTTCCAACTATGAATTCCTTACGCAATGGATAAACATTCTAGGAAGAAAGAACGGTTTTAGAAGTAAAACCAGACTCTTGTTCTTGTTTCAACATCAAACTACATAAATATGGAAGAAGTACATCTCTTAGCTAAAACAAATTAAATGTATATTTGCCTATACAAATATAAATAAATAGTACCTCCTCCTTAGGTCAAAAAACTCATTTATTCCTTGATTGAGAAAGAGCCAAGATCCATACTTATCGGTTTGAACTGTAATTCGTTCTAAAAATTTGAAAACACACATACCTTTAGTGACATCATTTAAATTAATGTCTTTTTAAAATAACACTGAAACACAAGTTACCGTTCCAATCTCTAACCCTTCCATGCTGGATAACAGCAAGTAGATGCTCCTAAGTGATGTTGGAAAAGAATTCCTTAAACTATATTGCATAAGACTTCTACAATGTATATCTTAACGTTGTACCTCTACAACAAAACAACAGAACCATAGATGTAAAACAAATGCAAAAATCTGATACTATACATACATTAATTAGAGATAATTTATTACATCAATAAATGTGTTCAACATAAGATTCCAAACAGTTAATCATAGATTAACTTCTTCATAACATTTAGTACAGAAATTAAATATGGAATTCAAACAATGATTGTTTTCAACTATTGAAACATAAGACTCGCCTTAAAAATAGAATATTTTTGTTAACTGTCAGTTATGTGAATAGGAGATACAATACATTTCGTAAAAAATGTATAACAATTTGAAGTAATCCTTACTCTAAGTCCTGAATATCAAAATTCATCCGTTTGGTTTCGTTAGAAGGTCGTCCAAACATATCCAAGTTGTCACACTCTCAAATTACCACTTGCGGAGTTTTACCGCGAGGCGAGTGACATACCAGGATCCAAGTCAACGGTCATAATAAACAACGACTATGTGTAAACAAAGTATGTAAACCAAAACATGGATTAATATAAAACTTGATTTGAAACGTAGTGGAAGCATTTCAATGTTACAACTTTCTTAAAACCAAGACCAACAAAAAGTTTAACTGTTCAACAATCCAAACGATTAAACTAGATGCGTGTGCGACTCCGTGCGCCTATCCGATTACTGCCACTCTAACGACCTGAGAAAACATCCTAAAAACGTCAGTACAAAATACAGCTGAGTTCACAGGTTTTTAAGTAAAAACGTTTAACAAACTTTTAAAAGAACTATCATGTTACTACTAACTGATGAAAACACTTGTTAGACGCTTGGACTCCAGAATGAACCATCCAACGAACTGTCTCTTACCATGACTAACGGACTACCAAACCACGGTCAACGAACTGCTATAACATAGCCAACGAACTACCGCTTCGCGGTCAACGAACTATCTCATTCACGACTACCGAACTACCGCATTAACGGTTAATGAATTGCCACATCATTGGCCACATAAAACAGAACATAACTGAATCGTTCAACCAACCCCAGTATAACATTATCTTTTCAAACCGAAGTACTAAGCATGTTTCTACACCGAAAACGAAAATAGTATAGAGTGGGGCCGTGAAACTCACCTGAGGTTGCCTCTTTAAGTATAACAAAGATTGCCAACACGAACTATTAGTCCCAACTACTGGCGACCTAGCATAAGTTTACATACATGTGATGACTACTAATCCCGAAGATTAAATAATCCCCGATTGTCCAGACCGTAACTGTGTATGTTGAAAACATGTTTAAACATTATCCTGACGATACCCGACAAGACCCGATATCCCATTGGTGACCCGACATCCCACGTGTTAGCCAAATACAAGATAACATGTAACATATGCAATTAAACACTTAACATGCGCACAAGTTCACTAAGCCTAACATATATTCAAATAACGCATAAACGATTCTGAACACGTGTTACCAAGTTATTAGACATGTCACTGGGTTCCTAACATGTTCCTATTTGTCAAACCATGTTCCGGGATGTCAAAATGCACTTACAACAGCAAAACATGCGATTAGGAATCAAACATGCAATTAGGAAAGTCAACTAGCAATTAGGAAAGTCAAACAAGCAATTAGGATTGTAATCACGTGTATTACATGAGAGTAGGGGGCTGCTCGCCTATAAGTACATGCGAGTAGAGCCTACTCGCCTGTAGTTACATGCGAGTAGAATCCTACTCGCCCCCTGTCGTATTTCGCACGTTTAACCTTACAAAACATATCCGAAACATCTAGAAACACCCAATATCAAACCCAAATCATTTATCAACCTATTTCAAACAAAAACCCTCCAATTTATCATCGTTCTATCAATCCAAAATGCAAGAGTTTCCCAAAATAGCATATCCATCATGTAAACATCACAACAACATGCAAAACTTGCCCTATATAGCAAATATCCATATTTCGTTACATAAAAACGTTGTCCGACATTATCCTACTGGTCTAGCATCATCCTAGAGAAAACCCTAAACTCATACAATCAATAAAACACATTATATCATCCTAAATCCTTCAAAATCATTCAAACGGGTTAAAACGCCTATTATCAACAGTACACAACTATGAACCTCCAAACTCCTCAACAATCATGCTAACAACCTATTTATCTCAGAAACATATCAAATACACAGGAATCCACACGTTTTAATCATAAAAATCCTATCTTTGCATGATAACATCACATAAAACAAGCATGAAGGTTTAGGTTTATTTAGAAACTGTTTTTAATAAGTTTTCAAGGACAAAAACACTTAGAAATCGGGTCTGGACCTTTATGGAGTAAAACAATAACATTACAAAGGTTTGGTATGAAGAACACACCTTGGATTTTGCTAAAGAATGATGTATCATCTTGTAAAGGTGATTTCTAGGTCAAAAACGTGTTCGAGAGGGTGTTTATGGGTTGAGAGAGGTTATGGGACGATTAGGGTTGCACAAATGACGATTTACAAGTCAAGGGTGGTATTTATAGGTGTTTTTAGTCGTCACATGTGCTGCAGGCGATTAGGAGTCTGCAACAGGCGATTAGGGCCCCTACTCGCATGTAAAACTAGCAAGTAGGGCTACTCGCATGTTGTACTCGCATATAAACTAGTGAGTACATGTAAATGCATGTTGTAATTGTCTAGAAACTAGTGAGTAGGGCGTAAATGCATGTTGTAATCACCTTAAACTAGTGAGTACGCGTAAATGCATGTTGTAATCACCTATAAACTAGTGAGTACGCGTAAATGCATGTTGTAATCACCTATCAACTAGTGACTACGCGTTAATGCATGTTGTAAACACCAGTATGTGATTTCGGGTTTTTGGCGCGTTAAACACTATTTTAACTCATATAATCATGTATTCACATACCGACAAATCACAAAATGATTATAAACACATAATGCATTATAACTAACAGGTTCACATTCGTGTGTGTGTGCATTAAACCCAGCGATTCTACAAATCACCAACAATAGGACTTGTAACTCGTGCGTGTATGCTAACCCCAATGATCCTCCGAATCATTGATCCCTGGATAATTACGAAACGAGACTCGACTCAACTGAGTTTGTTAAGTGTGATGTATGCATGACTCGCTAAGGTAGACATACTAGATTTACAAAAGTTATTAATCGGAGTTTTCCGGGTGTCACATCATCCCCCTGTTGAAAGAATTTTCGTCCAGAAAATTGCTCGGAGCCAAAAGAACTCAACGACATCAAGCCCAAGCAGTGCCTCCAGGCCTCCGACATCAAGTCGACGAACACATGATGACCAAGTCTAACCGCCAACAGACCTCAACGAGTATAAATGGCCAACGATACAGAAACCAAAACAAAAACAAGGCATAACGACAAGTAAGAGAAGAACATACCAGTAACAGTAACAGTGTCAAGATCCACCTGATTCTCCCTTGCACCAATGACGTAAGCATGAGCAGACCGACCGCCACCCTTGTTGTTTCCACCACCACCCGCAGCCCTTGCCTCGACCTGATTCAGCTTCGGGCAATTACATTTGATATGCCCCAACTCCCCACAGTTATAACACCCACGATTTCCCTGAGGAACAGGAGCAGGGATGATTGCTTGATCTGGAACTGTCTGAAGGTTAACTCTACAGTTTCTAGCCACATGACCCACTTGGTTACAACGATTGCATCGAAACTTCTCACAATTGCGATGATGATAGTACCTACATTGATTGCACTACAGTAGTTTACCCGTGTACCCGCCTTGCTTCTGACCCGAGGACGATCCCAAAGCTTCAGTCTTTCTCACCTGCTGCTGCGGAAGACCCGAGCTCGCATTCTTCCCAATACCATCCCACTTCCTTTTGTTATCCCCCGGTGTCATTTTGGTCATTTTGGTAGCTGACCTAATAGCCTCAGCAATAGTAATAGGATCCCTAGCAGTTACCAGTCTTGCAATCTCCGGCACCAACCCGGCGATATACTCATCGATCCTCCGGTACTCTGGTGTCGACACTTGCGGACACATCACTGCTAACTCATTGTGCCTCATAGTGTATGCCTCGACTTCTGAATCCACCATCTTGTGATCCCACCATTCCTGCTCTAACCTCTTAACCTCATCACGGTGACAATACTCAGATTTCAACCTAAACACAAAATCTGCCTAAGGCATGGCATTGGCCTTGTAGGGTCAAAGAGGATTGACAAGCCTGAATAAACCTTAGTCTTATATCCTCTTAACATTTTGTGAAACTGCTGAAGAAGAAGTCATGTAAAGTTCTGAAGAGTAGAAACATCAGAAGATCTGAAGATAAACCAAACAGAATATCTGAAGAACTGCTGAAGACAAACTCCTGAAGATCAAAAGTTTGTCACTCATCAGCACTTTCATTAGAAGATTCTAACCGCCCTTTAATCTCAGCAGTTTAGTATTATATTAGTTAGCTTAAAGTCTTTGTTCAAGTTTCAATGCTACAGCCTATTGTATTATCTAAACATTATTATAAGCTTTTGATTACTTAGTATGTATGTAATCATTCGGCTATAAATAGAGGGGTTACTTCCTCTACTTTAGCAAGTGATTTGTAATCGATAAATACTTGAAATCTTTCCTTCAATTTACTTTATAGTTTTTCCTTTTCATATATACCTGAGAATCATCTTGCATTAACTGCTTTATTTACTACTATTGATTCTCATCTTTAACTTCCCAGTTCATTGATTGTGGGGGAGTAATAATTCTTGTTAAAAGTGATACTGTAACTTGAACACTTTAATATTCCGTTGTGCAAATTACTTTGATAAACTTATAACACATAAGTGTTCTTGGATATAAACTGCTATAAAGAGACCACTGATCCAACAATTGGTATCAGAGCATATGGTTTATCTGATCAAATATCAATCGAACAAATTGATAATCAGACACAGGCTCTTATTGATATTCAATAAAGGGTATAGTTCACTTTTAACCATCACTTTGAGAAAAACTTGACAAATCAAAATTCTAAAAAATGGACCCTCATAATACCGGATCTGCCACTAAACCTGCTATGTTGGTTAGAAATGAGTATAATAGTTGGCAAAAAGGTTGGCACATACTCTGTCACAGATCAACACTGGTTGTTGGAGATTTGTTATGTATGGACCACATAAACTAGTAAATGTAAATCTTGAAACAAAGGAAGAAATTCCAAAAGAACCAAAAGACTACAATGATGAAGATTTCCTAAAACTTGAATTTGATGATAAGGCATTCTCTATATTGGCAATGGCTCTCCCAAATGATATCTACTCTGGACTTTTACATTGTGAAAGTGCCAAAGAGCTTTGGGACTGCCTAAAAGAACAGTTTGGAGGAACTGAAGAGGTGATTGCTAACACCAAAGAAATTCTAGCTCAACAATATGAAACATTTACTCATATTAATGGAGAAACTTTGACACAACAATTTGAAAGATTTTCTTCATTAATCTCTGAGTTAAAGTTAAATGGTCAGACCTATACAATTGTATATATGCTTCATAGATTTTTAAGGTTTTTACTAGAAAATGGGAAACTTACTCAATAGTCCTTAGATCTGGACCAGATTTTAACTCCCTCACTCTTACAAAATTACATGGGAGATTGTTAACTTTTAAAAGAGAAACAAATCAAAAGAAAAATTTACAAAATTCTTGCAAAACAGCTGATGACTATGTTCCAGGTAGTACAACACTTTTAGGACAAGACTCACCTTCTTGTTCAAATGACTTTGGATCTTTTGACCACATTGACATAACCACTGGGATCTCATCAGAAAGGTCATATCCAAGTTATGACAATGAAGAAATGGATATACTACACCAACTGGCCATGTTAAGCATAAAAACTAATAAATTTTATAAAAGGTCAGGAAGGAAATTTCCAGGACTGAACAATTCAACAAAAGTTGGTTTTGACAAATCTAAACTTAGATGTCATAAGTGTCAGAAGTTGGGACACTTTGCTAGAGAGTGTAGAAGCTCTAGCTTTAACCAACCACAGTCTGGAAATCAGTTCAACTCCGGTTATAATAGGAATAATGAAACTTAAGGGAGTGCTCATTTTGTACAGGCACAAGCTCCACAAATCTAATATGTGCCTCAAATACAATATGTTCAAATGCCTGCTCAACAACAGGGCCAACAACAATTACCTCCTGTTCCAGCTGTTCAACTTCCACCACAAACTCAACAACCCTCTCAACAAAGTTTTTTTTACATCAGGGTATCTTGCTTGGAGGAGTCTTCCCTTTGACACATCTGAATGCAGTCAAGATGCAGATAACAAAGTCTATGACATAAACTGGGGAGAACCTGATAATGGCATAAAGAATTTTGCCTTAATGGCTTTTGAGGGAAGCACCTCTAAATCTGCTTTATCACAGGTATCAAAAGAATCTTTGTTAAAACTTTGTTCAACTTCTTGCAAAGAATCTTTTGCTCTCATAAGAGAGAGCAATGTGCATCTACATGGCAAAGCAAATGACTCTCAAAGTAAATACACTCAAATGAAACATGATTTAGAAAGAAAACTTGCTGCAAAATCTAACGAAATTTCTAAATTATCAAATAATGCTATTGAAACCCAAGCACAGATTAAAATCATGATAGAAGACCTAGGAAATGTCAGAAAAGAGCTTGCTGACATTAAGGTTGATTTTGAAAATTGGGTTGAGTCATGTAGAGGTTAACAAATGCTGCTTAACAAACAAACTACATCAAATGTTATGTTTGGCATAGAGTACAACCATACTGAAACTCCAACTGATTTTACTCCCAAAACTGCTAATCATGGGAGCAGAATAGTTCTAAGTCAAACTTCCAATGTGAAAGAGTGCACATCCTTTCATCAGAACTTTCTCAAAATTGAAAGTCCTACAAAAGTTAAAAATGTTGACTTTAAGTCATCAGTGGTTTTATATACATCGGAAGTTGAGAACCTGAAAACTACTGATAACCTAACTCAAATCTCTAAAACTGTCAGTAACTTGCCTTCCACATCTCATGATGAATTTAAAAGGAAGGAGAAGGCAAGAGAATGTGAAATTTGTGGTCTGTTTAACCACAGAACAGAATTTTGTAGATACAGAAAAGGAAATCAGTACAACAAGAAAATTTTACAACTGGTTGTGGGAAAACAAATCAAACGGGATTTTGAATAAACTTTCTTTCCCAACAAACAACAACCAAGTAACACCTTTTCTAAGAAAAAGACTAAATCTCAAAAAAAGCCTTTTTCTCAAAATTCTTCTTCAATAGTTGGACCTGAATCATCAGCAGCTTCACAAACGGCTGAGATTAACAATCTTATAGATATGGTAAAACTATTGATGACCAAAGTTGATGGTGATCCTCAAAATGATTCCACCATTGTCCTGAATGAAAAATCCATTGCCAAGAAGACATGGATTCCTAAAAATGGTCCAAAACAAACTGTTCCTGTTCTCAAGAGCAAATCCAAAGCCAAACTGGCTTGGGTTCCTAAATCTAACTAATTTTGATATTGTGGTGTAGAGGGTCTCCTTTGGTTTGAATAGCATTTGGTATATTGATAGTGGAGGCTCAATGCACATGACAGGATGTAGATACCTGATAAGCAATTTTATCAGTCAAAGAGAAGGATCTGTGTCCTTTGGGAACAATGCCAAGGGATATGTTCTAGGACATGCCAATGTATCCTTTAGTAAAATATAGTTTGATAAGGTCAATCTAGTTGAAAACTTGGAATACAACTTGCTGAGTGTCTCATAAATGTGTGACAAATGATATTCTTCCTTTTTCACTAAGACATCATGCAAGATCATATCACCAGAAGGCCAAAAGTTGATAGAGAAGATCATTGAAGATCATACTTTGCTGATAGCCAAAAGATGTGGCAATGTCTATGCAGTGGACATTGAAAAAGACAAAGTATTAAACAACACTGCTTGCTTCTTCTCAAAAGCATTAACTTCTGAAACTGATCTCTTGCATAGAAGACTTGGCCATGTGAACTTTAAAACCATAAATAAAGTCCCAAAAATGGTCTTGGTCAGAGGTCTACCTTTGAAGGAATACCAGTGTAAAGAACACGGTGTGTTTCCTGTCTTAAAGGTAAAGGTAAACTCCATATGGACTTATTTGGACCAGTCAAAATTATGAGCCTTGGTAAGAAGAAATACTGCTTGGTCATCATTGATGACTACTCAAGATTCACATGGGTCTTCTTCTTATATTACAAGGATGAGCCAGCTAAAATAATCAAGTTCTTCATTCTACAAATAGGGAAGCAATATTTTCTCTCTGTCAAAGTCATCAGGAGTGACAATGGGACAGAGTTCAGGAACAAAACTCTGGGTGAATTCTGTTTGTCTAATGGGATTGTTAGATAGTTCAGCATTCCCAAAACTTCTGAACAAAATGGTGTGGTAGAAAGGAAAAACAGAACATTAATTGAAGTAGCTAGAACTATGTTAGCTGGTTCAGGCCTACCATTGTATTTTTGGGCTGAAGCAGTCAACACAGCTTGTTATATTAAAAATAGAGTCCTTATCAACAAAAGACTTTCCAAAAATGCCTATGAAGTTCTTCATGGCATCAAGCCCCTTATCTCCTTTTTCAGGATTATTGGATGTCAATGTTTCATTCTTAATATCAAAGACTCTATTTCAAAGTTTGCTGCTAAAGTTGATTCAGGTTATTTTCTTGGTTATTCTTCCACTAGAAAAGCCTACAAGGTATTCAGCTCCAGAACCAAGATTGTTGAAGAAACACCGAATGTCAAGTTCAATGAGTCCAAACACTCTCTTATTCCAGCACAACCTACTGAACTTTTTGATCTTTACAATTTTCATTTCGGACCTGAAAATACTATTACACCATCTAAACCCACTTATTATGGTGATCAAGGGTTTTATGACGATAGTCCTCCACCATGGACTCCAAACACAGTCATTAAATCAACATTTAAACCATTAGAAGTTTTGCAAACTTCTACCTCAACAACTGCTGAGGATCAAATTCAAATTACTGATTCAGCTCCACAGACTCCTGAACAACATCATACAGCTGAACCAGATATCATCAACCTCAGTGGTTTGTTCGAAGAAGTTCAAGAGCCATGACCATGTACAGGGCTACAACAACTGATTGAACACAAGGATCATCCATTGGATCAAATCATGGATGATATTGCCTCAGGGGTACTTACAAGAAACCAGCTTTCCAACTTTTGCTTTTTCTCAGCATTCATTTCTCAATTGGAACCAAAGAAATATCAAGAAGCCCTCAAAAATAACATTTGGGTTCAAGCTATGCAAGAAGAAGTACTTCAATTCAAGAAGCAACAGGTCTAGGAAATCTGTCCCTTACCTCCAAATAAGCTACCAATTGGCACAAGATGGGTTTTTAGAAACAAACAAGATGATGCTGGTATTATTATTAAGAAAAAGGCAAGATTGGTGGTACAAGGTTATTTTCAAGAAGAAGGAATTGACTATGATGAAACCTTTGCACCAGTTGCAAGACTTGAAGCCATTAGGTTATTTTTGGCATATGCAATTTCCAACAAAATTAAAGTATTTCAAATGGATATCAAAAGTGCGTTTTTATATGGAAAACTAAAAGAGGAAGTGTATGTTTGTCAGCCACCTGGGTTTGAAGACCCTGCTCACCCTAATTGGGTTTACAAACTGGACAAAGCTCTTTATGGGCTAAAACAGGCTCCAAGAGCCTGGTTTGAAACATTATCCAACTTTTTTTTTTCTCAAAAATCACTTCACAAGAGGCTCCATTGATGAAACTCTGTTTATAAAACATGTTGGAAATCATGTCTTACTTATTCAAATTTATGTTGATGACATCATTTTTGATTCAACAAACACAAAACTTTGTGATGATTTTAAAAAACTCATGCAATCAAAATTTGAGATGAGTACAATGGGAGAACCGCAGTACTTTTTAGGACTGCAGATCAAGCAACAAACAAATGGAACTTTTACACATCAATCTAAATATGTTAAAAAATTATTAAACAAATTTTCTTTACAAGACAGTAAATCATGTTCCACTCCCATGACACCTACCACACAAGTTGAACCAGATGATCCAGGAAAACAAGTTGATCAAACCATGTATAGATGTATGATAGGTTCCCTTTTATACTTAACTGCCTCTAGACCAGATATTATGTTCTCAACTTGTGTCTATGCTAGATATCAGTCTGCACCAAGGGAATCACACCTAACTGCTTTCAAAAGAATTTTCAGATATCTGAAAGGAACTCCTACACTAGGAATTTGGTATCCTGCTTCAAGCAATACCAAGTTAACAGCTTTTTCAGATAGTGACTATGCAGGGTGCAAAATGTCAAGAAAATCTACATCTGGTGGTTCTCCATTCTTAGGAATCTGTCTGGTGTCCTTGCAATAAAAGAAACAAACATCTATGGCAACCTCAACAGCTGAAGCTGAATACATTGCTGCTGCAAGTTGTACATCACAGATTCAATGGCTCCAATATCAACTTCTTGATTATGAAATTAAAGTGACCAAGACTCCACTTTTAGTAGACAGTAAATCTGCCATTAGCATCATTCAAAACCCTGTTCAGTTTTCAAAGACAAAACATATAGAAATTAGATACCGTTTCATCATGGATTGCTATGAAAAAGGCAAGATTGGGGTGAAACATGTCACAACAGCTAACCAAATAGCTGATGTATTCACTAAACCCCTTGACACATCAACATTTTAGAGGTTAGTTTCCATGCTTGGAATGCTAAACTTTGAGTAAACCTTGTAAGTCTTTTCATTTTTGTGTACATATTTTACTTTCACTTACCTATTTACTAACTTTGTATCAAACCTCTGCTGATCAATAAAAAGAGAGAGAAATTACTGATGTACAAAAACATCTGTAAGGGAAAATTTTTGAAAAGAAAAATCAAATATTGATTTTAGGGGTATTGTTTTTTCTCAGTAGTTCAAAACTTCTAAAGAACAAAATAGGAAACTCCTGATGAACAAGTATTCATCAGAGGTTTTAGACAAAAAAGGCAAAATAGTCTTTTCCTATCTTTCTCAGAAGTTTAACCTAAAAAGACTATTAAACTTCTCAAACCCCTCTTTTCATTATTATCGCTTCAAAAAACAAAAGTTCCCTCTATCTCAAAAACCTCTCTGAATCTTTCAACTGTTCTATCATAAACAATGGCTTTAGTTCTTAAACAGGGACACAAAAAAAGAGGCTAGTTCATGAAAGAGAAAGCTTGGTCCCAATATGATGAAATCATTGATTTGATCGTAAAATCACAATTTTACACAGCGTTCACCATTGACCCACCAATCGATACTGACACTCTGAATGAGTTTTGGACAAACGCTGAGACGGTTACCAAAGATGGTAAGGTCCTTTCCTTGAAGACGAAGATCAAAGGGAAAGAAATGACAATCACACCAGCAACTCTGGGAGACACAGTAGGTCTTAATGATGCTGATGCACCTGATCCTATTCCTAGTGGAACAATTCAGTCAACCATAGTTGAGTGTGGTTATCAAATTACACTATCACATGCTACCATTTATAAGAAATACGTTGATCCAAAATATAAACTTTTGTTTCATTACAAAATTAATCAAAGTAAATTTAGGGCATCTTCATTCTTTTTCAATAAGTTGGTGTTGCATCACCAAAATGATAAAAAGAAATTTTGTTGTATCCAAGGTTCATCATGCAACATATTATTAAAGAACTTGGACAAGAGGTGCTTGTAGGTCAAACAACTGTTTTAAACCGTTTAACCTCATATGCATACTCTAGGCATAACAAACCGGCACTTTTGCCAGAGGATGACCAAGGGGAACATGTCACAGTCCCTAAGGAACTAACGTCCTCAAAACCAAAATCTAAACAGCCAAAACAACCGAAACAACAAAAATCCAAACCCACCAACCCCAAAAGAAAAGCAATTCAGGAAGTTGAGATGCCTGAAGCTGCTAATGTGCAATCTGCACTTTCAAATGATGTGACTGAAATTTCCTCTTAGTCTCATTCATCTCAAATACCTGAAAGAGCACCCGTATCCGTTCTATTTTCAAGAAAGAGATTTAAAAAGTCAAAAACTGTTGACCCTTCTTTCGAACCAACTGAACCAACTGAACCAAATGAACAAAACTCAACTGCTGATCCCCTAACTTCTGAAAAAGATACCTTTCCAGTAGTTGAAATTGCTAATATTCTCTTTATGCTGAAACAACACAATCCATCAGCAAATGTCAATCCCCAATCACCACATAAAAAACGGGATGAAAACACATAAATAGACATTGATGAGAATGTGATCAGCCCTAAACCAAGAGATGAGGAGGGACCAAGGCCTCTAAGCCCAAACTTAGAAACCTTTGGTATATTTGAGGCTGCTACTACTCTTATACCATCCAGTGATGGATTGGAGGACAGTAGTACCATAGCTAAGACCTTAAATATGGCAATACTGATGAAGGCCCAGTGCCTGAAGTAGGAAAACCTCAGTACCAAGAAAAAGAGGTTCATGAGACAACTAGGTTGGGCCTAGCTCATGAGAAAACTGATACTGTTCTCATTGAGGACTAGTGATTCAGATGATTCCATTAATTTGGATGATGGATCAAACACTTTAAAAATGAATTGACGGCTGACTGTGAAGGTCCTGATTCTAATGTATATGTATCCCAGTTCCCCAAAAGTGGCATCCCTAGTTAACACTGCAGATCACCCCAAAACTCACCCTCCATAATCACCAAAGCCTACCCAATTCTCTGGGTCATCAAGCATAGAGAAGCACAGTATCTCAAGGAATCTCAAAAACTGACTACCATGACCAGACAAGAAAAAGCTCTGAATGAAAGAGTAGAATGGTATGAAAAAGAAGAGAGAAGCCTTAGAGAGAAAGCTGAAAAGTCTACCCAAGGCCATAGTGAAGCAGCTGCTGAAAACAAGACAAAAAGTACTGAACACAATCCTTCAATAGTTGATGCTACTAAGATCAACACTTCAGTAGTTGACATTTCCTGCACTGAACCAGATCAATCATCTAATGCAACAGAAACAGATCCTACTGATTTTCCAAAGCCTGTTGCCTTAAACTCTTCTTTTATAACAATTGAAGATCAAACAGAAGAAAAAGAACTAAAATAAAAAGAAAGAAGAAAAGCAGAAAGAGAGGCAAAGGAACAAGACGCATAGCAAAGTATAGATGAAAGGGATGACTTGAGCTTTAATGACAAATTATTTCAATATGAAAAGAAGTTAAAAGATTTAGAAGCACAAGAAAGACTTGCTGAGCAGACCCTCCTTGCAGCAGAAGAAGACAAAAGGCAACAGCTGATGAACTATATCAGCAAAAACGCCAAGACAAGGAAATACTCACTTAAGGGACTCTCAACTGAAGAACTCACAAGACATGCACAGCTTGTATCAAAAAGGCTAGCCATAAAGAAAGACAGAAAGTTGAAGAGAGCCCAGATCATTCAAGAATTGGTAGATAACAAGTTTGGTTCAAAGCAACATATATGTAGGTGGAAAGAAGATGTACTTTATGACACTTACAAAAAGCTCAAGGCTGACAAAGTTGCAAATCCAAAAAAATACAAATCCACACAGCCTACTACCAATCAAAAACCAGGGGAAAACACTACAACAGATTTCAAGATGATTCTGCTCGAAAAGAACACCATTGTTTAAAATGACTTTTCTGTTGAAGAGAAGCCTCTGATAACTCAATATAGGTATCCTGCAACCTTTGCTTATCAACTGCAACAGACCATCAAAGATAAAAAAAAACAGACCAAGGTAATCACTGAACATCACAAGATTATCTCAGAGGGTGATACACCTGGTATTGTACTAGTTGAAAAGAGAAGGAGATCCAATCTGATCAATGCTAAAAAAGAAAAACCTCCAACATCATATTCAAAGCTACAAATTGTACCATATAAAGACAGATTCTTCAATTCCATATCACCAATCATGAAATGGTACTTCACCCAAAAGTCCCCTTCCCTGGTTCTAGAAAGACAAGACTGTTCACTGAAAGTCCTTCACAGCTTGACTGAATTGGATAAGTTATCTGATAAAGATCTACTAACCATTCAGGGAATGTTACCAAACCAAGTACTACTTCTAGAAGCAGAGGTCAGAGAACTCAAACATCAAGCACTTAAGGAAATCAAGAGAGTTCTTGACTCAAGGAAGAGAAGATCTTAAATAAAGATAGACAAAGGATTTGGCTTCATCAATCCAGGGGGATTGTAGGGTCAAAGAGGATTGACAAGCCAGAATAAACCTTAGTCTTATATCCTCTTAACATTTTGTGAAACTGCTGAAGAAGAAGAAGTCATGTAAAGTTCTAAAGAGTAGAAACATCAGAAGTTCTGAATATAAACCAGACAGAATATCTGAAGAACTGCTGAAGACAAACTCCTGAAGATCGGAAGTTTGTCACTTATCAGAACTTTCATTAGAAGATTCTAATCGCCCTTTAATCTCAGTAGTTTAGTATTATATTTGTTAGCTTAAAGTCATTGTTCAAGTTTCAATGCCACAGCCTGTTGTAGTATTATCTAAACATTATTATAAGCTTTTGATTACTTAGTATGTATGTGATCTTTCGGCTATAAATAGAGGGGTTACTCCCACTATTTTAGCAAGTGATTCGTAATCGATAAATACTTGAACTCTTTCCTTCAATTTACTTTATAGTTTATCCTTTTCATATATATCTGAGAATCATCTTGCATTGACTGCTTTATTTACTACTATTGATTCTCATCGTTAACTTCCCAGTTCATTGATTGAGGGAGAGTAATAACTCCTGTTAAAAGTGATACTTTAACTTGAACAATTTAATATTCCACTGTGCAAATTACTTTGATAAACTTATAACACACAATTGTTTTTGGATATAAACTGCTATAAAGAGACCACTGATCCAACAGGCCTCCCCTAGACCGAGTGTCTGCCTGGTAGAGTTCCACCATGTCAGAGCGGATCCCTCAAAAGTCCCCGAAGCAAACTTCACCATGTCAGCCTCTGGGCACTGACACAAATCAAACACTAATTCTATCTTCTCCAACCATCTCTTCAACTCTATCGCGCCCCTGGAACCGTGAAAGTTGTGGGGCTAACAATCCTTAAATCTTTTATACGTGGTTGCCGCACGCACCGGAGTAGTAGTAGTACCCGCAAAATTGTGCTGAGCTGCTTGAAAGGCGGCCAGCGCAACATTCAACTGTTGCTGCAACATCTTGTTCAACTCATCCTGTGTCGAGGTGATGTTACCACCACCTCTACCCCCGCCAGTGCGGCCTTTACGGCGACCCCCAGTACGTCCACCATTATGACCAGACATCCTCTGCTAAAACAAGAACAAAACACTCAATCCATCACCAACGCTAAACCAAAAGAAATCAAAATGAGTCAAGGACTGGTTCTAAATGTGACCATCGATCCCAACACGAAGTCCACCAAGTCTTCCATGCATTTCAACTTATGATTTCGTGTGCACCCGAAATGATAAATTGCTCTACATGGTCCTCTAGGCGTGCTCCGAGTTTGAACTTCAAGCCATTTAATACCCACGATTTATACAGAAACAACCAACACAGAGATTCACAACAAGTTCCCCCGACTTCAAACACGAAGGAGAAAATAGAATAGAGCTAGGAATAACCAAGGATGGGATAGATAATACGATGTTGTGTCATAAGGATACCGACACCAGGAAAAGGTTAGACGTTAACCAAAAGACACGACTCATATGTATATGACCGTCTAGTGTGTGTGAGACTCGGCCATAGACTAGACTCTACATGCAGTCCTAGTTCACTATAACCATTGGCTCTGATACTAATCTATCACACCCTCAAAATGCCACTTGCGGAGTTTTACCGCGAGACGAGTGACATACCAAGATCTAAGTCAACGGTCACAATAAACAACGACTATATGTAAACAAATACGAAACCCAAAACATGCATTAATATAAAACTTCATTCGAAACGTAGCAGAAGCATTTCAATGTTTATAACTTTCATAAAACCAAGACCAACAAAAAGTTTAACTGTTCAACAATCCAAAAGATCAACCTAGACGCGTGTGCGACTCCGTGCGCCTATCCGATTACTGCCACTCTAACGACCTGAGAAAACACGCTAAAAGCGTCAGTACAAAATACTGGTGAGTTCAAAGGTTTTTAAGTAAAAACATTTCACGAACTTTTCAAAGATTCACAAGTTTACAATTTCCTAAATTTTACCACTTTTTTTTCCCTAAATGCCCATTGGTAACTTTATTTCATTAAATTATCAAAGATTCACAATCAAGTCATCCTTCGTTATTTTTGTATCTACATTGAATTATTACATCCTCATATGGGGTAACTTTATTTCATTAAGATATCAAAAATTCACAATCAAGTTATCTTGTATTATTTTTGTATCTACCTTTGTGACACACTAGGGGTTCAAACGAGCCGAGCCGAGCCCGAGCTTTACTAGTCTCAAGCTCGATTAACTTATAAGGGCTCGAGCTTGATTAACTTATAAGAGCTCGAGCTTGGCTTGATTCGAGCATTGTTTTCAAATCTCGAGCTCGGCTCGTTGGTAATTTCTCAAGCTTGAGGTCGGCTCATTTATTATCTATTAATTAATATATTAAATAAAGATAATAAAAAATAATAGTTCGTTTAGGCTCGTGAGCTCGATAAGTGATGGTCGAGCTCGGGCTCATTTACTAATCAACTTTAAATGAGTCGTAAGTATTATTAAATATATTAAAAAACTAATAATACACTAAGCTCGATAAGGCTCGACGAGCCTAACGAGCTTGACATGTCAGGCTCGATAAATAAACGAGCTTTGTTTTAGGCTCGAGCTTGATAAGGCTCGGCTCATTTAGAGCTTGTTATCGAGCTTTGTTTTAGGCTCGAGCTTGATACACCCTTGTTTATACTCTCAACCCACTTGAAAAATGCTTAGTTAATAATTATTGCAAGTTACTATACAGAAGTCCGGTTGAGTTCCCATCTTCTTTCACTACAATAAACTTGCTTTTACTCCTGACCCTATGATTTAAATATGTTAGTATGAGTTCTTTGTTCTAGCACTTGAAACATGATTCCAAATGAAGGCAATCAAAGAAAAGAAAATGTTAGCGATGTTGATGCTTTTGATTATCTCATCATCTATAATGTCCCTCAATTTTTAGGTAGTTAAACAAAAAGCAACATAATTTTTTTTATCCTTATGGTAGTGTAGGGGTAAAACAGTGAGACCTACCTACATGCTTTGAGTTTTGAATGTTATATATTTTTTTTTAATTTGATTTATTGACACTGTTATTTTGAGAGGTTACATTTACAAGTAGTACTTTATGGTTTACCCAAATGGGTTCAAAAGGGAATAACTTGCTCAAATTCCTCATATGATATACATATTTTTACGGTTTTACCCAAATGTATATTTTTAATACTCCAAAAAGAAATATTATTCATAGCATTATTATGTGTTTGTTTACAATCATATAATCTAACACCTTTATCAATGCATTTGAAATAAACTTTGGTGATCTTCTTTTTGCATTAGCAATATTGCAAGTGAAGAAGGACATGCTATCTCCTCAAAAGGCGAAAAAAAGACTCAGTTAAAATATATGCAAAATACTTGTGTCTTATGCATATCATGTTCATGCCGCGTATTGTCGACTCTGCCGCAACGCGCGGGTTACTAGGGATGGCAATGGGTCGGGTTTGTGTCGGGTAATTATCCATCGGGTATTCGGTATGCCCACGGGTTTCGGGTAAACCCGTTAATTTTTAAAACTTACTCATTGAGTATATCCGGCCAAAATATCCGACGTGCATCTATTAGGTAACTATTAATTAACCTATTACATTTACCATTATTAAATATAGATAACAAATAGTATACACTAATTTTTTGTAATTTTAGCACAAGATGACATTGTAGATGGACAACTAGATATATTATGCATACATATTTAAAACTATATATTAGAAATTATATTGGGTATCTAATTTGGTAAACGGGTATACTTTATCGAGAAATCGGGTCTTGTAAACAGGTATATCATCAAATCACAAACCCGTGCAAACCCGCAAAAAAAATAAAAACCAATCCCATACCCGGACCCGTACCCGATTAACCAACCCCAAACTCGTCCCAAATGTGTCGGGTTTTGGGTTTACCCATCGGGTTCGGGTTTGATTGCCATCCCTACGGGTTACCCACTAGTACTACATTATAAAGGATGAGGCATGGGAAATATGTCCAAATTGTCCAAAGTTAAGATGGTATACCAAGGGTTTATTTACAGTTTCCTAAATTTTACCACTTTTTCTTCCCTAAATGCCCCTAGACGATATATGGCTATTTTAATTTATAAAACCTTCTAATTATTATATTCAAACGACTTTATTATTATTAAAAGAGTGAATAGCCAAAATCATCGCTGAGTTTTGCACACTTTTCCTCGATCAATCGAAAAAAGTTTTTTTATCAACTAAACCCCTGAGGTTTTAAAACCGCTTTTAGATCCATCCATTTCTCTAACCTTGTTAAAAACTAACATTAAGTAAAGGATACTTTTGTCATTTTCCATATTTGTTTTTTTTCTAATTTTTTCTTATTTTTAATTATCCTATATTTTTATTTTACAAGTTTGATGAATAGTGCCAGCTTCAGTTTTAGAAAGGTTATAAATATTAATGGTTTTAAGCTTGATAACAAAAACTGTTATGGTACAGATGGTTGCAGCATTGTTGTGTGTTAGGTTGACACCCAGGTTCAAGTCATGTAGGGAACCGTTTTTTAATTTGTTTAATACAATATTGTTAGTGCTTTCCAGGTGTCCTTTTATTGATGTTTCCACGTTTTTTAACTGCTGAGTCACCTATCAATTGGCTGCATGTTGTTATAAGGATCTTTTTTCAAACAGTAATTTCTGGTTTCTTCTTCAATCGTCGTTGTGTGAAACAAGTTAACTTGCAGTCGTTCTTCACAGGTGAATTTCCTTGATTTTTAGCTGCATTTTTGTTCTTTAAATGTTGTTTAGTAAGAAATGTGTTTGTTTTGCTATTTAATAAAATCAGTTTATTGTTGTTTATAGTGTCAAATGTTTTTAATAAATTCTTGAAACTGAATATGTTTGTTGCAGCTGTGAGACTTCAACAATGAAGGTTTCATTGTTTTATTTTGCAGAATTTTGTTGTTTCTTTAAATCAGCTTCCATTTAATATGTTAAAGAGATCAATGAGCACGTTTGTTGCAAATGTGAAATTGTTATATATGGATTCCAGTTTTTTTTAAATAAAATCAATTTATTGTTGTTTATAGTGTCAAATGTTTTTAATAAATTCTTGAAACTGAATATGTTTGTTGCAGCTGTGAGACTTCAACAATGAAGGTTTCATTGTTTTGTTTTAATAAAATCAATTTATGGTTGTTTATAGTGTGAAATGGTTGTAAGAATGTTTTCGGATTGTGTTCTAGGGGTGTATGAACCGGTAAATGTTTGCTTGATTCTTCAACCTTAAAGTAAAAACATATTTTATGTTAACTGTAAACTATATGTTATATAGAAGTCAATCCAATTTCGTTGACTTTGACTTTTGGTTTTGCAGGTATCAGATTTCTTGCTTATCATTGGATTGGATTGATAGTTTAGTGATGTCTATAGCCATGGCTTTATGGAATTAGGAGACTTATTTGGGTTGTTGATTGTTTTGTTTGAGAGGCTCTATTGATGGTCTTGGTTTTTATATATATACATGTATCTATTATTGTTTGTTTATGTTTATATAAATAAAATATTTTCTGTTTACAAAAATCGGTAAAAGTTTCTTTTTTTAATCATGAATCCACGTGAATCGGTTACCGGTAAACTCCCAAGTTCCCTTTAGTACCCTAATAATCAACGCGATTGAGTAAACTGCAGCTTGCGATGGGTGGATGACCTTCAAGATGTTATGGTAAGGAACCAGTTGAAGCAAGATTTGAAATTGCAGCTTGTGATGGGTGGATGACCTTTAAGAGGTCATGGTAAGGAACCCGTTGAAGCAAGATTTGAATCCGATACCTCTTTTAGAGGGACTCATACGCATAACACTGCACCACTTCCTAATTAATTAATTTATTATTATTTTGTGAATGTCTATTTTCTTGCAGCTTAATTGATTCGCAGGCTTACGTGTTCGATGTTTGAAACTTATGCGCTATTGTAGTTGTGGTTGCCAACTGTGATGGCGCGGAGGCGCAACCTGTTATTTGGTGTGAGAGACCTTTAGCTTTTCTTTTGGTAAGTTTATACATGAGAGACCGATAATTTAGGTTAGCTTTAGATGAATTTAGGTGTGTTTAACATGTTTCATTAACAGTTTCATTATTTAACGTTCTAATATAAGTTGGAAGGCTAGCATCTTAGTTTTCCTTAGTTTTGGTAATTCAAATTAATTGGAGGTGGTTATGTCTATGGGATAGGAAGGTGATGAACCACAAGGGTATACATGCATAGGAGCTGAACTTACCATATGGCTGCACTTGTAAGATTTAGAAACTATGATTTACGCTTTTGATGTCTCCGCAATGCATGTTCTAAACATACAGCCTAAATGTGACACCCTGCACATTCGGGCTAAAATTTTATAAAAACACACAAGTCTACCTTAGCGAGTCATGCATACATCACACATAACAGAGTCAGTTGAGTCGAGTCGCGTTACGTAATTGTCCAAGGATCAATGATTCGGAGGATCATTGGGGTTAGCACACACGCACGAGTTACGAGTCCTGTTGTTGGTGATTTGTAGAATCGTCGGGTTTAATGCACACACGCAAGTCTCGAGTCCTGGGAATTGGTGAACGAATGTGAACGTGTTAGTTATCATGAATTATGTGTTTTGAATCATTATATGACTTGTCGGTATGTAAATACGTGCTTATATGTGTTAAAATAGTGTTTAACGCGCCGAAAACCCAAAAACATGCATTTACCCTACTCACTAGTTTATAGGTGATTACAACATGCATTTACCCTACTCACTAGTTTATAGGTGATTACAACATGCATTTACCCTACTCACTACTTTATAAGTGATTACAACATGCATTTACCCTACTCACTAGTTAATAGGTGATTACAACATGCATTTACCCTACTCACTAGTTTATTGGTGATTACAACATGCATTTACCCTACTCACTAGTTTATAGGTGATTACAACATGCATGTACCCTACTCAATAGTTTATAGGTGATTACAACATGCATTTACCCTACTCACTAGTTTATAGGTCATTACAACATGCATTTACCCTACTTACTAGTTTATAGGTCATTACAACATGCATTTACCGTACTCACTAGTTTATAGGTGATTACAACATGAATTTACCATACTCACTAGTTTATAGGTGATTACAACATGCATTTACCCTGCTCACTAGTTTTTAGGTGATTACAACATGCATTTACCCTACTCACTAGTTTTTAGGTGATTACAACATGCATTGACCCGTTTGAATGATTTTGAAGGATTAAGGATGATATGTTGTCTTTTGTTGATTGTATGAGATTAGGGTTTGCTCTAGGATGATGCTAGAACAGTAGGATAATGTTGGACAACGTTGTTATGTGATGAAATCTGGATATTTGCTATTTAAGGTAAGTTTTACATGTTGAAGTGATGTTTACATGATAATATTTTGGGAAATGTTTGCAATTAGGGCCGTTAGATTGATGGTAAATTGGGAGTTTTCACTTGGGATTGGTTGTTTAATGATTTTGGTTTGATGTTGGGTGTTTGTACATGTTTTGGATCTGATTTGGAAGGTTAAACGCGCAAAATTGGGCTTGACACTGCAGGGGGCGATTAGGGGAGTCCTAATCGCTTGAGTGTCATGTTAGTAGCCCTACTCGCATGTAAAAAGGGGTGATTAGGCTCCTACTCGCGCGTATTACATGCAATTAGAATCCTAAGTTTGACTATCCTACTCGCTAACTGACTTTCCTGATTGCTAGTTTGTCCATCCTACTCACTAGTTGACTTTTCCTAATTGCATGTTTGATTCCTAATCGCATGTACTGCTGTTATGAGTGTATTTTGACATCCCGGAGCATGATTTGACACCTAGAAACATGTTAGGAACCCCGTGCCATGTCTAATAACTTGGTAACACGTGTTCGGACTTGTTTATGTGTTATTTGAATTATATGCTAGACTTAGTGAACTTTTGCTCATATTAAATGTTTAATTGCATATGATTGCATGATATCTTGTATTTGGCTAACACGTGAGATGTCGGGTCACCAATGGGATGTCGGATCTTGTCCGGTATGGTCTGTTTAACGTTCAAACACACAGTTATAGTCTCGACAATTGGGGGACTAATTGGCCTTCAGGTTAGTAGTCATCACATTTATGTAAACTCATTGACAGGTCGCCTCTTGTTGGGGCTATCGCACACGTGTCGGATTTTTTTCTTAACATAGAAGACGCAACCTAAAGTGAGTTCACGGCCCCACTTTTATCAGTTTTGTTTTCGGGGGAGAAACATGCTTACACATTTTAAACACATGATTTCAAGTTATACTATGGCTATCATTATATTACTATACAGCTCATCTAAATCCCATAGAAACCACTAATACGGGTATGTAGCGGGGAAATGTGGATAGCGCTATTGGGCCTGACAAACCCCACTCGACGGCTGGAGGCCGGACGGTTGCATATTGTATCGATCACACAGGGACTACCAGGGATGACTGTAGTCCGATGGGTATCGCACAGTAATAAATCACAGTTAGCAATGGTTTCAACCGTAGTAGTAATTATCATAACGCCTAGCTAGCGTTCACACAGCATAGTAGTAACGGTAACGGCTTTCAAAGGATTAACGAAACGCTTATTATAAAACCTGTGAACTCACCAGCATTATATGTTGAATTTTTAGCATGTTTTCTCAGTTCGCTAAGGTAGCAGCAGTCGGGCTAGGCACACAGAGTCGCACTCGCGTCTAGGATCATATTTATGAGATGTTAAAACTTTAAACTCATGTTTTTACTTTTGTTTGGATTTTGTAAATTCAAAATGCTTCTGCTAGTTTTTGGATCATGGTTTGTTTTGAATTATGCATGGTTTGGTTTACGTATCTTTTTACATATAGTTGTCGTTCATTGTGACCGTTGACTTGGATCCTGGTATATCACTCGCCTCGCGGTAGAACTCCGCATGTGAAAATTTGAGGGTGTGTCACTAAACATTAGTTACAAGTAGCATTTAAATCTTTTTGTGCCAAACAGGATAATAATGTTTACACATATGTATACATGAGCTAAAACCTGATGCGTGTATACATAAGTGAAGGGAGATGCATCACCTATTTAAACGTATACCGACCTTCATTGCTGTCATGTTGTAGTGCTTGCTTTTATTGTCATAAATCTACTGCTGACGAAGATATTGTTTTACTTAATACAAAAACATATATTAAAACCATACTTCATTACCAGGTTATATACATGATTTCACAGTTTTGCTTGTACCATTTGTTATACACATATATACCTCTGCCGTATCTTAGGTTTTATTAAATATCAAACCTGTATTAACATCCTATTGATTGAAAATGAGGATTGACTCTACCAGTTTACACACACAGCTGCCCACAATTGATTCTAATCTGTTTTGACCAGGTACAATTTGAACGCAACCATCTTTGACAAGGCTGCCACATAACTACTTGAAAAACCACGCAAAGAGGCTGATCCTCATACACTCATACGCAAGATTGCAGCCCAACCAATCTAATTTACAATCAAACCAAGAAAGGATGATCGTACAAGTTTAATAAGCTACTCAATCAACAATGTCGTGCGCCTGCAGCAAGAAAAAGGTGCGGAGAGCAGTTCAACCAGCAACATTCCAGGTTGAACAACTCCAACTCCATTAACTCCTGTTCCTACCAACCCGTCAGTCAATGAAAAGAAAAAGGATGCAGCTGCAAGGCAACAACTGTTTGACACTGAAAGTATAGAACATAGTCTAAAACACTAATATACCAACGCGTTTTTTACTTATGTGATCTGTTCTAATGACAAAAAACAAAAATCCAGCCAAAAGACCGGCTACCGACAAGTGAATCTCCTGCATATGGTAGGCTGCAACATAAACTGACCAGCCACTTTTGTTTTGACTACATCTTTGTCATCTAACGTTTCTAAGTACTGTTATGTTCTATTTCTACCTATCGCGCCAGCTGCAATATGTTTATGATAGGTCTAAAACATCTAACTCAAAGGTCCGATGTATGACCGTTGTTTTTGCCAACCTGTGACTCAACGGTTGCGCAACTCTATTCACTCTGTTTGTTGGTAATACATGGCTGTTATTTAGCAATGTATGACAACTTTTTATTTCCTATGTTATTTATCTCTTTCTCAATTCGGTCACAAATATGTTAAGAGGTTGCGCATCGCGCAACTTGGAATCCCACCAGTTACTTTTAAGAAGAAAATAAATTAAAACTTTTCTTCTTTTTATAAAACCAAACCCATCCCCACCACCTCCCCCATTACTATATATCTTTCATTCTGTCTATTTCTATCTAGAGAACACCATCATCACCTCTAGCAATCCCCGTCATACCACCTGCCGCCACAACAATCACCAGCCCCACCATCAGCACCCCTCACCTGTCACCACCATCATCACCGACATCAAGCCTTCGTCGAGTGAGTCTGATTCAGATGAAATACATTGATGATTGAAAACCCCTAAATCGATCTGAAACCTAAAAAATGCAGACTAATCACTTCGTTTTATATGTTGGTGTGAGGGTTTGTAGTTGAGGATGCAATGGTGAAAGTAGTGGATTGTTGTGGGTGTACGGTGGGGTTTGTTACGGAGGTCAGACGATGGGGTTGGTTATAGGGTTTGTAGTGGAGGATGCGATGGTGAAGACAATGAAAATGGTATGGTGGTGGGGTTGGTTTGCGACGGAAGTCAGACAGTGGGGTTGAAGGTGCATGGTGGGTTAAGGTTCGGGATTTTAAGGTGTGAGCAGAGGTTGCCCGTTCATTTAATAATGTTTTCTTTTTGTTCTTATTTAAATTTCTGAAATTTGTTTTTGACTTTTATTCCTTATCAAGAATCAATGGAACAAAGTGACAAAAAATGTTATTTGATTAGAAAACTTTAGCCGATTATGAATTTTGATAGCAGGGGTTGATTTGAGCTAGTTTTGGTATATTGTTGTCTAAGGGTTAGTGTGGTGGTTGTCAGTGGTAACTGCTCTCAACGGTGGGGAGTGGTGATGAAAAAGGTGATGGTGTTTGTCGATGTTGAACACGAAAGAGAAAGGGTGTAAACTTTTTAAATAGAAAATTAAATAAAAAGAATCTTTAAATAATAGAGTTGTTTATTTTTAAACAAATTTAATAAATTGGTTACTTTTTTAAACTTATTTTAATAGATAGAAACGTAAAAGACGAAAATACCCCTCAGTATACCCCTTTGTTAATGTTAGTTTTTAACAAGGTTAGAGAAATGGACGGATCTGGCAGTGGTTTTAAAACCTCAGTGGTTCAGTTGAGAAAAAAATCATTTTTGGATTGATATAGCAAAAGTGTGCAAACCTCATGGACGATTTGGCTGTTCACTATTATTAAAATAACATATTCGTCATAAACATATTTGGCACTCTTATGATGTAATAATAAATTTCAATCATGAACAAAAAATGATTTATGCCAAAGCAGACGATCGGACCCACATCAATAAGTTACTCATCTTTAGCTCATACTGAACCACACGATAGGCTCATTTTGCCATCAATTACCTCATTACGGTGATAACTCGTCAGCAATGTCTCTCGCAACTTCAAAACCTTTCCTATGTAATTCTAAAGCATTTGAGAAGGGTATCAAACAAAATTAAGTAACTACTACATTTTATTAAAAAAAATTGCAATTTTATATAAAAAAAATTTATACATACCAAAATTATATAAAAAGGTTCCTACATATACAAATATATACCTATACACCTTAAAAAGATTGTAAGAATCAATAAAAGACGAACTTTACGTAAAAAATAATTGTGATTCCTTTTCATAACAAAAAATGTGCGCATGAATTAGTTCATGAACATAAACCGAACCAAAACAGGCCTTTCAAACCGGCAAAACCGGGGCCGAACTGAACAGAAATTGATTCAGACACCAACGGTTTGGGGTTCGGTTCCTAGAAAAAATCGATCTGTGCACGTCTATAAAGATATCACGTTGGGAGGACTTATGCGAAATATTTTCAACTAACCTAACTTCCAATTTCACTTATTGATGCCACTGATAGAAATTTACGGTGCACTTGATTAGCAGATTTATTGCATCATGTGAAAAAAGTTAAGGGTATGCTTCTTTGCAGGTTGCTAATGTGGATCTTATAAAGTTTTCATCTCCTCAGCAATCTCTCCAGATTTGGCACTTTAAACATATTGAGTGGGACTATTAGTATAATAATAATTGATAATGAGTCAAACCGCTACTTCCATTTTTTTTACCGGCATCTAGGTCAAATTGCATATGATATATAGAATGTAGCATGCTATCATGTCTCCTTGTAGACTTTAAAAAATTACCCCACTACGAAACACAGGTGCTTACGCACGAACAAACATACACCTTACATATTGATTCTTTTAAGCGTTTTAAGTTTCGAATTGTGTTTCCGCCCTGTATTGTCGACTTTAAAAAAAAGTGAGGGAAACACGAGAGAGAAAAAGACTTTTGGATGAAAATAAGGAGGAGGGTGTCACGTGACACACCTAAGAGAGGAGGATGACCACCTCTTTAAGTACCATGTAGAATTTAATGTTTTGATTTATTAATATATATATATAGGTAGAAGATCCTGTAGGAAAATTGGTTTGTGTAAGTGTGAGAAGGATTAAGAATTCGCATGTAGCCATCATGTTTTTGATTTTGAAATGATGTTTTGGGTTGTTTTGGTTTGAAAAACACTTAACACAACAATATACAAAAATTTATAACACAATCCAATGTATTATAGTCATTAAATTTAAATTACAGATAAAACACCCTAGTAATTACTTAAAACACTCTGCTTAAATGTTCTTGACATAGTGTTTTAAGTTTTAAGCCTAAAATACAATGTTTTCGGTTATTAATCGTTATGTTTGTTGTTTTTCTAAGCAAAACAATCCAAAACATCATGAATAAGTCCAAAAAAATGATGCATAAATATTAATTTTTAATCCTTCCTACACTTCTCACACAAACCAATTTTCCTATAGGAACCCTACCCTATATATATATATATATATATATTTCGGCTTCATGCAGGCGAGTTGCAGCCTGCAATCCGAACTGAGGACCGGTTTTTGGAGTTAGCTCACCCTCGCGGGATCGTGACCCTTTCTCCCGGCCATTGTAGCACATGTGTCGCCCAAGGCATAAGGGGCATGATGACTTGATGTCATCCTCACCTTCCTCCGGCTTAACACCGACAGTCTGTTCAGGGTTCCAAACACAATGATGCAACTAAACACAAGGGTTGCGCTCGTTGCGGGAGTTAACCCAACACCTTACGACACGAGCTGACGACAGCCATGCACCACCTGCGTCCGCATTCCCGAAGGCACCCCAATCTTTCAAGAGGATTCGCGACATGTCAAGCCCTGGTAAGGTTCTTCGCTTTGCATAGAATTAAACCACATGCTACACCGCTTATGCGGGCCCCCGTCAATTCCTTTGAGTTTGATTATTGCGAACGTACTCCCCAGGCACTGGTCATTTTTTAGCAGAAGCTTGTGATTTAGTTTTTGATGCAGCAAGTAGGGGAAACAATTCATACCTTGTTGGCACTAAAAATAAAGAAGCTGATTCAGTAGCATAGGCTCCAATAAGGGCTCCATGTCATTATGTTAATAAAAATGGCTCGGTGGTATGTTAACAAATTGATCCACTACAGGAACGAGACTTCATAAGTTTAGAGACATAAGAACTGAACAAAAAACAGGGGGACTCAACCGTCTTACAAAAAGAGATGCAACTATGTTGAAAAGACAATTATCTCATTTGCAAACATATTTGGGCGAGATTAAATATATGACAGGTCTCAACCGGCGAGAACCGTGTGAAACAAATAGTATAGTGATTCACGCGGTTCCCGCAAAGACGAAGTACATTGGGTAAAAATGAAAATAAATATTTTGTTTTGACTTGATTTGAAATTTAAGAGAATAAAAATCCTTTTTTTAACTATCTATAAAAATTATTAGATAGAATACCTTTAACCTTGTCAACTAATAGTCAAAGAACAAAATCGGGATACGTACCAATACCTGTTACAGGTGTGTGTGTATATATATATATATATATATATATATATATATATATAAAAGATTATAACCCAAAGTTATTCTGAACGTAAGACATGAAATCAACATTCAAAGGACGAATAAATAATTTTTAAATTTTAGCAATATTGTTGTAAAACTAGCCTAATAGCACAGAAAGTTAGAGAGGGAAAGGGATATAATATTTTATTAATCAAGTGTGTGTTACAAATAAGATACAATGAGTATAAATAGGAATGAGAATTCTTGGGGAACAAGCCTAAACTAATTTAGGCATTGATAACCATAATATACTATATTTATAACACTCCCCCTTGGTTATCAATTTCATATGTTTGGAGATGTTGGCTCGTTAAAAACCTTTCCAGGAAAACCCAGTGGGACAAAACCATAGATAAGGGAAAAAGAGTGCAGCCGGTATTGTCTCCCCCTGATGATGTTGCCTCATTAAAAACCTTACTAAGAAAGCCCAATGGGACAAAACTTAGTGAAGGAAAAAAGAGTGCAACGTGTCGAATACTCCCCCTCATTTTAATATGTATCATTTGAATGATGGTGTCAATCTTCTAAGAAAGTTGCTCAAAGTTTTGTATTCGATGAATAGGCACTTGATCTTCTTGATATACAATTCTTTAAACTAAGTAATGATGTATGATGTTCATATGAGGCTTCTGGTTCCTGCTCTTGTGAGCAAATACCATAATATCCACAACTATGTTGTGTTACATTCCCTGCATTTATAATACTAGCCAAAACTTGCTTTCATGGGTTAGTAAAATATAATATCATGCCTTACATACATGTCATGTATCAATTAGTTGTTTTAACCCGTTAATGCGTCATTGATTGACGTATGCTAAATCATGATAATTAGTTTATAATAAAGTATAACTATCAAGGCATATATTAATGCACACGTGAATTTAACTAATGGTATATCTAGACTGAGAATCTCTACATTGGTAGGAGATGAGAAGAGTTATTTCCCATATCAAGTAATTGGAAGACCTTTAATGTACTCCAAGTATGAGCTTTGTCCATTGTAAAATGTCCCAACTTTTCTAGATATACTTTGATGGATTGATAAACATATCATCACACATAAACTGGCACTATAAGTCGATCAATAACTAAAATTTGCCAAGGACTTTCAAAAAACTTATCCCTTTAAAAGTTCTACAGAGTCTCCTAATGATGCCTAGGCATTATCAGTGTAAACTACGATTATGATGACCTTCTAATAGAAAACTTGTGTTATTTTTTTATAATATTATCAGACTTATGTTCCTCTTGATCGGAATATCTCATGAGTTGTAAAACACTCAATCCGAATATTTTAGTCCGCGTAGTTTATTACCTAAATAAATTACTTCTTAAGGTACTGATATTAATGCTTCAGGCATCATCAATCCATCAAGGTCTTTATCTATCTTGACTAATTATGCAAACGCAATTACTTTTTAGGAGCCTTGATACGTGAATTTTGACATTTATTTAATCAATTTGAAAAAAAATCAATAACATCCTCATTTTCAATCTATATTATACCATTCTTATACATTGAAGTATCATAATCACCAGGTTCTGCTTATTACCTGTGGTGTATTGGTGCAAAATAATTACATCATACGATGTTTCATATTACCTTTTAAGCTCTCTGTTTCTTTAGGATACTCATGAGGGGTTCCACTTATATTCAAACATATAAAAAACATAACGTATTCAGAATTGAATCTGTTTATTTCAATCATGATGTTCTCAAGAACTTACGTTACAAGATTTTGACACATTAAATCCTTTATCAGGTATTTTCATGTAAACTTTTGCTGTCAAGTGAATCATGATATTTATTAGACGCATTTCAGTTCTCTCTTTGCATTACCAGACTAATAAAATATTGAAAATTCATTGCATCCACCACTGGAGAATGCTCTCCTCATAATCAATTATGGCTCTTTGCGAAATTCGTGTGCCACCAATTTTACCTTATATCATTTTCTTTTCAAATGTTGATTCGCACAAAGACATTTTTGTATCAATATGTTTTACAAGTTTTGTTGTATGGACTATTGGTCCAAAAATTTCCATTTCAATAGGGAATTCAACCCTGCCGTATTTGCGTCTATCCATTTTGGCCAATCATTTCTTTGTATTCATTCATAGGCAGATCTTAAATCTTGATCCTCATTTCAAGCGCTACATTACATATAAATTTACAACGACGTCTATTTTATTTCGATTCCATACATTTCATAGACATGATACTATATAATAAGATCTCTTTACTGGAAGCATCATGTCTAATGTCTCTTTAGGAGACCTTTTTACTACAACCTCGACTTGACCATCTTTATTACTTGCTCCAATTTCTCGAGGATTTTTTTTCTTTGGAATCGACTTGTCTACCATGCTTCAGGCGTGTAATAGGCTTATTACCAATATATGACTGTCCTTCCTGAACACCCATGTAAAATGGAGCCTTAGCAGTTGGTATGTGTGACTTGATTAGCTATTTGTCATATTAAGGTCAGTTAATGCATCTGGCAATTGATTCGCTAATCATTATGAATGAATCTGACTCATTTCTATTTCCAACTGCATTTTATCTCCCCCTGAAGTTGGGAATGTTATTACACTGAGATGAATCAATTAATTGAGCCGTAAATAAAATCACCCCTTAAAGGCTCTATCCATCATCATATATTCCCAATAACCTTGTAAGGTCCCATCTTTGTGCATCGAGGTGGATCAATTTCAATATATGTCGCACAACTAGAAATCTTAGATGAGAAATATTTGGTTCCTGACCAAAAACCAACTATAATGGGGATAGACTATTACAACGTATTGCCTTGATGTGAATTAATGTTACTACATGTAAAATCGCATATACTCATAAATAAACATGAACTTTTTCTCTCATCATTATTGGCTTTGCAATCAATCGTAGATGTTGTAGTGATCATATTCAACAAAGCAATTTGTGTATAAACGTATAGAATGTAAAACACTTATTCCAATAATCGTTAATAACTTGGGAATTAAATTCACCATTATTACCAACATAAACATGTCAATCTTGAATAATATGCTTGCTATCTTATTAGCTAAGCCATAATTACGCAAACTTCAGGTTGCGAACTTGATAATCATTTACACGCTACACCGATTTTATATATTAAATGATATCAAGTTATGATAGGCATATCCTTTAATCATTTCCAGAATATTTAGGAATACCCTCCCTAGTTTATTTGGCCAATAGCAAACATTACATGTATAATTATAAAGAAGAATCTTTTGGTTCTTCAATAATAGATCATCCTTGACTCGGCGTGGTTTAACCGATCATGCCAATTAGTTAAATAATCATGATCCTAGTTTATGATCAAAGTATTACTGGCACATATGTAATACAAAACATAACATTCGAGAGAATGTATTATAACTTCAAACTTCAAATCATCATGCTATATACTCACTCATTAGTTTACCACTTTTGGTAGTCCATCTTATTATTAAAATGATCATCGTTACATTTCTAATTGTCAATCTCATTATTAATATGACCATCATTACAACTTTCTCAATGATATCCATGAACACAATGATCAATATATATTCACTTCATGGAACAGTGTAAAACCAAACAAGTTTCATGGTTTGTCCATTATTTTCTTAGACATACGGATATGAAGTCACTTCAAATCTTTCATACCCTTTTAATGATATTGTTATTTCATGAGCATATTCGTGGTCCGATAAACAAGTTATAATATCCGATTTTCCTTTACAAATAAACTTATCTTCACGTGTCATCAATTGATACGTCCGAGTCATATAATATTACATTTATAATATCTTATGACCTTTTGTAACATGATAAAGACATACAGTGAGTATGACACTTTGGATGTCAAATTTAAGCAAATTTCTACTCTTTCAGGAGGGTGACAATAAACCACACCTTTGGTTTCATCATTCTATTCGAGATTATGAATATAAAGATACATGATGTTATAGCATGTCACCATATAAAACCGGGCTAGAATAAGCCTTTATTCCTTTAGGAAATAGGAAACTTTTCGTCACTAATAAACAAACGCAGATAATTTATGTGATAACTTATAATGGTATAACCAATCATAATAATATGATACATACAAATTAATATTTGTACTTATTTAAAACATAAAAAAAATATCTCCGTAAAGTCTTCATAATAAAAATATGATCAATAAGCTCTTCTTGTATCATATGTTCGTTCTACAAATATATAATATCATGTATACATATATGAAGAAACACGAATCCTAGATTGTCGGGTTAGCGCCAATCTTGGTAGTGATTCCACAGGGTTTTATAAAGAAGTATGTATATAAAATGTGATAGGTCTAAGGACAAGACCAAGGATGTTTAGAGATAACAAGTTAGAAGAGCCGAGCCTCTAAATGTTAGCAAATAAACCAAGGTTGGAAAAGTACGATGTGCTCGTAGTCTTTTCTGTGAAAGTGTTCGTAGATATCGGATGCCAACAAAAGGAGAAGAAGCTCTCCTTTTATAGTACCTCGATATACGACTTTCTCAACCCGTCCTCTACCCTTGATGGGGCCCGGCCCAAGTAGAGGTGTCTCTAGGTTTCTGGCCCAAGTCCCTAGGCCCAATGCTGCAAGTGGGTTTGATAAAAAAGAGGGGAAAGGGGAGATGTTACCGTCGTGATGTAAATACACGTGGCATCCGTCAATTGGACGCTTGTGGGCGGTGGACGCGTGGCTTCTGCCTAGTGGCTGTAGCAGGGCGGTGAGTAATCATCTCCTTCTAGAAGAACCTGAGACAAGTTGAAGGGTTGTAAAAGTCTTCAAGAAGATATCTTGGCTGGGAAGCTGCCACGTCGTCGTCCTTTCAGACTGTCAGGTAATGTGCAGCCATTGATTGGCTGGAAGTTCTGACGGGCAGCTGGCAGCGTCAGGAATAGTTGCCTGGGGCAGGAGTGCGTGTCTCGAGGCTGCCCCACAAGGCATCTTTGTAATCGTGTTGGTGAAGCTTTATCTATCTTGCTGGAGAAGCTTCACAGTGTGTCAGTCCCGCTGACGTAAAACGGGCGGATAAGTATGCGTCATCCGTTAGATGTACGCTAGGCTATTCGCTGACATAAAACGGGCGGGTGACCAAGCGTCATCCGTTAGATAGACGCTAGTATGTGCGCTGACTTAAAACGGGCGGGTCAAGCTGCGTCATCCGTTAGATGGGCAATAATCACCTCATTTTATGTAAAGCGGGCGCATTGTTTTTAACTTGTGATATGGTATTTGCTGACGCTTTAGTACCATATTCCTTCAAGTCCCCCCAGTCCAGTGCTGTCTTATTTAAGAAGGGGGTGCTGGACTCGTTTGTGGGGTTTTGAAAGGTTTTTACATGTGTACTTTGAGGTACATCCAGTCGTCACTAGGTTTTCATGTAACAAGGTGTACATGTAAGTTTTATAACGTCGTCAACTGGTGCGCGTGGCAGTGATCAATCTGAGGGCGTATGACGGGATGAGAGATCCAGTGGTATAGGCGCTAAGCCTTGATACGCGTCTGGAAAGAAGAAGAAATGAAGTTTCTCAAGGTGGCGCTGAAATGACGCCAGATTAGGCGTTGTACCGTTAAGCGCATTTGAGAAATGAGAAAATGCATAATTCTTTGTTCTGCCGCAGCTTTGACGCCAAATAAGGTGTCAAACCATTGAGCGCATGTGAGGGAAGCATAAGAAAAGTTTTACCTTTTTGTTTTCTGCGCGGACGCTAAGCCTGAACAGGCGTTGTTGGTCTGGAGTGCTTAACAGAGATGGGATAGAAAGGTGGCTTTTTGTCTTCTAATGCGCCTGCTGAAGTGTAGTTATTACGCATTGAATTTGTAGTTTTGAATTCCGTGTGAATTCAATGGCGGGAATGTTTTGTAGGTGAAAGGACTAGGCTGACAGTTCGTATACCGTGCAGAGAACGTGTCTGACACGTTTTGTAGGCAGTAGTTGGTAGTCTGCCACGTGTCATTTCCTTGTTGCAGGTAGACAGCTGGTGAGGATGGGTATGAACGTCTATGGACACGTGTCGGTCATCTCCTTCATTTAGACAGCTGTGTGTTAGAGAATTCGAACGTGGGCGTACACATGTCGTGCATCAAAGTGGGTTGACAGCTGTGTGGCATATTAACCGTCAGGCGAGTGAGCCACGCGCGGCGTGTGTGACGACTGTCACGTGGGTGCGCTGACGTGGCAACTTCTAAGTGGACCCAACTACTGTGATGATTGCTTTCTCTGCCATCGCAATAAATGCGATGGGTATAAATAGGAGTCCCTTGCTGCCATTGGAGTTTTACATTTCCAATATTTATCATTTCTCCGGTGAACTCTGAAAATTCCGGCGAGAAACTTAAAAGGATTTTCCTTGAAATTTTTTTATTCCTTATAACAAATGTCTTCCGAAGATAAGAAGCCGGAGATGACCATGAAGGAAGCCGAGATATGGTGGTCCAAGGATAAATATGGAGCCCTTCTCCATAAGTTCAATGTTCTCCGGGAATGGGAACCGGAGTTGCCGGAGAAGGGCAAGACGCCTCTTGATTGTCCTGAGGGCAAGATATGTCTGTATGATGCCTTCTTCTTAAAGAGCCTGTTTAGGCTTCCATGTTCGAAGTTCCTGATCATGGTTTTGCAGAGATATGGTATGCATATCTCTCAGATGAGCCCTTTTGGGGTGATGAGGGTAATGCACTTCGAGGCAACTTGCAGGGCTCTCCGGATGGAGCCGACGTATGAACACTTCAACGTTTTTTTAAGTTGGAGGTGAAGGAAACCGGTTGGATTTCCTTCACGGAGAGGTCGAAGGCGATTACTTTGGTGGTTCCGAAGAGCTCGCCGAAGAGCCTTCGAGATTGGAAGAGGTGCTTCTTTTACTTGAAGAAAGAGGCAATACCTTCTGAGATGACAAACCTAGAGCTTCGTCAAGGGCAGAAAGCGCCATCCTTTGAGGTGATGAAGGACTTTCAGGAGCAGGAGTGGTTCAAGGATCCGGTGGCTCATTCTACTCGTCTTGACAACTTGGAGAAATATGACGAAAGGATGTTGAGGTTAATTGGTGTAAGCAGGTTGGGGATCAGAGAAGGATATGACGTTTTGCTCCATGGTGACGAAGGTATGCAGTTGGTGGAGGGTAAGTGTTGCGTCTTCCTTGTTTTTCTTTTCCTCTTCGTTGTTTTTTGTTTTGTTGACGCGTGCTTGTGTTGCAGGGGAGCGTCTGTTTGATTTTTTTGCTGCCCGGGTGTCACGCACGGTGTATGTTGCGGTCCCGGTGGGTGAAGTATCCGGTGTGGAGAGGATGAAGGTTAATTTCCTGATTCCTATACAGATGCAAGTTGCGTCTGAGAACCTTCTTCAAGATGGTTTTCTTGTAAACACGGAGCTGTTATCTGCGCGGACGGTGACCGGTGTTGATTATGTATTTTTATCAGATGATGAATCTAGTGGATCATCTTCTAGTCTAATACCTCGTACGCGTCGTGCTGTAGGTGGTGGATCTAGCACGTCAGCTACTGCGCCTCAAGGTGGCGGTTCAAGCAGCGCTAGTGGTGTTGGAGGTGGTGCGACTGGTCAAGGTAAGTGTTTGACCTTTTACTATTGTGGGTTTATCCTTTGTTGGTGTATCTTATGTTTGAGCAAAATTTCCTTTGTAGTGTGGAAGCGCAAATACTTTCAGTCCGTGCAACAGAATGCACCGGAGGCTATGAATGTGGAGGAGCCCACTTTGACGAGCTTGGATCTTACTCCACCACCAGCGCGCGAACCGTTTGGGAAAAAGGCCCTCTGAAAACTTAGTGGTAAGAAATCGTTTTAGATGTCGTAGGGTTAACTTATTGGGCCTGCCTTATAAATATTTGCTTGTTTATAGGTGTTGTTCCTACTTCTGTTAAGCAGGCACAGGAAGAACGAAGGAAAAAGCTGTTGGAAGAGGAGCAGTTGAAGGCTCAAGCTGGGTCTGTTGAAGGTGTTGTTGCGCCGGATTCTGAGGCACTTAAAAAACTGGAGGAGGATAAGCGTGCTGCTGTCGCCGCCCTTAAGAAGAAGGAGGAGGAAGATGCACATGTTAGGGAGGCTGCCATGAACAGGTAGCGTAAAGAGCAAGAGGCGGCCCGTCTTGCGGCCGAGAAAAAACTGAAGGAGGAGGAGGACCAGCGTCAAGCTGAGTTGCTCAGGCAGCTTGCGGCGATGGTGGCCGTGAAAATTGAAAAGAGTAAGTTGTTGTCCTCTTTAGGTGCTGGTGGGTCGCAGAAGGAGCCCATGGTGGTAGACTTAGAGGGAGGCGATGTCCTAGTTAATACATTGGTGACTGGTGAAGCGGGTGGCTCTACTGGGCCACAAGTTCAAATAGTAGAAGGGGCTAAGGCATCTACGAGTGAGCCTGGCTTTAAACTAGACGCTCCAGTCTATACGCCTGGTTGGCATATAACTGATAGCTGTCGTTTCCTCAGCCCCTTCGTGGTTGAGGAGTTTGTGAACTATTGTCTTCCCCCGGCTGAGCGGATATATCATCGTTCACAGGACCGCGGTACACTGTTCTCAGAGTTGTGCATGAACTTGGCGCAATATTTGGGGAACTTGTATGCGTTGCGTCGTGGGGAGGATGATTTTCTGGATGAGGCGTCTACTATGAAAACCGAAGCGGAGCGCCTGGCAAAGGAAAAGGAGGTTTTCGAGGGTGCCAAGCAGAGGTTGGCTGAGCAGGTCAGGCAACTGGAGTCTGAGTTGCATCAGAAGGATGTGGAAGCGGCTGAGAAGCAGAAGGCTTGGTAACAGTCTTCTCAAAATATTAACAAGGAGCTTGAGCGCCGCCGGCTGGCGGTGCAAAAGGCTGAATTAGAATTGGCCACGCAAAAGAAGCTGGTTGTCGCCAAGGATAAAGATTTGGAGGTTCTATCCTCAAAATATGCTGATGTGGTGGGCCAGCTGAAGAAAAAGGAGGAGGACGTGGTGCGAGCCACTACTCGTGTCTCTGAGCTGGAGGGTCAGGTTGGCTCCCTGGTTAAAGAGAAAGAAGCCTGGGAGTTGGAGAAGACTCTGATGCTGGATGCACAGAGGTCTTACTGCGAGAAGGCTTTGTGGGTCATGTCTGATGGGATAGTCGCTGTAAGTCTCCATCTTTCTTTATCGCTTGTCTTGATTTGTATTTGTCGTTCTTTTTGTGACTTTTGTTTTTGTTTATAGGTCTTTGATCGTTGCTTGAACGAGCCGAAGATGGGCGAGCAGGTGGTGGAGGTGGTGGACGCTGCGCGTACCACAGGTGTCCACATCGGTTGGCTTGAGGGGTATTTAGCTGCTAAGGATGGTGCTCCCATCGATGAGCAGCCCTTTCAGGATATAAATACTGAGCAAGTGCTGATGGGAGAGCTTGAGAAGCTGGAGAAGATGGAGTTTCCCATTATTCAAGTTGTTAGGCAATGCTTGTCGGATCCCGATCCCATTGCGCGCTTTAAGCATTGGTTGGAGGAGTCCGTGCATGCCGGGCGAGAGCGCGCGGAAAGGGAGGTTGGGATGTTGAATGTAATCATTTTTTGTCTATGTAAATATGTTTTGCTTATGAAATAGAATATAACCTTCTTGTGGTGTTTACCCCCTTTGTTGGAGGAATGTAATGTAATCTAGGAGGTAAATTGAACTTTGTTAATGAATCTTCACAAGTAAAGTAGGTGTCCGTTATGAAGAGTGAATTAGCTTCATAAGTTTGGGCTGGCAATTTGGCGTCTAAGCTATGAAGAGTAAATTAACTTCATATGTTAGGGCCAAGATAATGGTTGCGCTGTGATAGGCAAGATGTAGGATACTGATGTATGCAGACACAAAGCTTATGAATTTATAAGTAACATATGCGCAACTGCGCTACATTCCATGATCGCGGGACGGGTGTTCCATCCAGCTTTTCTAATGCGTACGTTCCTTTTCCTAAGACCTGTTGAACTTTGTAGGGGCCTTCCCAGTTGGGCGCTAATTTACCAGGGCACTCTGAGTGGGAGGCGTTGTTATCTCTTAGGATGTAATCCCTGATGTCGAAAGCATATCTCTTGACCTTTGAGTTGTAGTAGCGCTCGAGCTGTTTTTTGTAGTTGGCTTCGCGTATAGCTACCATTTCGCGTCTCTCATCCAGAAGGTCTAGATTTAGGCGCAGTTCTCTATCGTTGTCTGTTTGTTCTGCACTAAGTACTCTTGGAGATTAGAAGTTGACTTCTGCGGGGATAACGGCTTCGGAGCCGTAAGTGAGGCTGAACGGGGTTTCCCCCGTGCTTGTTTTTGTAAGGGTACGATGTGCCCACAAGACCTGTGGCAGTTCATCGACCCAACCTGTTCGCTTGGAACCCAGGCGCGTCATAATGCCTTCAACCAATGATCTATTGATGCGCTCTACCTATCCGTTTCCTTGTGGGTGGGCGACTGATGTGAAGATTTGGTTGACGCCCATTTGAGTTAACCATACCTGGTTTTCTTTTTGTCTGCAAATTGAGTTCCATTGTAGGTGACGATTTCCATAGGTAGGCCGAAGCGGCAGATGATAAATTCCCATATGAACTTTTTTACTTGTTCAGCGCTGATCGTTGCTAAGGGTTTGGCTTCGACCCATTTTGTGAAATAGTCGACGGCGACTATAAGCTATTGTATTTTTCCTGGGGCCATTGGGAATGGGCCGACCAGGTCGATCGCCCATTTTTTAAATGGCCATGCTGCCGTGACTGGGACAAGGTCGTTCTTTGGGCGCAGGGTGTTTGGCGCATGCTTCTGGAAATTGAAGCAGGTTCGCAGGATTTTGACGGCGTCTTGGTGCATTCCTGGCCAGTAATATCCAGCGTTCATGATTTTGGCGACGACCATCCTTGGTCCTGCTTGTATACCGCATATGCCTTCTTTAATTTCCTTGATAAGGAATGAGGCATTTGCGGAGTCGACACATCTTAGGAGGGGGCCAAGGTTAGATCGTCGGTATAGGACACCATTCATGAGTTGGTAGTGTTATGATTTGTACTGGATTTTTCTGGCTTCCGCTTTTTCTGGTGGAAGAGTGCCTGTGGCTAGATATGCTTGAATAGGGGTCATCCATGACTCTGCGCCTATTTGTGTTACGTTGACCTGTCGAATAGGTACTGATGGTTGGTCTAAAGTTTCGATGCGTACCACTTTGACCATGTGTGGCCAAGCTGTGGATGCCATTTTGCTGAGAGCGTCAGCTTCTTTGTTTCCACTTCGGTTGATATGAGTGACCGTGTAGGTTGTGAATTTTTTAATGAGGAGTTTAGCTTGATTGACATATTGTGCCATAACTGGATCTTTGGCGTCATAGATGTCGTTGATGTGTCCGGCTATGAGCATTGAGTCTGTATGAGCTTTGAGATATCTCTGCCTTATTGTTGGTGCTTGGAAATTCTAAGCGCACGGCGTATATAAATTCTGTGTTGTCTGGGCTGACGAGCCTAGGGCCTGCTCCAGCGCCTTGGTCGTTTGAAGCAACGTCAGTGAATAACGACTAGTTGACGCGGGAGTCAGGGACGGGTTTGGGGTCTTGTTCATTATGACACTCTTCAATGCTTTCTCCGGGGATTTCTGCGATGAAGTCCGCTAGAACTTGTCCTTTGATCGCTGGCCTTGGCTTGTAAATGATAGTGTGAGCGCCATGTTCAATTGCCCATTTCGCTAGGCGGCCTGATAACTCTGTTTTTGAGAGCACGGTATTTATGCGGTAGTCTGTCAAGCCGTTTATTGGCTGCCCTTGAAAGTATCGCCTGAGGCGCCTAGATGCGTGGACTAGTGCTATGACTAGTTTTTCCATTGTGGAGTATCTAGTTCTGGCGTCCGCCAAGGTGCGGCTGATGTAGTAAATTGGTGTCTGAACTTTGTTGCGCTCGACCAGGAGTACCACACCTATCGCCTTTTCAGAAGCGGATAGATATAGTGTTAGCGGTTCTTCTGGTAGAGGCGCTGTAAGAGTCGATAAGTAAGTCAAACACTATTTCATTTCACGGAAAGCCACTTCCGCTTCTGGGGTCTAGCGGAATTGTGTCTTCTTTAGTACATTGCGAAGTGTGTGGAAAAAAGGAAAATATTTTGATGCTTAGTTTGACAGGAAGTGGTTGAGGGCGACCAGGCGGCCCACGAGTGTCTGTACGTCTTTGATGGAGCTGGGAGATGGCATGCGTTATATGGCTTGAACCTTTTCAGGATTGTACTTTAAGCCGCCGTTTGTGACTATTACGCCTAGAAACTTACCTTCTTCAGCACCGAAGGAACATTTGCTTGGGTTGAGCTTCATGTTGATTTTGCGCAGCTGTTCGAAGGTGCGCTCTATGTCCAAGAGGATGGTGTCTTCTTCCCGGTTTTTTATTACCAGATCGTCGACGTATACTTCTAGATTGACGCCGATTTGATTTATGAAAGCTTGGTCCATTAGGCGCTGGTAGGTTGCGCTTGCATTCTTGAGGCCGAATGGCATTTTGGTGTAGCAATACACCCCTCTATCGGTTCTGAAGGCGGTTCTGTCTTCATCCTCATAGGCCAATTGGATTTGATGATATCCTCGATAGGCATCAAGAAAGCATTTAAATTTGAATGGCGCTAAGGAATCTACCTTGAGATCGATTTCTGGCAAGGGATAGTGGTCCTTTGGGCATGCTTTATTCGGATCCTTGTAGTCGACGCACATGCGCCAGGATCCGTTCTTTTTTAGGACCATAACCGGGTTTGCTACCCATGTTTGGTGGTTGCACCGTCGAATGATGCCTGCCTCGAGTAGGTCATCAACCTGTTCATTCATGGCTTTGACTCTGTCTGGCCCTAGAGGGCGCTTTTTCTGCGCGACTGGTCGGGTGTCTTTGTAAGTGTTCAGGTGATGTTCGGCCACATCCCTTGGGACTCCGATCATATCGGATGACTGTCAGGCGAAGATGTCTTTGTTTGCCACTAGCAGTTGCTTAAGGTGTATGCGCACTTGGAAGGACAGAGTGGATCCCAGGGTGATCATTTGTTCTGGGAAGGCTGGGTTGAGAACCCATTTTTCATCTTCTATTGGGGCAGGTTTTGACGGTGGTGTTTGTGGCGCTGGTGATGATGTTGCGAGGCATTCTTGGTTGCCTCGGATGTACGCGATCCCCGTTGGTGTTGGGAAATCGATGGTTTGGTGGGGAGTTGACGCGTTGCTGTTGAAGTTGGCCGAGCCCTGTCGGCCCAACAAGATGTCGTACGACGAGGTGGCTGGGATGATGTGAAATGTGCAGGTCTTTGAGCGTGAGTGGATCCGTCGTCCAGGATGACTGTGAAGTCAAACTTGCCTAGGGGTTGAATTACCTCGTTGAAGAAACCAGCGATGCGTGCGTCTGACGGTGGTATTTGTGGCGCTGGTGATGATGTTGCGAGGCATTCTTGGTTGCCTCGGATGTACGCAATCCCCGTTGGTGTCGGGAAACCGATGGTTTGGTGGGGAGTTGACGTGTTGCTGTTGAAGTTGGCCAAGCCCTATCGGCCCAACAAGATGTCGTACGAGGAGGTCGCTAGAATGACGTGAAATGTGCACGTCTCCGAGCGTGAGTGGATCCCGTCGTCCAGGATGACAGTGAAGTCAAAACTTGCCTAGGGGTTGAATTACCTCGTTGAAGAAACCAGCGATGGGTGCGTCTGGCTGGAGACGCGCTTTGTCTTCAACATCCAACTGTTCGAAGCACTGTTGATACATTATATCGAAACTGCTTCCGCTATCGCACATCATTTTGTATGTGCGGTAATGACCGAACAGGGCGGTGATGATAAGTGGGGTAGTTGATGTTGCACCTCCCTGTACCGTGGGGAGGACAACTTGGGCTTTTTGCCAGTTGTTGTTGTTTCCTGCGCCTGATTGTGTAGACGTGGTTTTGGCGCTGGCTGGCTGTAGCTTGCGTTTGTTGCGCTGTGTCATATGACATTGTCTTGAGTATGCGCCGCGGACATGATTTGTTCTGATGTCCTTGATTGGTATTAGTGGGTCTTCGTTCTTTCGTGCGCCAGCGCGCACGTGTTTGACGAGGTTAGTCAACTTGCCCGAGCGGAGGGCAGCCTCTATCACCATTTTAAGGTTGTAGCAGTTGTCCGTGTCATGACCAATGTCTTTGAGGAAGTAACAGTATTTGGTGTTGTCGACATTCTTGCGGTTGGCTCCCATAGGTTTTGGGAGTTTGAATGCGACTTCACCGGTTAACAAGACCTGGGCTAACACCTGTGACGGTGTTTTTGTCAATGGTGTTCAGTCTTGGTTTCTTCGGCCGCTGTTGCGCTGGTCGCGCGTTTGTTTGCTGCCGATAATATTTATGGCGTCGCCAGATGTTGAATATCTTCCTTCGTCGATGGTGGCGGAAATTCGGCTCCAGACAGAGGGTCAATTGTTGTTGCGATTGCGGTTATTGCTTGAGGTCCCGCGTTGGTTGTGGTATTTGGTTTTCTGATTTCCGGCGTAGAGCTTGGCGATTTTGACGACCTCTTCCCAAGACTCGGGGATACCGTCTTTGCCTTGGAGGGCATTTTGCAGGTTGTCGTCGTTGACGTTTGCTATGAAGGAGGTTCGAGTTGCCTCGTCCCCGGTTCCCAACAGGAATGCTTCTTTGTTGAACTGCACGATGTAATCTTCGAGCGGTTCAGTGTCTCTATGCTTGCAGAGAAGAATCTGACTCTTGTCGCATTTGTGGCGACGTTGCTGGCTGAAATGGAGTGAAAATTTTTCGATCAGCTGTTCGTAGCTGTCGATGCTTCCGACGGGAAGATTGTGGAACCATACCCTGGCTGCTCCGGAGAGTGTCTGGGCGAACATGTGGCACCAGACAGGTAAGGTCCATCCGATGACGGCCCCGGCTTGGTTGAAAATGCCAAGGTGGTCATCGGGGTCTGTAAGGGCGTTGTATAGCTTGACGTTGGCTGGTAGGCGCTGCCTTGGCGGTATTGTCGCTTGGGAGATACGTCTTGTGAAATTGGATTTGTCCGCAAACACCGTGGGCCTGTACGGGAGTGATAGGTCGGTGGTTGCGGCATTGTAGAAGTGGTTGAGACATTCTCTGTGATAATAAGGGCTGTGCCGGTAATGTCTTGAGGCCTCGTCCTCCCAAGAACTTTCGTCATAGTCTTCGTCATCAAAGCGGTTGTACTCTGCACGGGCCTGGTCAGTAAGGGGTTTTCCCTGACCTCCCCCATGACGGGTAGCCATCGATGGTTTGACACTTTTGGAAGTGGAAGCCATGATGGCTTTTCCTGTGAGGCGTCGACGCTCTAGTTGAGCGTCAAGCGCTTTCTTTTGTTTTTCGTACCACTCGTTGTTGATTTCGTCGATTTCCTCCTGGGTAGGTGGTACGTCAGTGGCGTCGAAATCAATACCACGAGGGGTAAAGATGGTGTTATTTTGATTTTCAACATCCTGACCTTGTGGTGAGTTAGGTTCGTTGGTGAAGTCTTGGACAATTCCCGAAGGGGATTGGTTTTTTAGGGGTGAGGTAGTCATTTTAATGTAAATGCCTGGCGGTTTAATGTTTTTGTTTAGAGTATTAGTGGTAAGGCCACGGATGGCGCCAATTAAGAAACACGAATCCTAGATTGTCGGCTTAGCACCAATCTTGGTAGTGCTTCCACAGGGTTTTATAAAGAAGTATGTATATAAAATGTGATAGGTCTAAGGACAAGACCAAGGATGTTTAGAGACAACAAGTTAGAAGAGCCGAGCCTCTAAATGTTAGCAAATAAACAAAGGTTGGAAAAGTACGATGTGCTCGTAGTCTTTTCTGTGAAAGTGTTCGTAGATATCGGATGCCAACAAAAGGAGAAGAAGCTCTCCTTTTATAGTACCTCGATATACGACTTTCTCCACCCGTCCTCTACCCTTGATGGGGCCCGACCCAGGTAAAGGTGTCTCTAGGTTTCCGGCGCAAGTCCCTAGGCCCAATGGTGCAAATGGGTTTGATAAAAAAGAGGGGAAAGGGGAGATGTTACCGTCCTGACGTAAATACACGTGGCGTCCGTCAATTGGACGCTTGTGGGCGGCGGACGCGTGGCGTCCACCTAGTGGCTGTAGCAGGGCGGTGAGTAATCATCTTCTTCTACAAGAACTTGAGACAAGTTGAAGGGTTGTAAAAGTCTTCAAGAAGATATCTTGGCTGAGAAGCTGCCACGTCGTCGTCCTTTCAGACTGTCAGGTAATGCGCAGCCATTGATAGGCTGGAAGGTCTGACGGGCAGCTGGCAGCGTCAGGAACAATTGCCTGGGGCAGGAGTGTGTCTCGAGGCTGCCCCATAAGGCATTTTTGTAATCATGTTGTGAAGCTTTGTCTATCTTGCTGGAGAAGCTTCACAGTGTGTCAGTCCCGCTGACGTAAAACGGGCGGATAAGTCCGTGTCATCCGTTAGATGGACGCTAGGCTGTTCGCTGACGTAAAACGGGCGGTTGACCAAGCGTCATCCGTTAGATAGACGCTAGTATGTGAGCTGACGTAAAACAGGTGGGTCAAGCTGCATCATCCGTTAGATGGGCAATAGTCACCTCGTTTTATGTAAAGCGGGCGCATTGTTTTTAACTTGTGACATGGTATTTGCGTGACGCTTTAGTACCATATCCCTTCAATATAGTTTCATTTATGCCATAATCAATGAATTTATAACATGGGAGAGGCTAACGAAAAAAGTGAGTTATTGTACAAAGTGTAAGAAACAATATGGAGCGTATGATTAAATATAATAATCAGGGACACGATGATAATTTCTTAGCGTCATTAAAGTTCCACCCCTATTTTTAAAACGGCCATAACTTTTTCATACGACATTATTTTTTAAAAAAAAATTACACCACAAAAACAAGCTTTTCATCCTCTTTAATTTTCATACCATATTGCAATACTTTAAAAAAAACATTTTGTTGGGTTGATAGTACTTGCGTCTAAATGTAAACACTTAATATTATTACTTGCGTTTAAACATGTCTGAACCAGAACAAGCCTAGTAGTAATATCTGTAATTTTAAATTGTTTTTTTGCTGGCTTGATAGTACTTGCGTTTAAATATAAACACTTGATATTATTACTTACGTTTAAACATGTCTGAACCAGAACAAGCCTAATTGTTATTGTTGTGATAAGTAAACATCACGTATTACTTATCATCAATCTAGACACCAATCAGTCAAGATCTCTTTTTTTCCACTGTTGCAAACTTGCAATCCCTCATTTAATAATTTGCTTCACGTACCTGTTTAATATGATCTTCACCGAAAAGAGAAGACTGTGATGAATGGTGTACCCAATGGGTCTGCTGCGCCAAGAGACACCCAAATGAAAACTGGCCTAAGTAACCGGTCATTAAATGCTCAGACGCCATTAAAAAAAAACTGCAGATGTTGCTCAACAAAAAGATAATATTGCTATGAGTGGTACACCCAATGGACAAGATGCACCAAGAGAGGCCCAAGTGAATACTCGTCCAAGTAATGTATCATTAAATGCTCATGTGTCTTTTGCTACTGTTGGTACTAAAAGAAATTGTTTAAGTTATGTTGCATCAAAAGAGACCCAAACAAACATCATTCCTAGTAATACGTGATGTTTACTTATTAAAACAATAACAATTAGACTTGTTCTAGTTCAGACATGTTTAAACGCAAGTAATAATATCAAGTGTTTACATTTAGACGCAAGTACTATCAACCAAGCAAAAAAAAATTAAAAGTACAAATATTACTACTAGGCTTGTTCTGGTTCAGACATGTTTAAACGCAAGTAATAATATCAAGTGTTTACATTTAGACGTAAGTACTATCAACCCAGCAAAAAAAAATAAAAAAATTAAACGTATAGCAATATGGTATAGAAATGAAAGAATATGAAAAGCTTGTTTTTATGGTGTAATTTTTCTTAAAAAATAATGTCGTATGAAAAATACCTATTTTGCCCATCTCCTTCTCTTTTAGAAACTCAACGTATATTTTTCCTCTTTTAATCTCATCTATTAATTTATTTTGATCAAAGGCCCAAAATACTTCTTACACTTACGTATGTTATACAACTTTGTACCTTAAACTTTCTCTTTACAACATTATACGATTTGATTTCATTCTATATATTCGATAACATGTAACAAGATAAACATCACACATATCAAACAATAATATAAATATGCAACTACCTTATAAGTTTACTTTAATAGAATTATAATAAGCAAACAAAACCATTAATTAAAATGAACTGTAAATGCAGAAGATTATATTAACAATTCTACTAAAATAACTAAATTCTTAGTATAATCCATATCATCGATCACAAAGAGAATGTTTCTTATTTCTTATTTCAAAATTGAAATTTAGGATGCAATTTTCGAATAAACTTAAATTCTTAACATAATCCATATCATTTATAATTTCAAATTCAATAAGGTTTACTATTTATCCAAATAAAAAATTCGAAGTTAAAATAAATATCCATGCCAACCGAGGCTCATGAAACAAAATTCTTGTTTAGTTATTTCATGATAAATAATCTTTTAGATCAACTAGTAAGCCAAATATTTCTATTGGATGTAACCATACTTTGTAATTTATCTCACAAAAGTCATATACTTTTGTTCATCATTGCTTTCTTAACAATTTTTAGGTAAACATTAATTTAAGCTAACTAAGGAATGTACTTTATTTTACATGTATAAATCTATAAGGTTTAGATGTTCACAAAAGAAAAATGTCTATTCCCAAGAAAGGTTTAAAACTGAATGCGACATAACAATTGGATAGAGATGAATATGAAATATAAATTAGATGTGGAACCACGGAAGGGTTGAATTCAATTCATTGCAACAACTAAATCTATTAAAATCACATAAAGAACATATTCCGTGTTTATATTAAGCACAATAAAATAGTAATTAGGAGCATTGTTATTAATAGATATCCCTTATATTATAATAATATAGTTACAAAATGGTCATGAATAGTAACTAATTAGGGTTTGATTATACCTAACTAAACTACGGTCAGCTTATTTATTATAATAATATAGTTACAAAATGGCCATGAATAGTAACTAACTAGGGTTTGGTAATACCTAACTAAACTACGGTCAGCTTATTTTGTCTTCTTTATATAGTAACTAACTAGGGTTTGGTTATACCTAACTAAACTACGGTCAGCTTCTTTTGTCTTCTTTATATAGTAGCTAACTAGGGTTTGGTTATACTTAACTAAACTACGGTTAGCTTCTTTTGTCTTCTTTACCATCCAAAGTTGATTGCTACGTTGACCAACGTTTAACATTTCTTCACCGACTCAACTTATTGGTATAATTTGCACTATTTTTAAGAATCAAATAAATTAAAGAATCATATAAGTGGAGCCATTTCATGATATATATATATACACACACCTATACACTCCTAAAAACATACTTATTATTGACACTACTCCACGTGTGAATCTTCATGCAGACCCCAAAGTCACCATACATATTAGAATATAAATAAATATAAGGTGCACCTTATGTTTCTTCTAATAACATATCCAACTACCACCACCACATCCAATCAACACAAGAACATACAATGGCAAAACTAACACTTGTCTTGCTCACCTTTGTCTCCCTTGTAGCCTTCGCTACATCACACAAAACCATCATCACCACCACCATCGATGATGGGGAGTCGGTCTCAGAATAAAGGCGGTGTAGCCAACGGTTACAAGGACAAATGTTGTCTTTTAAGGTAACATTTTGCAAACTTTCAAAGTGGATTAGCTTTCTTCATAAACAAATCCGATTACCACCATCCCCGCCGCAACGCGCGGGAAACCGCCTAGTTTAGTATAGATTTAGATTGTATCTCATTTAAAATTCAAATCTTCTCAGTGATAGAAGATTCCTTTGTCATTGTATATAAGAACATCGTATGTATCATAATCAATTCAATAGAAAATAATCTTTCATGGTATCATATGCCTTCTTTGATCCTACCCTAATTTCCTAACCTCCTTCTTCTTTTTCTGCCCCCTTCGAAACATTCTACAGCTTCTGCTGCCGCCGGACAACCTCCCTGCTTCCCTTCTCTTTCCAATTCTGCCCCCTCTTCTTCTTTTTACCCTCATGGACTCTAAACCTCATCCGGCACTAACCGTTATGAATATCAAATCTCATGTACCTATCACGCTTGAAAACGATTCGACCCATTACAATACATGGTCGACATTGTTTAAGATCCATTGTCAAGTGTTTGAAGTTTTGGACCATCTGTCCCCAAAACCTACTGCAGCCGCAACCTCTTCTGATCCCGCCAAAGCAGCCGCTGAGGACAAACTGTGGCAGCGTGTAGACGCTCTTGTCCTACAATGGATTTATGCCACAATCACCCCTTCTCTCGTGAACATCATCATTGTTCCAGGTCAGTCCGCGTGTGACGCCTGGTCTGCCCTTGAAGATCACTTTAATGATAATAATAACATGCGTGCCATCTATCTGGGACAGGAGTTTGCTAACCTCTGTCTCGATAATTTTTCGTCTATGGAAGAATATTGTCAAAAGGCGAAAAGTATTGCAGATCAACTTGCCAGTGTCGGGTGTCCCGTTGACAACCGTATGTTAGTCATCAAAGTCCTTACCGGTCTTCCTGAACAGTATGACAGCATATCCACAGTCTTGCAAAACCGTGATCCATTACCCGATTTTAAAGACGTCCGGTCTCGCCTTAAAATGGAAGAAGACAAGAAGAAACGCCAATCGGCTAGGGCTGCTCAACACTCCGCTACTGCACTCGCTGCCTCTGTTTCATCCGCACCTCAGAAGCCTTCGTCCTCCTCAGCATTCTACCCCTCCGCTGATCGCGGTCGTGCCCGCTCACGCGGACGCGGTCGTGGACGCGGACGCGGATCCTATTCCAGAGGACGCACATCCAACAATCAAACCAACACCCCAAATCACCCCTACATCGTATTCCTTAGTAACTGGACCGCCAATCAATGGGCGCGCATCCTAAACTCAAACAACGCCTCTGCCAACAACACACCTCCCTGCCCCTACCCTTCACGTCCCACGGACTCATCTCAGAACACCGCAGGTATTCTAGGTGCTCGCCCTGATCAGCCCAACAATAACACCTACACCCCTACCGACATTGAGCAGGCCCTATACACTATGGCGTTGAACCAACCGGAACACGGCTTTATGGACACTAGAGCATCCTCTCACTCGGCAAACGAGCAAGGTATATACTCTCCGTCTAATTTTAATAAGTGCACTGATAAAATATTATTGTTGGTAATGGCATGGCAATCCCAGTTTTGGCCCAAGGCAACCAGACCTTACCCCCGCCTTTTCCCCCACTTAAATTAAATAACGTACTTTTTGCCCCAAAACTTATTAAAACCCTGATTTCGGTACGCCGCCTTACCACCGATAATCTTGTATCCATCGAGTTTGACCCTTTTGGTTTTCTTGTGAAGGATCTCAAAACTCGGGAGCCTATCCTTAGATGCAACAGCACCGGCGATCTTTACCCACTGACTCAACCACTCTCCACCATCACTCAACCCTCGGCATTTGTGGCTGTTTCTCAAGATCACTGGCATCAACGCCTGGGTCACCCCGGCGCTAATTTATTGCATTCTTTAAAAACTTCTTCTTGCATTAATTTTGGCAAACCTTTGAATAAATTGTGTGAACCTTGTGTGTTTGGAAAGAGTGTTAAATTACCTTTTTATGATTCTATTAATAGCACTCGTTTACCATTTGACATTGTTCACAGTGACTTAAGGACCTCCCCTGTTCTAAGCACGGGAGGCCATCGGTATTATGTCTTGTTCCTTGATGATTATACAAATTGTTTGTGGACATTTCCCCTAGCAACGAAATCTCAAGCTTTTGCCACCTTCACTAACTACTATAACCATATCACCACTCAATTTGAAAGACACATCAAACAACTTCAATGCGACAACGGAAGAGAATATGCTAAGAACAACTTTCTAGCATTTTGCAACACCAACGGGTTGCACTTCCGTTTTACTTGCCCATATACCTCATTCCAAAATGGCAAGGCGGAGCGTAAAATTCGCACTATTAATAACATGCTCCGCACTCTTCTTGCCAAAGCCAATCTCCCACCCAATTTTTGGCACCATGCCCTTGAAACAGCCACTTACTTGCTAAACATTTTACCAAGCAAAACACATGACTTCCAATCACCCACCTCCATGCTCTACAAATGCACACCCGAATACGATCACTTACGCGTTTTCGGATGCCTGTGCTACCCAATTCTACCATCCACCACCATACACAAACTCGCCAACCGGTCCCAGCCGCGCGTGTTTCTTGGCTACCCACCTAACCATCGTGGCTACAAGTACCTTGATCTTCAATCCCATCAAATCATCACTTCTCGCCACGTACAATTTGAAGAAACTATTTTTCCTTATAAAATACAACAACCCGAAAACATACAATCCTACAATTTCCTTCACCGGCATTGACTGTGGAGAGACTTTCAGTCCGATTGTAAAACCGGCAACCATTCGCTTGGTTTTATCTTTAGCCTTAGCTCGTTCGTGGCAAATAAACCAACTGGACGTCACTAATGCCTTCTTACACGACAACCTCAGTGAGACAGTATATATGTATCAGCCGGTCGGATTTCGCAGTCCCGAGCATCCCGACCATGTCTGCCTATTAATGAAATCTTTATACGGCCTGAAACAGGCCCCACGGGCCTGGTACCAGCGGTTTACTAACTTTATTGTTTTGCAGGGCTTTTGTCAAAGCAAATCAGATAACTCATTGTTTGTCTACAAACAGGGCAACGACATTGCATACTTATTAATTTACGTTGACGATATTATACTCACCACTTCATCAGCGACTCTTCGTCAACAAATTATGAATAGCCTTGCAGGTGAATTTGCTATGAAAGACTTGGGACCACTGTCGTATTTTTTGGGGATTCAGGTTATGCGCACAGGCAACAACATGTTTCTGTCTCAATCTGCATATGCCACTGACATCATCCATCGGGCCGCTATGGATTCATGCAAACCTGCGGCTACACCAGTTGATACACAGTCTAAACTCAGTGCTGATTCTGGTCCGCTTCATGATGATCCCACCACATACCGCAGTCTTGCAGGCGCTCTCCAGTATCTCACTTTCACTCGCCCTGACATCTCGTATGCGGTCTAGCAAATCTGCATGCACATGCACGCTCCTCGGGTCGCTCCTTGGAATGCGTTAAAACGCATCCTTAGATATATTCAGGGTACTAAAGACCTCGGTTTACATCTCGGCCCCACTGATATCTCCTCCTTGCGTGCGTATACTGACGCAGATTGGGCAGGTTGCCCAGACACTCGCCGCTCTACCTCAGGTTACTGCGTCTATCTCGGTGACAACCTGATCTCCTGGTCCTCCAAACGACAGTCCACCGTCTCTCGCTCAAGTGCTGAAGCTGAATATCGGGGTGTAGCAAATGTCGTCACTGAAATATGTTGGTTGCGCAATCTTCTGCTAGAACTATCTCATCCGCTGACTCGAGCCACGTTGGTCTACTGCGACAACGTAAGTGCAATCTACTTATCAGGCAACCCGGTTAATCATCAGCGGACAAAGCACATTGAACTTGACATCCACTTTGTTCGGGAACAAGTGCAAAAGGGCAATGTTCGCGTCCTACACGTTTCGTCTCGCCATCAAATTGCGGACATCTTCACCAAAGGGTTACCACGAATCTTATTTGATGATTTCAGATCCAGTCTAAGCATTCGGCCACCCTTCGCTTCGACTGCGGGGGAGTAATAGATATCCCTTATATTTAGTATAGATTTAGATTGTATCTCATTTAAAATTCAAATCTTCTCAGTGATAGAAGATTCCTTTGTCATTGTATATAAGAACATCGTATGTATCATAATCAATTCAATAGAAAATAATCTTTCAGTTATGCTTTAAGATACATATTAATATTTCTCAAATATTCTGAAAATAATAATTCGCAATTTGACGCGGTTAGAGAATATGCAAATATGGTTTTAAGATTGTATGCACGCCATAAAACTGTCTGCACTAAAAAAGAATAATAAAAAAACAACAACATGGTTTGATGGGGAAGTTTGGTTTACCTTCTCGTGGGTTTAGTTCTCATGTTGTGATCCATCAATATAATACAAACTATAAAGCAGATAGTTTACCTTGGATTCTTTTCGATTGCTTCACGTTCTGAATTGAGTCTTCCCAAGATTAGTTCTGTTTCGGAATTTCATTAATGAGTCCATCTTGTTCACGAAGCTTTCATCCGGAATCCACAAAAGATGAAATCAGAAAGCATAGAGGAAGGGTTAAAGGTGTTGGTCCGTTATCGTAAAGAGCACTTCCGTGCTGATAACGTGTTGTAAAACTAGGCTAATAGCATAGAAAGATAGAGAGGGAAAGGGATATAATATCTATACATATAATATTTAGAAGCAATTTTGGACACTTGGCAATCATTTACCCCCCTAGCAATTATCTCTCCTCCATTTGTGAAGCCACATGGCACATTGTGAGAATTTATAAATTTTTTTTTTTTAAATCAAAAACCGATAAAATATAAATACCCTCTTAGAAACACACGGACATAACACAATCCTTCTATTACGTCGCCTCCTCCACACAAGAAACCCTAATCAGGGTGATTCCACCTTCTCAATCATCTCCAATTGCAGGTAATCGATCTTCTATTCTTATTTCAGTTAATCGACGTTTATATATCTTTTTTCTGTCTTTTCTTTAACTGATTTTCCATATCTGTTTTTATATTTTCGATTTCTGTGGTTGTCTTTTTTTTTCAAATATTCGGATTTACTGTTTTTTATTGGTTTTTTGTTTATTATTGTTCAGTGATGTTAATAGTTTTGATTTTGTATTGATGTTTTAGGGTTTATGTTTTAGCTTTCGATTTAGGGATTTTTATGGTTCGATTGATAAGACTGAGTTTTGAGTGATTATTAACACTGATTAGGAGTTTATGTGTTACGTTTCGAATTAGGGTTAATGTTTTAGGTTTCGGTTTAGGGTTAAATTGATGTTTTAAGAAAGGTACGAATGGATTTTTATGATTTAGGTTTTGATTAAGGGTTTCTGTTTTAGGTAACGATTTAGGGGTTTTTAGGGTTCAACTGATGTTATAAGGTTTCATTGAGTGTTCTTTATTTTTCGTTTGTTATTATTGAGAATGATTCTGGCTTTATGTTTTAGGTTTGTATTAGGAAAAATGTTTTAGGTTTTGATTTACGGTTCAATTGATGTTTTAAGAAAGCTACGAATGGATTGTTATGATTTAGGTTTCGATTAGTGGTTTATGTTTTAGGTATCGATTTAGGGGGTTTTAGGGTTCAACTGATGTGGAATACTGGAATGTTCCACCACATGTGTATTCTTTGAGCTTTTAGTGAGGTTGGTATAAGTGACGATTGAATGAAACCACTAAAATTTTGTGTTTTCATTGTTGTAAACTTTTTAAAGTGAGACTTTACCTTTTCTTTGTCTGTCAACCAAATACCTGTTAATACATGAATAACATATTTGTAAATGTTAACATAAATTAGGAATTGCAGTTAATTTTATCTTCATCAAGCTATCAGTTATCACTTTTGTTGAACTGGTCAACTGTAGTTTTGTTAGAGAATTATCTATAGTTATATGATTTCTTGATCGACTAAGGTTACTTGTAGTTCCCCTCTATAGTCTAGGTTTTCTATATAGAGTGAGGTAGTAGCCTCACAACGAAATCAAGAAATATTTACCAAATGTGATTTGTAGCAGTTCTAAATATAATATGTTTATTTGTCATTTTAGATTTCGTCTTTTGTTTTGCAACTTAAATAATGAAATCATACATACAGAGACAACCAAATGAATAAAAAAATGACTTCTGATTTTCTTGGCTTTCTTTTTATGTTCTGTTGGTGGCTTGGTGCAACATATTTTACTTATTCCAATATCAGTTTTTTGGATTTTCGCCATGTGTCGACATACTAGATTGATAATGCTACTGTGCAGGAGCATATGTTGCTGGAAAAGCGGTACCGGGAACTTACGGATTTGTCGGTAAGTTAGACCTTGTAGTCTCCCGGTGATGAATATTCGGTTAATTAATAGTGACTTGCTACGACAAAAAAAAATATGACCATATGCATCGCATCATCAGTATTACAAGCAAACCCAGTTGGAAGCAATGACAAGCGAAAAGGCTGCAGCAGAGTTCCAATTAGAAAAGGAGATGAAGCGTATTAAAGAAGCTCAGGTTCATTGTTGCTTCTATTCATTGCATTTTTCTTTTCTTTTTTTTAACTATAAAGGTGAATATGATGGGTGGATCAGTCAGATTGGGTAACATGTTAAAAAGGATTCGAACGAGTGAACTTTTAGCCCATGTTGTGAAACACATGGGCTGGAATCGCCATTTGGCCCTAAAACACTATGTTCTGTGTTAACTTTTTAAAGTAATAAATGCTTTAATTCTTAGTAACAATGCAGTATTATTACCATCATAATTCATAGTGTTGAATACAAACGATTTAGGAGGCTGTATGTATTTTGTGTTGTTGAAACTGTTTTAGATCAAAATACTCTGTCGTTAAACTATTGATGTATGGTTTCTGGTAATGTGTTTGTATTTTACACTACATTGTTAGTTTTTTCCTGGGATGATGTTGTTCATGTAATTTGTTTGTATTTTAAAATGCTGAATTTTTTTTCTTACATTACAGATGGAATTAGATAATGATATTGAGTCCATTGTAGTTAAGGATAGTGATTGGTATCATCTCTTTTTAAATTCTTCTGCTGATTCATGTATATTTCAAGTAAATGACAGTTGAATAATATTTTTAAAATAGCTTGATATGCTTCCTTTGCTCCATGTGGTTGAGGCTAACAGACCTCTCCTTGTAGAAGAATGTTTTGTTCACTTATTTGTTATGTTATGCAGGTTGGATGGAAGGCATATGTTGCTTCAGGCAGACATTATTTTAGAAAAGAATATGATAAGTCAAGCTCCTCAGGCCATTGGAAGTGCAGTTTATATATCTGCTCATGATGCTTCTGAAGTTGGTCCTTCAACAAGATCCGAGTGGTATTATAAATTATGTTATCACTATTTTATTGAAGTTAAATAATCATTGAAATAAGTGAAGAAGAAAGCAAAGATCCATGTAACATGTTTGGTCTTTTTTCCTTTAGCAGCTCAGCATTAATAGCTACACTTGGTAAAATTTACTTGTCATAGCCGTTAATAGTGGATCTCAAAGTTTCTCAAGTACATAAGATATCTATGTACCAATATTAAGGTAATGCATACCTGTGCTTTACTTTTGTTTTTTTTATTTATTTTACTTCCATGTAAAATTTGCCTGAAAAGATAGCCACAAAGGATACATGTCAATTGTTAAACGGGTCAGAAGTAGGAAAGCTTGTATTTTTTATGTATGCAACACTCTAATTTCTTTAATCATAAACTATGTATTCAGAGACGCAAGGCGCGCTCAAGGTGCATAGGTCTCGCACAGAGCCTAGATGCAAGGCGCACAAATTTAATAATACTGAGGGCTAGATCTTTAGATATTACCTTTGTTTGGTATATTAATAATGTGGGACTGAATGTTAAACGTGTTGGTAATAAGTTCATTGGAGAGTTGCTGAATGGAAGATTAAAAGATAACTACTTTGTTATTTGATTTAACATTTTAGAGGATACAAATAGTTTGATTTGATGTTGTTGAACTTGAAGATTAAGAGAGTATACATTTCCAAATAGATCAATTCGTAAATAGATGGGTGGAAATTGTTGGCTGATTTTTTTTGTGTATGTGATTAAGCTACAGATTTTTAAAAAGGACAGTGGTTGAGTTGTCGTACTGATAATAAAAATGTTTTGCCAGAACTGTATGCTAAAACTATGAGTTGATCATCGCAACTTTTATTTCAAATATCAAGATTAAATATTAAATAAAATAATCTTTAGTTGTTACATATCTGTGTAGAGTCTCCTTATAATGAAATTGTAGTCAACTGGTTTGGTGGTACAATGTTAAACAATGTTATTTGCTTCTGTCTTTATGGTTGTATCAGTGTAGGTTCTGTAAAAAGGAATGAACTGTTACTAACTTTAGATAAACATATTAGTTTATCTATTCATATAATTTAGTCCACTGTTTGGAAGCTTGATTGAAGATTGGAAAACCAAAACATAAACATAACTGAAGTGCTAAAGATAGTTATCTAATTTAATTATTTTCACCATTTAGAAGTCCACATAGTGCGATGTCGTAAACAAAACGATTTGAAACGTCCTGACCCGTTAGTCGTTACTCTACCTATTAATAATCAACTTAAAAATCTATTATTAATTAAGGTTGATAACCATCAGTTGTTGACTTTCATCAGTCAACAGTTGATAGTTAAATGTTTGACAATTTTTTATTGTTTGCTATTTGAATGTTAAAGCACGTCCTCTTTATTTGTTATTACCCAATTTTTGGTTGTCTTAGTGATGGTGTCGTGTAGGTGACTAAGATCTCTTGTGGCGATGATGACGACTGGTTGGATGTGTTACGAAACGGTTTGGATTGGGCGGACGAGTTGGAAGTGGCGCTTATGGAAGTTGCTAATTTGAGTGATGTCGCAGTTTCGGGGTATGTGTTGTTCTGTGTTTTGATTGGTAGATTGATCATTATTTGTTGATTACTATTTACTGGTGGTTTGGTTGGTTAGAGGTCATAATTTAGGTGCCAAAATTATATCCGAAATAAGTTTTTGACTTAATAGGTTCTTTTGTCATATAGGATCCTGTTGAAAGCAATTATATTCATTTTGTATTTATCTTAAAAAAACTCTGATTAACACTCGGATTATATTCCTTTATTTGTATTGTTTTGATAATTAAATCTATCATTGCATATGATTGCTGATCTGTAAACAGTTGGGGTTCATCTGCTGCTGATATGCTGTTACAACAGCTGCAGCGTATACATATCACATCTGATCTGCTGTTACTGGTCAAAGGGTGCAAGCCAGACTCTGAGTGGAAGTCATCTCTTGATAAGCAAAAAAAGCTTCCTCCTGAAAACGAGTCTCCTTAAGTGTTTCTGTGTTTGGAAGCTTCTTTAGCAATTCGCAGTATATGCAGTGTATGTTAACCATCTTTTCCAGTTAATAGATAAGATTCTCTCTGTTCTGGCTTATTCTGACATTAGTCAAATTAAATTGAGCTAGATATAATCAGTCATCACTATCTCTATATAACATTATATTATACGATTACACTGCCTTATACCACCAGACTCAACCAGATTTGATTTCAAAGTTAGTATTTTTGAAATTTTTTTAATGCCATGACATAACAGTTTTTGTTTAGTTTGATCTTACAATATATTTTTTGTTATTGTAATCATTTTATTCGCTTAATCACAGCAACAAATGGCTCAAAATTCTTCTTCATACAATGATTTGTTGTAGCAAAGGCAAGTAAAAGTGTTATTAATTTATCATTCGTATTCATGGTTCTACTTGGTCACTATTGTTTATCGTTCGTTTTCATGGTTATACTTGGTCACTATTGTTTATCTATATATTCCATCTTTCCTTCATTCACAAGCATATGCATTGTAGTATACAATGTAAGCAACTATTGGTGCCAAAAAACAAGAATTTCTCTATGTGGCTTAAGTTAGTACCTATTTCTTTGAAAAGTTTGAATGTAAAATGTGATTTTGTAGCATCATTTGCTATTTAGGTTAACCACAGTTCTTTACTCTTTTTGTTGTTGTGCCATGTGTGTACTTAGGGCTGTTCAAAACGCTCGGCGCTCGCCGATCGTTCGCCGCTCGTTCGGAATTTGCTCGGAAATTGCTCGTTCGATTTTCCGCTCGGTTGTAAATGAGCCGATCGGCTCGGTTCGGTTTGTAAACGAGCCAAGCACGAGCAAAGGTCCGCTCGGCTCGGTTCGGCTCGATATAATTTTTATTAATTTATTATATATAATTATATGTATAAACATTAATTACAATTATATTTAACATTTTATACATGCCACTCTGTTGGATTTAGGTCAATATATGCATATATAGAGTTATATTTATAGTTATTGGCTCAGTCAACTCAATGATAAATTAACCCTAAATTTAATTGTAAAACCCTAAGTCGTGAAAAAACATGTTTAACTTCCTATTCCCATTAGTTCTCCACCATCAATCATCTCCCGCTATCAACCTACGCCACAACAAGACAATCGTTCTCTGTAGTATGCTCAACTAGAGCCTCATTCTCAAACGGTCGAACCTCAGACATCACTAGGCAGGGAGAATATTAAAGGAAACATCCCAAATTTATGGTTGTCCGAAAACATTCACCGCTCGTCGCTCGCTCGATGCTCGCTCGAAAAAATGTACGCTCGAACACTGCTCGCTCGGGTTCTGGATCGAATGTAAATGAGCCGATCGGCTCGGTTCGATTTGTAAATGAGCCAAGCACGAGCAAAGGTCCGCTCGGTTCGGCTCGGCTCGTGAACAGCCCTATGTGTACTTTAGGTTTGGTACGGCTGGTACATCACCTAGATCATAAGGGTTGGATACCAGACAGAAAGTCGAGGAGCTATAACGAAAGGCTAGAGCAGAATTTTTAGTCGGATAGAATTTTTACATTGGTTTATGCAGCGGCAACAGAGAAGGATGCAAGAAGCGCAAGATGGCATACTTGCTTAGTAGAACTATAGGTAAATTGATTAATGAAGTTATTTATTATCGCGCTGATTATTTAGTTTATTGTCACACTTTAAAGCAGTTTTAGATAATTAAGTTGATTACAAACATCATCATCATCATCATACTCAGTTAATCCCACCTATAGCAAAGCTATGGTAGGGTCTGAGGAGGGTAAGATGTAGACAGTCTTACCTCTACCCCTAAGAATAGAGAGGCTGCTTCCAGTGAGACCCCCGGCTCGATGTGGTTTGGTATCAAGCCTTTGACATAAGGCACAAAACACTTAGCAATCAGGACAAACCCGATCGGTGCATGTACCCCTTTGTCTTTTGGCTATCAACGCCACCACATGATGCATGATTAACCGTCCGTCTTTTTTAACGTTATTTTCACGAAATTAGTAAAATAACGTTAAAACTAGTGCAACTTTACTTTTGCCCCCCGAGGGCCACACATATATACATTATATGCGCACACCATAAGTGGGGCGTTAATTAAGTTGATTACAAACAATATTCAGAATTTCTAATTTCAATTATGTTTTTTTTTCGAAGGTTGGATTGTATTTAAGAGACCCGGTATTCTCACATGGCCAGCTTTATGTCGCATTGTCAAGAGTTAAAAGCAGGGCAGGCGTGAAGTTACTTATACTTGATGCTGATGGGAAAGTGAAGACTAAAACAAAAAATATGGTGTATAAAGAAATATTTAGTGATATTTGAATAAAATGTGTATTGGTTTCTTTTAAATTTAATAAAATATTTCTGCTACATTTTTTTATATGTTTTACCCCTCAAAATAATTGTACGTTGGTGAACCGCGTGTAACGCGAGCAAAGATCTAGTTTCAGTAATAAAGTGTGTATTACAAATAAGATCCAATTATTATAAATAGAAATTAGAATTCTTATGGAACAAGCCTAAACTAATTTAGATATGTTACTTCAATTTGTAAATTTAAGAACTTATTAAACCTTGTTCAATACTAACTTTTTTAAAAAAGTGCGATTACAATAAAATGTTGAGGTAAACGGGCAAAAGTTGCATTACGGCCCCTTTTTATAAAAACAAATGTGATAAGAATTTTACTTTTAGATTCAATAAGTTACATATTTAAAATTGGCCTACTTGTATAAGGTAGGGTTTATGAAAAAAGTTTATTTTTCTTAAGAAGTGTAAAAAGTTTATGTAGTCATTGTGTTTTAAATTTTAGGATAAATGTTTTATATTCTTTTCGTGTTGCGTTATAACAATTTAAAACACAATCAAATGTATTTTAAGTGTAAAATTGTAAAACACACAATTATATTTCTTTGTATAATGTTTTAGAATTAATTTTTAGAATACATCTGATTTATTTTAAATTGTTACTTTTATTGCTTTTTTAGATAACACAAAGCTAAAACACATTTCTCAAAAAATTTAAAATACAATGTCTACGTAAACTTTTTACACTTCTTACAAAAATTCTTTTTTTAGCAAACTCCTTTCACTACTAGAAAAATGAGCAATTGCAACCAGAATTTGCGACCGTAAATAATGGTCGCAAAATTAGCAATCGTTTTCCGACCAATCACTTATTAGTAGCAACATTTGCGACTGACCATAAAGCGGTTGTAAAACGGTTGCAAATGTTGCGACCGATTACTTTCAATCGCAAAATAGTCGAAATATCTTAAAATATGGTCACCATTATGGGATTTGCGACAGCGTTCTGACCGCTCAGTTTGCGACCGTCTTAGCGGATGCAACAATAATAAAATATGGTCACTGTTAATGGATTTGCGACCGCGTTCTAACCCGCTTCGTTTGCGACCGTCTTGTATGTCGCAATAATAACTAAAATATGGGCTTACATTTTGGGCTCATATGAACGTTTACCCCATTTACTAATTAACTTAAAATATGGTAACTAACATGATAATACAGAATGTTTATTATGAATGTGGGGTACAATACAAAGCCGGGTATGTGGTATATATTTGTTTTTTTTTTTTTTGTAAATAAACTTTCATTCAAAAACCGCAAACCCGGTCCTCAAAACAAGGACCGACTGCAAAAAACCACATTACATCAAATACATCGGCGACCGACACCAATTCTTCCAATCTATTCTATTACATTTACTTCTATTTTTAAACCATAAATAGGACAGCGACTTAATTCTCGCAATTATATCCGAACCCTTAGGCTTCTTCCCATTAAAAACCAAATCGTTCCTAGCATACCATAGGCTCCATAAAGTCACGAACACAATACCTTGGACGATCATTCTCTTCACCTTGTCGCCACTAACCGTCTTGTATACTTCCAAAAGATCTCTCAAATCGAAAGCAAAAATCGGAGGGGTTCCTAACCATTTGCCAATCGCATCCCACACATTGGACGCAATCAGACAGCCCAAAGGAACACGCATCACAGACTCGTCTTCCGATTCGTAGCAAGGACAAAGAGCATCCGGCAAAGCCACCTTTCTCTTAACCAATTCCAACTTAGTCGGGATCCTACACATCTCTGCTCTCCACACCATAATGTGACACTTTAAAGGCACCCACGGAATCCATTTCAGCACAAAAATACCATGATCAGCGGCCCTTTACTGCATACATAATCTGACCGAAAGAGTAGAGAAAATACCATATTTATCCCTAGCCCAAGCACACTCGTCGTTCGATCATGGAAGAACCAAGTGTTCTGACCAGACCGATAGCTGTAACCATTGCTGGAATGCATCCACTGTACTAATCTTTTTAACCCAATCTGCTGCAAACAGATTCCTTTGGTTGCCTATCTTGATCCGATCCGAAATAAGGCAGTTTTTGTCAGTTTCTAACCCATATAGAATCGGCCATCGCTTTTTCAGAGTACCTCCATCCTGCCAAACGTCTAACCAAAAACGCACAGCAGTCCCATTGCCAACTCTAGCCCGAATAAACCATGCAGCGGCTCACTTCCAACTTTGACTGAACCCATTGTCTTGACTAGGGATGGCAATGGGTCGGGTTTGGGACGGGTTTAGGTAATCCCAACCCCATACCCGATTAGGTATGCTTGTCCCAAATCCGTCCCAAAACCCGTCGGGTTTGTATCGGGTAATTACCCGTCGGGTATCGTGGATACCCGCGGGTTTCGGGTAAACCCATTAATTTTAAAAACTTATCCATTGGGTATATCGGACTAAAAACCTGTCAGGTACCTATTACGTAACAACTAACCAATACATTTAGCATTATCAAATATGTATGTAAATGATTACAATGTATAAATATAAAATAGTTAAATCATATAAAAACACTAAAAGACATAGATAAAAGATATTATACACAAATAATTAGTGTTTTTTGAAGAAGATGACAATCTAGATGAACAATTATATATATTATGAATACATATTTTAAAAGCATATAGGAAATTACATCGGGTATCTAATCGGGTAAATGGGTATACTTTATCGGGTAATCGGGTCGGGTAAATGGGTATATCATCAAATCCCAAACCCGTCCCAAACCCGCGAAAAAAATAAAAACTAATCCCATACCCGGACCCATACCCGATTACCCGACCCCAAACCCGTCCCAAATGTGTCGGGTTTCGGGTTTACCCATCAGGTTTGGGTTTGATTGCCATCCCTAGTCTTGACTATACACTTCCAGTTCCCAGTGGCGTTTCTGTTCACTGGCAAGAAGTCCCATTCTTTCTTACTTTTGTGGCAAGCGTCTATGACCCGTCTCCATAACGCATTCGGATTTAACCTATACCTCCACGCCCATTTAAACAACAGCGCCTCATTCATATCTTTCAACCTCTTAATTCCAAACCACCTTGTTTTTTTGGAGTCGTAACCTTATCCCAACTAACCCAGGGAATTTTATTATTAACATTCGTACCGGACCAAAGGAACTTCCTCATTATCTTCTCAAGAGTATCAATAATTTTACCCGGGGCTTTGTATAAGGATAGATAATATATCGGGAGACTCCCAAATACCGACTTAATGAGCGTAACACGGCCACCAATCGATAAGAACTTCGACTTCCAAGACGCCAATCTAGCTTCAAACACCTCAATAATCCTCTTCCAATTACTAAACTTATTCATATTCGAACCCACTTTGATGCCCAAGTAATCAAGAGGAATACCTCCCCGCTTACACCCCAAAACAACCGCCATATAATCTAACTCTTCATTCCCCACACCTATCCCCATAAGGCTAGACTTATTAATGTTTATTTTCAGGCCGGAAACCACATAGAAACACCTTAGGATACGGGCCATATTAAGCACGTTATTCTCTGCCCAATCACCGATGATAAGAGCATCATCGGCGTACAAGAGATGGGAGATACTAACCTTTTCCTTCGATAAATACAATCCTTTAAACTCGCCAATCCGGACCGCTTTATTAATGACGCATGAAAGCGCCTCCATCACAACCAAGAATTGATATTTTATTTATTGTGTAAAATTAAAATATTCATAACTTTTCAAATCTCATTTTAGGGTTGATATTTGATTTATTGTGTAAAATTAAAATATGATTTTGGGTACGACTGGCAATTCAAACACGAACACGATAACCTGACACGAACCTACACGATTTTAACAGATTTCATGTTTGGCCTTAACATGTTTCGTGTCTATAACATGTCGACACGTTAAAACCTGTTTATTTTTGTGTCGTGTTCGTGTTTACCTGTTTCGTTTTCGTGTCTTATCGTGTACGTGTCTTAACAGGTCTTATCGTGTTTCTTGTCGTGTCTTGTCGTGTTAACTTATTTTACTAGATCTAAAGTACAATATTATGGTATTCTTTTCAGCAAGTGCACTATCACTCTGATGGCCTAGGAATCAATCCAAATCTTTATCACAATGGGAGGAGAAATGGAATGCTGAAATTTTTACAACGATTGGTGTGGGTTGATGATAGGGCACATGAAACTTTGGTAAGTTTCTTCACTTCATGTAGGTGTGCATCTCCCATAACTTATTTTTGGTTGTATTGGTTAGGCCGCTTACAGCGTTAGTTTGTTGATCAAGGAAGTGGTAAACTGTTTGATTGGGCCTTTAGTCTTTTAATTAGAGTAGGGCATGAGACAACTTTTGTGAAGACTAATATGTTTAAACCTTTTGGTGTTAAAAGCTACCTTTTTTTAGTAAATCCATTTCTTTTTTGTTTGACCCATTTGAAATGGAAGTAGTACTGCAATAGTTAGGTCTTGATTCCACTATAATTGATTTCACTAAAATAATTGAGGCATGTGATTGAAAAAATGAAGTTGATGGACGATGGAAACAAAATCTTCACTAATATTTTTCTATCTTCAGTGCAGTAATCAAAGATCCACAAAATCAATAATCACAAATGAAACAAATATACTTGGTTACACCTTGGAAGTGTTGAATAGTACAACGTATTTTTGAAATGGGTCGAAATCACCAGCTGTAGAAAAACAATCAAGTTAACTGTATGTTTGAGAAGTGTATTTGGGTTACATTGGTTTGGGTTCGGGTAGCTTGTTTCAATTTGAATTTAATAAATTTGATCTAACACTTTGCATTGGTTTATTAGATTGAAAAGTTGAACGCGATCATCCAAGATATAGTGAAAGAAAAAGAAGAGAAAGAAAGGCTGAACGGAATTATTGCGGGGTTAGTGATGGAGAAATAGAAAGATAAGGCGGAGAAAGAGGCTATGAACGAAAGAATGGCAAACGTTGAAGAAATTTTAAAAGTTAGGTTTCAAATAATCTAATCATAGATTTGGGATATAAATACTTTATTTTGAATATGTATTTTGTTATGATAACTTAGGTATTGGATATTTTAAGTTGAATGTTTTATATAATTGTGAAAAATTGATAAATGCTTAAATTTAAAAAATATGACATTATAAGCAAGTCAAAATAGCATATAGCTAAAAAATAACAAAAATAATACAAAAAACATTTTGCGACCGCAAAGACGGTCGCAATTTTGTAAAATGCAAGCAGTCACAAACAGTCGCAATTTATGCGGTCGCAAAAACGTCGCAACACGGTCGTCTTAAAACAAAGTGGAGCGGTCGCAATATTTGCGATCATTCTAACCGTCGCGAAATCCGAGTCGCAAAAAGTAGAAGCGGTCGCAACTTAGTCACAATAGGGAATTTGCGTCGAGTGTTTTTCAGACTACATTTCTAGTCGTAAAACGGTTGCAAAAGGGCAATTGCAACCGTTTTGCGACCGGAAATGCAGTCGCAATTGCTTAGTTTTCTAGTAGTGTTTTCTTACGTATGTATTAGAAAATATACAGTTTACTATGCTACACTTGATAACAAACATATACTACTTTTAAAGCAACTTGTTAATGAATTAACCGAGAGTGTACGCTAAAGTTGGCGTAGTATACTTCACTTTTCATATTTTTTAAATATACGTTGTAACTTTTGAAATATAAATAACCTAATTTTTTTTATTATATTTGTGCTGCCAAATTATGATTAGAGTAGTATATTAGTGCCGACCTTGTGAAATTGTGTTCTTCGAAGCAATGAAAAGTTTTAAAATAACACTACTTCATGACGCGGTTTCGATTCACAAGTCAATGAACAACTTTAAAAGTCAACATGGTCAAATTTGTTATGGACATAAGGATATGTTAGTTTGACCTTTTATTTCAGTTTGAAAACTATGTTCGCCTAATTTTGTGTTCCTTTTCTATAAACATCACACATTGTTGATCCACACATATTTTTTTATTTCAAATTTTTGAATAAACCAAAAATATATTTCTCCGCTGTTTTAATACTTTTTAGAGTAAATAGCTAAAACAGTCCTTGTTGTTTGGCCATTTCGACAGTCCAGCCCAAAATCAAAATAATTACTTGAACAGTTTCTTGACGATTTTGCCTCTTACTTAACGAGGTTGAGTTAACGCCGTTAAGTAATTGTTTTGGCCTATTTCGTGAAACTAAAGGGACTGTTCAAGCAATGTTTTAATTTTGGAGTGGACTGGCAAAGTGGCCCAAACTACACGGGTTGTTTTGGCTATTTACTCTTTTTTTAATTATAATTAAAATTATTATAATTATAGCAGTCTCAATATCGGACGAGGTTGAGGGAAGTGGTCCAGTATATCGGACGGGGTGGGTTTTGAATTTGTGGGCTCATCTTGTACTTTATGAATAAATAAATAAAAATTGTGTTAGTATAAATTAAATAAAAGAAAAAATATGTGATGAGTTAGAGCATCCTCAATAGAGGTTTTTAGGGGAGGTTTTTAGGATGGTGTCTATTATGATGGAGGTTTTTGATGGAGTTTTTTGGTGGAGTTTTTTCATAAGAAACCTTTAAAAACCTTAGAGGTGGGTTCAATGTGGGGGGTTGGGGTATTATTATAAAAAAAAACTTTTTTAAATATATATATTTTCATAAAAATATATCTTTATTTTATTTGTAAATTAATATCTTTATGAAACTAAATTTTATAGATTTATTTAAAAACAATCATTTTTATATTTATAAAAATAGAAAACTAAAGTTTTAATAATTAAATTTCATATTTCAAGTTTTATAAATATAAATTTTAATTTTTTTTAACTATTACGTTATAAATTTGAAATTTCCCACCAAAATGATCAGATATTCAAATTTTAAATTTCAATTTCTCATTCCCTCCTTTCAACCACTATAAATATAACCTTTATCCATCATAAGTTCCCACCAAAACGATCAAAATTCACATTTTAAATTTCAATTTCATATTCCCTCCTTTCAACCACTATTGATACAACCTTTATCCATGTTGAATCAATCTCCAGTATTCAACGAAGTCTTACAAGGTAATGCTCCTCCATATAATCTTACAGTTAATGGTACTTCGTACACAACAGGATACTATCTTGCAGATGGTATATATCTAGACTGGGATACATTAGTGAAAAGTTTTACATATCCACAAGGAGACAAAATGAAAGAATATAAAAAATGTCACGAGTCAGCAAGAAAAGATGTTGAGAGAGCCTTTGGTGTCCTCCAAGCTCGATGGGCAATCATACGTGGTCCTGCAAGAGCTTGGAGCCTGCAACATATAAGTGATATCATGCATGCATTATAATGCATAATATGATTATAGAGGATGAAGGTTGTGCTATCAACAATTGGTCGAGAGATGAGGATGAAGATGCACTACCAACTTACGAACATGGAGCCTTAGTAGCATTTGAACAATACTTACAAATGTTTAAAGTTTTACGTAATGAAGAGGCTCATCATGCACGTCGTGCAGATTTAGTGGAACATATATGGTCACTTAGAGAACAAGTTTAATTTATGTATTGTTTGATTGTTGTAATGTTTAATTTGTGTCATTTTAATTATTCTAAGCTTTAGTTTGTAATTTTAATTATTTGAATGTTTTATTTATGTAATTTAAATTATTGTAATGTTAAATTTGTGTGATTTTGGAACTTCTTAATGTTTTCAATTTTTTTTAATTTTCTCTACATAAAAAATATTTAAATGTTTATTTATATTTTATTAAAATAAAAAAGCTGATAATTAATAATAAATTAAAATATTTAAATGTCTAATTTAATTATTTTTATTTATCTAAAATGTTTAAAATGTTATATATTTTATTGAAATAAAAAGATAAGTAATGTGAAAGGTGGTGATGATGTGTCAATGTATTTAGAGGTTTTTAGGCTTACTTATTGGGTGAGTTTTTAGTGTTTTTAAAGAATGAGTCTTTTTCTGATGTGGCAGCTGACTGGATAGGTTTTTAGAGGTTTTTAGGGGAGCTTATTGTGGATGCTCTTAAAAGTTTGGAAAAGTTTATGGTATAGAAAAAATTGTGTTTGATAAAGTTGTGATTTGAAATGATGTGAGTTAATGAGGTAAGTGTTTGGAATTTCAAATCAACCTCACTGTTGTGGAAACTTTAAGATTATGTGTTGTGGCTTACTTTAAGCACACGCTCTATCACCTAATATTGTGCAACTAGACGCTGACATAACAGTGTGTTAAAGCAGCAACCCACTCACTTGACCCTCTTGTGGCTCAAGGTGAGCAATGGCTTTATCAAGATTTTTTTATGCTTTCTAAATTTGTAGAATGTAATATTAATACAAAAGTAGAATTAATAGAAAATGTTAGATTAATATTAACAAGAATACAAACTATAACAAATACAACTAATCTAGTACAAGATCATCGGAACGTCTAGCCTATAAATGCTCGACCAATCCATGGCGAAGGTTTCCGTTTATCTCACGGTTCTTGATATTGTTTATGTTGTCGAGTTTTTGAAGATTATTGGTTGTCGATTCAACATGTGGGACATCACCTTGATAACTATGACAAATAACCATGTTTGGTCCTCCAGTATCATGTTATGTAGAATGATACAAGTGTAGATGACGTCCATTATTTTCTCTCATATCCAAAACCTCTAGTACATGCTTTTGTATTCACGTTGAGACAAATAAGCTTGCACAAGCGTCGCCCATTCGTTGTAAATAACATACACCAAGTAGTAGCCGTACTTGAAATTTACGTTATTTGAATAAAACGATAGAGCAGGCTCAGTCTCATCGATGAGGTCATTGAATATAGGTGATTGGTCGATAATATATAGGTCGTTTTTTGAACAAGCAACTCCAAAAGCGCATGCCAAAACCAAAGATCATGCGAGGTCACCGCTTCAAGTATAATACTCAGGTCAGGGAGATCACCTTGAAGAAACTAACCTCACCAAGTCGTAGGACACAAAGCCAAACCAACACATGTACAGTAGAGACTATTGAGCATTCTGGGAAACCCATGTTTTTCACTATGAATCTTGTATATGCGTTGGATATTAAACAATGTTGGTTTACGCAATTAAATTATCTTTGTGAGTAAATGGATATGGTCCCTGCATAAAGATATACAATTTAAATGATGTTAACAAATTTAAACAATATTTGAAATGTAAGTAAAATATATATACATATACCTTGACAAAAAATATGAAGCGACTCATGCCAAAAATTTTCGGACATTGCTATATATTCACCCATTGCGTCTGACAAAAGCCCATATGCGAGTTATCGAAGAGCGGCTTGTTGGGACAAAGAGGATTGACGAAACCACCTTTTGATAACCTTAGTCTATTTCATATCTGCCTAAGTATAGAACTGCTGAAGAACAAAAGAAGAAGTACTGAAGAACAAACACCAAAGTACTGAAGAGTAAAAGTCATCAGAAGTTCGGAAGTCTAACCAGACATTTCACTGAAGAACTACTGAAGACAAACTGCTCATCAGCAGTTTGTCACTCATCAGCACTTTGCATCAGAAGCTTCTAACCGACTGAAGATCAGCAGTTTCTACTTTTGATTATTATATAGTTTTGTTAAAGTCTTGATTACAAGTTTCGATGTAAAGACTTTAGTAACCTTATCTTTTAGTTTAAATATCTTAGATTACTTCAGACAAAGGTTTAGTCCTTTGGTCTATAAATAGATGAGTTTGTTCATCTATTTCATACATGTGATTTTGTGTAAAATCTTTCAACTTATATTGAAATCCTTCGGCTTTAAACTTATTATTCCATTTCACATCTGAGAAACATAAATTGCTATTACTGCTTTATACTTAAACTGTTTATTGTTTCTCATTTATTGTTCAGTCAAGGGGGAGTAATAACTCCTCATCAAAGTGATCTTTTAGACCTTTGAACACTTGTATTTCCGCTGCTTAATAACTCATATATAAATCTGATAACACATAAGTGTTCATAAACATAGCCACTGATCCAACAATTGGTATCAGAGCACTGGTTAATCTGATCAAAATCAATCTAACAAATTGAGATTCAGACACAGGCTCAATATTGATATTCAATAAAGGATAAAAGGCTCACTTTTTAATCCATCACTTTAAGGAAGTATTGACAAATCCAAACTTCTTAAAAATGGACCCCTACAATACTGGATCTGCCAACAAACCTCCTATGTTAGTCAGAAATGAATATAACATATGGTCTAAGAGGTTGGCACATACTATTTCCCAAACAAACACTGGATGTTGGAGGTCTGTAGTTTTTGGACCTCACAAACCAGTTGTTAGTGATCCAGAGGGAAAGACTGAAAGACCAAAAGATCCAAAAGAATACACGGAGGAAGATTTCCAAAAATTTGAGCTTGATGCAAAAGCTTTCTCCATGTTGGCTATGGCTCTCCCAAATGAAATTTATGCTGGCCTTTTACACTGTGAAAGTGCCAAAGAGCTGTGGGACTGCCTAAAAGAGCAGTTTGCAGGAACTGCTAAGGTGATAGCCAACATCAGAGAAATATTGGCTCAACAATATGAAACTTTTACTTACATAGAAGGAGAAACTTTAACTCAACAATTTGAAAGATTTTCTTCACTTATTTCTGAGTTAAAAATTAATAATCAGATCTATTCAACTGAATCTATGTTACATAGATTTTTAAGATCTCTACCTTCTAAATGGGAAACTTACTCTATAGTCCTCAGAACAAGTTCAGATTTTAACACCTTAAACCTAACTAGGTTACATGGTAAATTGTTAACTTTTGAAAGAGAAATAAATCAAAAGAAAAAGTTGCAAGAATCTGGTAAAACTGCTGATGACTATACTCCGGGTAGCACAGCCTTATTAGGACAAGACTCACCATCCTATTCTAATAATTTTGGTTCTTTTGACCACATTGACATAACAGCTGGGATCTCATCAGATGGATCTTTCCCAGCTTATGACAATGAAGAACTGAGTCAAACTGCTGACAACATGTGTTTCATCATGGATGATTTAAAATATTTCAGCAGTGATGACTTAGAAGAAATGGAAATATTGCACCAACTGGCCCTGTTAAGCATAAAAACTAACAAATTTTATAAAAGGTCAGGAAGGAAATTTCCAGGACTAAACAATTCAACAAAAGTTGGTCTTGACAAATCTAAACTGAGATGTCATAAGTGTCAAAAGTTGGGACACTTTGCTAGAGAATGTAGAAGCTCTAGCTACAACCAACCAATGTCCTCTGGAAATCAATATAACCCCTCATATAATAGGAATAATGGAACTAATGGGAGTGCTCATTTTGTACAGGCACAAGCTCCACATGTTCAATATGTGCCACAAGTACAATATGTCCAGATGCCTGCTCAACAACAACAGCAGCTCATGCCTCCATTTCCAACTGCTCAACAACCTGCACAAACTCAACAACCCCCTCAGCAACAAAGTTTATTTACCTCAGGGTATGTTGACTGGAGCAGTCTTCCTTATGACACATCAGAATGCAGTCAGGATGCAGACAATAAGGTCTATGATGTCAACTGGGGAGAACCTGATAATGGCATAAAGAACTTTGCCTTAATGGCCTTTGAAGGATACTCTTCAAATTCTGCTCTCACACAGGTATCACAACAATCTCTGTTAAAGCTTTGCACTAAATCTTGCAAAGAATCATTTGCTTTAATTAGAGAAACTAATGTGCATTTGCAAGGCAAATCCATTGACATGGAAAGAAAATACACACAAATGAAGTGTGATTTGGAAAGAAAAATTGTTTTGAAAAATAAAGAAATTTCCAAACTGAATGATAAAGCCATTGAAACAGAAGCACAAATTAAAACAATGATAGACAGCCTAGGAAATGTCAGACAAGAGCTTGCTGACACCAAGGTTGATTATGAAAAATGGGTTGAGTCTTGTAAAGGGTATCAAATGTTACTTAACAAACAAACTGCAGCCAATGTTAAGTTTGGCATTGGATATACCCACACTGAATCACCAACAGATTTCACCCACAAAACTGATAATGATGGGAAGAAATTGATTCAAACTTCTGATATGGAGGAATGCACATCCTACCATCAGAACTTCCTCAAAAAGGGAAGTACTGCAGAAGTTAAAACTACTGACAATAAGCCATCAGCAGTTTCAACTACATCAGGAGTTGAGACCCTGAAAACTGCTGATGACCTATTTCAAAAATCAGATTTTGTCAGTAAATTGCCTTCCAGCTCTCTTGATCTAACTAAAAGGAAAGAGAAGGCAAAAGCATGTGAAATATGTGGTCTGTTTGACCACATAACTGAACTTTGTAGATATAGAAAGGTAAATCAGTTAAACAAACAAAGACATCAACTGATTGTGGGAAAACAGATAAAACAAGATTATCAAAATACCTTTTTTCCCAACAAACAACAATCAAACAAAATCCTTTCTAAGAAGAAGCCTTTATCTCAACAAAGGTCATCTTCTCAAAGTTCAATTTCAGAAGTTTCACCTAACTCATCAGCAGATTCACAAACTGCTGAAGTTAAAGATTTGATAAACCTGGTTAAACTTCTGATGACCAAAGTTGATGGTGGAAACCAAAAAGAACCCACCATTGTTCTTAATGACAAATCCATTGCCAAAAAGACATGGATTTCTAAAAATGGTCCACAACAAGCTGCACCTGTTCTCAAGAGCAAACCCAAAGCCAAACTGGCTTGGGTTGCCAAATCTAACTAATTTTCTATCTTGTGCAGAGGGTCTCCAGAGGGTTGAACAGCATATGGTATGTGGATAGTGGAGGCTCAATGCACATGACTGGATGCAGATACCTGATAAACAATTTTATCAGCCAAAGAGAAGGATCTGTGTCCTTTGGGAACAATGCCAAGGGATATGTGCTAGGATATGGCAATGTATCCTCAGGCAGAATGCAGTTTGACAAGGTCAATCTGGTTGAAAACCTTGAGTACAACTTGCTGAGTGTCTCACAAATGTGTGACAAAGGATATTCTTCCTTTTTCACCAAAACAGCATGCAAGATCATATCACCAGAAGGCCAGAAGTTGATAGAGAAGATTATTGAAGATCATACTTTGCTGATTGCCAAAAGGTGTGGCAATGTCTATGCAGTGGACATTGAAAAAGACAAAGTATTGAACAAAACTGCCTGTTTCTTCTCAAAGGCATCAACTTCAGAAAATGATCTCTGGCATAGGAGACTTGGCCATGTGAACTTTAAAACCATCAATAAAGTCACAAAAATGGGCTTGGTCAGGGGTCTACCTTTGAAGGAATATCAGTGCAAAGAACACTGTGTTTCCTGTCTTAAAGGTAAACAGCATAAGTCCTCCTATAAGTCTATTGAAGAATCAAAAACAACTGCATGTCTTCAACTACTCCATATGGACTTATTTGGACCAGTCAAGATTATGAGCCTTGGTAAGAAGAAATACTGCTTGGTCATCATTGATGACTACTCAAGATTCACATGGGTCTTCTTCTTATATTCCAAGGATGAGGCAGCTGAAATCATCAAGTTCTTTATTCTACAAGTAGAGAAGCAATACTCTCTATCTGTCAAAGTCATCAGGAGTGACAATGGGACAGAGTTCAGGAACAAAACTCTGGATGAATTCTGTCTGTCTAAAGGGATTGTTAGACAGTTCAGCATTCCCAGAACTCCTGAACAAAATGGTGTGGTAGAAAGGAAAAACAGAACCTTAATTGAAGCAGCCAGAACAATGTTAGCTGATTCAGGCCTACCTTTGTATTTTTGGGCTGAAGCAGTCAACACTGCATGTTATGTTCAGAATAGAGTTCTTATCAACAAGAGACATACCAAGACTGCCTATGAAATTCTTCATGGCATTAAGCCCCTTATCTCCTTCTTCAGGGCTTTTGGATGTCAATGTTATATCCTCAACATCAAAGACTCTATTTCTAAGTTTGCTGCAAAAGTTGACACAGGTTATTTTCTTGGTTATTCTCCTTTGAGAAAAGCTTACAAAGTTTTTAATTCAAGAACCAAGATAGTAGAAGAAACACTGAATGTCAAGTTCAATGAATCAAAACACACTCACTACTAGAAAAATGACCTATCTTGACACACATTTAATGACACGCGAGAATTCATGACACGCAAAAGCGCGTGTCATTAAAAAATCGTCGTCTTTTAAAAAAATGGTCAATTCCCTCACCCTCTTACCCCCACCCTCTTCTTACCAAATACAATAGAGAAAGAAAGATCAGCAGAAGATAAGAGTTAGAGAGAAGAAAGGAGCCGGAGGGCTCCTACCACTGCCGACGGAGGAGCCCTGACCGGCGCTACTTCTGATCGATGCGTCCTACACCCTCATTCACTCATTGTTATCTAAACACACTCACACTCACAGATTCGCTGAGGAGAAAGAGAGAATCAGGAAATCGAGAGAGAGTAACCGAAGAAGAAGACAAAGCGGTGGCGACGGTGGTGGTTCCGGCAGTGGCGCCGCCTTCGTCACCGAATCATTTAAACACCGGTAATATTCCCAATAAACCCCCCTCTTCTCCAACCTGATTACACCGAAGGGTGAGTCACTTTATTTTGTTCCTTGCTTTTTTTTTGCTCACCTATTGTTTGATTGAAACAGAAGAATTTAGGGGTTTTAGGAAATTGACCAATGAAGATTGTAGTATGTGTCTGTTCTAGTCATTTGAACATCTTTTTTTAGCACCGATTGTTTGCTCAGTTTATATGCAAACTGCATTATTGCAAAATGGTATAAATGTTGTGATGCAATTGTAAACCCTTGATTCGGGTGAGCTTTTGTTTCTAGGCTTATTGTTGTAATCGTAAATGTGTTTGGTTTGGTTTGTGATTTGAGACTTTTGTTAATTTTCGTTAATTTTATGTTAATCGTTTGGGACATGGGATGTTGCTTGATGGTTCATATTAATATCTATGAGTTTAAATCTGGTTACTAATTAGGCATACAATCAGTATACCAGCAAGCAATTTTGTGGAATATGGATTATATTGTTCGTCATACAGAGTTTATTTAGTATAAATCATTGATCTGTAAATCTGTTATACGCCTCACGTAAAAAGCCCTCGTTTTATAAATGCCTTGCGCCTTCGACAATTATGATCTGAAATGCTTTTACATAATCCAAGTAACCAAGTGTAGAGGTATGGTGCTTGACCCAACATACAATTTCGCGCGCGTCTCCTTTTCAGGAACGCGCCGCCTCAGCAGCTCCACGGAGGCCTGCTCCCACGCCACGTCTCCTTTTCAGGAACGTGCTATAATTTCGCGCGCGTCTCCTTTTCAGGAACGCGCCGCCTCAGCAGCTCCACGGAGGCCTGCTACTACGCCACGTCTCCTTTTCAGGAACGTGCTATAATTTCGCGCGCGTCTCCTTTTCAGGAACGCGCCGCCTCAATAGCTCCACGGAGGCCTGCTCCTACGCCACGTCTCCTTTTCAGGAACGTGCTACAGTTCGCGCGCGTCTCCTTTTCAGGAACGCGACGCCACGTCTCCTTTTTATGAACGTGCTACAGTTCGCGCGCGTATCCTCTTCAGGAATGCGACGCCGCGTATCCTTTTCAGGAACGTGCAACAACATCGCGCGCATATCCCCTTCAGGAATGCGACGCCACGTCTCCTTTTCAGGAACGTGCTACAACTTCGCGCACGTCTCCTTTTCAGGAACGCGACGCCACGTATCCTTTTCAGGAACGTGCAACCTTTTCGGGAACGTACTACAACGCCGCGCGTGTCTCCTTTTCAGGAACGTGCCGCCTCTGTGTTGAGTTGACGTAATACTTTAAAAAACATTCTCCGCGGATTGCTTTCATCCGTCAACAGCAAGCACTTCGCGCAGTCGATGGCTATTAGACGCCAGCGCAAAGCACTTCACGAACATCGTGGAGCATTGCTTCTGACTGAAATACACCCTAAAAAGGCGTCTTTCGCGGTGCATACTATTGCCTACTTAAAGCAATCCGCGGACGACAACTTTGGCGCGTCAACCGATCCATCAGCAAAGGATACTCTTATTATAAGTTCCAACGCTCCTAAGCATTACACTTAGCAGCAATGAACTGGGGGGATGGCATGGTATAACACCACTTTAGATGGATCTCATACCATGATGCGCCGTATGATTTCACCCCTCGAGAAAGTGTTGTTGGTTCACCGCGCGCCATAAAATCCGCACGCGCGCCATAACATTGGCCGCTCAAGGTTTTGGTACAACCTTTTTATATTTAGCGTTATCTACTATCTAACAACTTATTACAAGTTAAGATATACTAATACAAGGCTGGGCGCCTCATAATACACCCATATTATATGATTGAGATACTTGCAGGTTTGGCAACGAGCCACAGTAACACCTGCAACTATTGGACGCTCGCGCGCCGGCGACAGTTAGCCTAAAAGGTGACACGTAGTCGGTAACAAGCGCAACGAGCAACCTACCACACACATCGAAACAAGAAGATAAAATGTTCGAGTCATTGGTCCACCAAGAAGATAAAGCTCTTAATCTTCATTCCCAAGCACTCCTAATTAGTCTAGCGCTCCACCCAACGCTTGCACCTGGGAGCAACACTAGACTAGGGGGACTTGTAGAGGTATGGTGCTTGACCCAACATACCATCTTTATTACTTATTACTCCTTATATTATTTACTAATATTGGGGTGTGGAGGTAACCCCCTAACTGGGCTTTATGCCAATGGGCTATGTGCCCATATAGTTAGGGGTCCATGATGTCTGGCCCATTAAGGCCCATGAAAGCCCTATATAAGAGGTCATCACCTCTCATTAGGGCACAAGTTATCACACATGAGATTACCCCCTGATAACACATGGTTGCTGCCAGAGCCGCCATCACTTTTTGTGTCTGTACGTTGGACTCCATTCGTGGTTTCCTAGCAGTCACCTCCACACCCCACCTTCGTTTCTCACTTGCAGGTCTGGATCTGAACCGGAGAAGACGAAGGCTGAGCTGTGGTTCTCCTATTCAACACCGTCGAGGCATACACCGGCCAGCCGTGCAGGTTATTGTTTCTTCACCAAGTATAATTGAAATGCTTTTATAATTATTCAGAGTTTGTGTTATTTGCAGTGTTCTAGATTTAAGTTTTAGGTGATGATTGAAGATGTTGATGTATATCGGATTTGGTTCGTCGCTTTTGACTGATGTTATATATGTTATTGTGGTTGTGTCAATGTGTCGTGTGTTTGCTTTACTTTACGTGTGCTAGGAGCATGTGTGATGAGAAAGTTTGGTCTTTGGGCTACAAAGTAATTACTGAAGTTTAATATTGAAAGGACGCACACCGGATACAGATATAATTTATTGGTGGTGAGGTGACGAGTGAGCTTATTTTTATCAAATGCCACATGTTATTAACAGAATATTAGCCTATGATAAATAACATTGAGAAGCATGAGGTGATGACTGACGAGTGAGCTCTGAATGAATGTGTAAAATATGTGTTAAAAGACTTCTTTTTTATGCCAGTGTCTTTGCTATTGCTGGCTGACATTTAATTTGGGCAGGTAATGTCTTGGAATCGTGTGTTACTTTTTATCTCAATATTGTTTTATGTTTGCATACAACAGAAATTCTGGGCAGGAAGTAGCATCAATAAGAATAAAAGCATGGTGGAACATTTGCAGCGTTATGGAATCGTTCAGTCAAAGAAAGTAGCTGAAGCTATGGAGAGTGTTGATAGGGCATTGTTTGTACCTGATGGATCCCCGGCCTATGAAGACAGTCCAATGCCAATAGGTTTTAATGCCACCATTTCTGCACCTCATATGCATGCTACTTGCCTTCAGTTGTTGGAAAAGAATTTACAGCCTGGGATGCATGCTTTAGATGTTGGTTCAAGTATTTTTTTTTAACTTTTGAAGTAGGAAATGGGAATTGATTTATTCGATCTATTGTTTCAGTTCAAATGTATTTATTTATAGGTGGTTAGTACCTGGAGTCCTGGACACACTATACAGTTCCCGGTTCCAGTCAGTTGAAGTTTTAAGATGAGAGAAAATAACCATTTTTGGTGTGTATTTGCCTTTATGGTCACCAGAGAACAATTTCACCCATATAGCTATGACTATGAGTTATATGATGGATGGTACAAGCTCCTTCCTTAACCTCTTTAACTCCTCTTCTTCCAGAGGAGTTAAAGAAGTTAAGGAAGGAGCTTGTACCAAAGGCTCAACCTATGCCCAAGGTAAGAAAAAACATATTAAGACATTTATGGCGTTTGAGATTTTGGGAGGAAACCAATATAGAGCTTTCATAATAATAAATTTAATTTCGAAACATTTTCACAGTTGTTAAAACAGTAGCTTATCTTGTTTGCTTTTGTAGGTAATATGGAGTTCTAATTTGAAATAAAAAAATTGAAACCCAAAGCTTTAGTTAGTTATTGACAGTGTGTATGAAAAAGGTGATGCGCGATCAGCTCTCATCACCATGGTTCAAGCACTAAACCATGCCAAAAATGGAGTCGACATTGTGTCTGGCACAAGGGTAATTAAGTTATTACATTTATACGATTCTTGTTTAACCTTTTCATTAATTAGCAAGAATTTCCATTAACAGGTTCGAACTCATTTCGCGAGGCCAAACTGGAAGAAAGTTTTCTCCAAAACTTGTAAAAACATGCTGGTGCCAGAATCACATATCCTCATAAGGTAAGATATCTATCTATCTCTACCATATTCAATATATTCATCTCTATATGTACAACATGTTCTTTGGCTTTTTAACATGTGTTCCCTTTAATCAATTCAGTATCATTACACCATCATCTGTTATGTTTATTATATCAGCTAAATTATAATTTCCTTTTAGAGAAGCTTATAATAGTATAAGAATTTTTGCTACTGCTATCCGTATAATTTCCTTTATACGGACCATATGCGTTGTTAAAGAGGAGGATGTGTGTTGTTGGTGCAGCCGGTGTTGCAGGGGAAGGATACGGACCAGAATGAGGTGAATAAGATACGGTAGGCGGTCAAAACAGGCACCAGTTACTGCGGTAGGCTCTACAACTACAAGAAAGATGGAACCCCCTTCTGGAATCTACTCACCATCACTCCTATCAAAGATGATAACGGTCAAGTTATGTCGCAACCTTCATTTTCAAGTGATCCGTATGTTTAGGTATAGACTAACATAATGTATTGACACAATATTTTTGTAACCGTTAATACTTGTGGTAGGATTCGATAAATGTTTATATTGTAATGGATTTTTTGATGGTATATATAATAAATGCAGTTTTATTATGTAATTTATTGATTTTGTAATTATAAATTTAAATATAAATCCAGGGATATTAGTCATTTTGTAGAATTTTTTTTAGGTATAAAAAAAACCATGACACGCAAAATGAGTGTCACAAAGGTGTGTCAAGAATGTATGTCATTAAAGAGTGTCATGAAAGCGTGTCATAAATGCATGTCAAAAAAGCGTGTCATGAACGCGTGTCATTGAAAGATGACACGCGCTTGCGTGTCATAAAAATTTAATGACATGTTCTTCCTTGACACTTTGCTGTGTGTCATAAACACCCTTTTATGACGCGCAATGCGTGTCAAGATAGGGGTATTTTTCTAGTAGTGACTCTTATTCCAGCAAATCCTGCTGAATTATTTGATCTTGACAGTTTTCATTTCGGACCTGAAAAGACTGTTGAATCATCCAAACTTCCTCAAAATGGTTCTCAAGGATTTGAAGATGATAGTCCTACACCATGGACTCCAAAAACAGTCAGAAGATCAACTATTAAACCTTCAGAAGTTTCAATAGCTTCAACTTCAGGAACTACTGATGAACATTTTGAAACTACTGATTCACCTGAACCTAAAACTCCTGAAGTTCAAATAACAGCTGAACCAGATATTATTAATCTCAGTGGTTTATTTGAAGAACCTGTAGAGCCATCATCCAGTACAGGTTTACAACAACTGATTGAACACAAGGATCATCCATTGGATCAAATCATGGGTGATATTGCATCAGGGGTACTCACAAGAAACCAGCTCTCCAACTTTTGCTTATTCTCAGCATTCATCTCTCAGTTGGAACCAAAGAAGTATCAAGAAGCCCTCAAAGACAACAATTGGGTGCAAGCAATGCAAGAAGAGTTGCTTCAATTCAAGAAACAACAGGTTTGGGAAATCTGTCCCTTACCTGAAAACAAGCAACCAATTGGAACAAGATGGGTCTTCAGAAACAAATCAGATGAAGCTGGTATGATCATCAAGAACAAAGCAAGACTAGTGGTACAAGGTTATTCCCAAGAGGAAGGAATTGATTATGATGAAACCTTTGCACCAGTTGCAAGACTTGAAGCTATCAGGTTATTCTTAGCTTATGCAATTTCCAACAAAATTAAAGTTTATCAAATGGATGTCAAAAGTGCATTTTTATATGGAAAAATAAAAGAGGAAGTGTATGTCTGTCAACCTCCAGGGTTTGAGGATCCTTCTCATCCTGATTGGGTTTACAGACTTGACAAAGCTCTTTATGGGCTAAAACAGGCTCCAAGAGCCTGGTATGAAACACTTTCCAACTTTTTACTAAAGAATCACTTCTCAAGGGGATCCATTGATAAAACTCTTTTCATAAAACATGTTGGAAATCATGTCTTACTTGTTCAAATCTATGTTGATGATATCATTTTTGGTTCAACAAATTCAAAACTGTGTGAAGAATTTAAGAAACTCATGCAATCAAAATTTGAAATGAGTACAATGGGAGAATTGCAGTACTTTTTGGGACTGCAAATCAAGCAACAATCAAATGGAACATTTATACATCAATCAAAATATGTTAAAGAATTATTGAACAAATTTTCTTTACAAGACTGTAAAACATGTTCCACTCCCATGACACCAATCACACAAGTTGAACCAGATGATCAAGGGAAACACATTGATCAAACCATGTATAGATGTATGATAGGTTCTCTTTTATATCTAACTGCTTCTAGACCAGATATCATGTTTTCAACTTGTGTCTGTGCTAGATACCAATCTGCACCAAGAGAATCTCATCTAATTGCAGTCAAAAGAATCTTCAGATATCTGAAAGGAACTCCTACTTTAGGAATTTGGTATCCTGCTTCAAGCAATACCAAGTTAACTGCTTTTTCAGATAGTGACTATGCAGGCTGCAAGATGTCAAGAAAATCAACATCTGGTGGTTGTCAATTCTTAGGAAACTGTCTGGTGTCCTGGCAATCAAAGAAACAAACATCTGTGGCAACTTCAACAGCTGAAGCTGAATACATTGCTGCTGCAAGCTGTACTTCACAGATACAATGGCTCCAATATCAACTGCTTGATTATGGAATCAAAGAGACCAAGACTCCACTTTTAGTAGACAGCAAATCTGCCATTAGCATCATTCAAAATCCTGTTCAGTTTTCAAAAACTAAACACATTGAAATTAGGTATCATTTCATAAGAGATTGCTATGAAAAAGGCAAGATTGAAGTGAAGCATGTCACAACAGCTAATCAAATAGCTGACATTTTCACCAAACCCCTTGATTCTACAACTTTTCAGAGGTTAGTATCCATGCTTGGGATGTTAAATTTGGAAGAAAGTCTGTAAGTGTTTCACTTTTTAATTCTGCACATATTTTATTTTTCACTTACATACTTATCTGTCACAAACCTCTAAAGACTAAAAATTTGAGAAAGAGAAAGTTCTGATGAACAAATTTTAAAAACTACTGATAAAACATCAAAATGGGATATTTTCAAAATGGATATAACTACTGATGAAAATCAGAAGTTAGAAAAGTGTTTTAAAAGTCATTTGCATCAGCAGTTGAAACTGCTGAAGAGATGACTAAAACCACTGATGAAGAAACCTTTCTTCTTCAGCAGTTTGACTAAAAGGGTAAAACAGACTTTTCACTCATCAGAAGTTTGACCTAGTCGGTTAAAAACCTCTGATAAATACCCTGTTCCAACACTTATCCATTCAAAAAGCAAAATTCCCTCTCTCTCTCTCAAATTCAAAGCAAAACCCCTTCTCTAACCTAAAAATTACTGTTCGATCAAAAACAACCATGGCTCTCGTGTTAAAACAGGGACACAACCAAAGAGGCTACTTTGTTAAAGATGAAGCCTGGTCCCAGTATGATGAGATACTTGATCTCATCATGAAATCCCAATACTATGATGCTTTCACCATTGATCCACCCATTCATGAAGAAACTCTTAATGAGTTCTGGGCAAATTCTGAGACGGTGAAGGTGAACAATGAAGTGATTTCCCTCAAATCTTCCATAAAAGGGAAACTGATGGCCATCTCACCAGAAACACTAAGCATCAGGCTTGGTTTGAAGGATTCTGAGGCACCTGAGCATATTCCAACCTCAGATATTCATCTAACCATGACAGAATGTGGCTATCAAGGTACTTTGGCACAAGCAACAGTTTACAAAAAATATTTTGACCCACAATATAAACTGTTATTTCATTATATTATTATGTGTCTTAGTCCAAAAACTGGGTCAATAGATCAGATGCCTTCAACTTTTCAACCTATTTTTCATTCCATCATAAATGAAACTTCTTTCAAGGCATCAAAACTGTTTTTCAATGAACTGGTTTTACATCATGAAAATGATAAAAAGAAATTTTTGTTGTATCCAAGGTTTGTTATGCAATGCATAATAAAAGAACTTGGAGAGGGATTACTTGAGGGAAAAACAACAACTTTAAACCCTTTAACTGCTCAAGTATTCTCTAGGCACAACAAACCAGCACTTATGCTAGAAGATGACCAAGGGGAAGAACAACCCATCCCCAAGGAACCCACATCTTCCAAACCCAAAAAGAAAACTCAAAAGCCTATACAACAAAAACCAAAACAAACCAAGTCACTGAAAAAGAAAGTTCAGGAAGTGGAGAAACCTGAAACTACTGATGTGCAATCTGCACTTGAAAAGGAAGTGGCTGAAACATCCTCTCAGCACACTCCTTCTCCACCACCAAAAAGAAAACCAGTCACAGTTATTTTTCAAAGAAAGAAAATTAAGAAACCAATAACTGTTGACCCTACCTTTGAAACTACTGAAACCATCCCTGAACCCATCCAAACTCCTAAACACCAACCCATAACAACTACTGAACCTGAACCCTCACATACAACCATAGAAATTGCCCAACTTCTCTCAGGACTAAAAGGAACCCATTCACCACATGTCACTCCCCCAGCAACACATCAAATTGGGGAGATGCCTTCAGAAGTTGACATGAATGTGGATCCTCTTAGCCCAACCCAGAGAGATGAGGATGAACAAGAGTTTGTAAGCCCAAACTTACAAACTTTTGATACTTTTGAGGCTGCTACTACTCACTTATCACCCAGTGGTGAACCTGAGGACAGTAGTAACATAGCTAAGACCTCAAACTTGGCAACTACTGATGAAGGCCTAAGGCCAGAAGTAGGAAAACCTCAGTACCAAGACAAAGAGGTTCATGAGACTACTGGTTTGGGTCCAGCTCATGATATAACTGATCCTGCCCAATCTGAGGACATTATCAGGGATTCAGATGATTCCATTAAGTTGGTTGATGAATCAAACATTCCACAAACTGAATTGACGGTTCATATTGAAGGTCCTGCATCTAAGGTATCCAAGCTCAAGAAGCTGGTCACCAAGGATCAGGTTAAAGACCAGTTAGCCCAAGAATCCTCATCGGATACAGATATAATTTATTGGTGGTGAGGTGACGAGTGAGCTTATTTTTATCAAATGCCACATGTTATTAACAGAATATTAGCCTATGATAAATAACATTGAGAAGCATGAGGTGATGACTGACGAGTGAGCTCTGAATGAATGTGTAAAATATGTGTTAAAAGACTTCTTTTTTATGCCAGTGTCTTTGCTATTGCTGGCTGACATTTAATTTGGGCAGGTAATGTCTTGGAATCGTGTGTTACTTTTTATCTCAATATTGTTTTATGTTTGCATACAACAGAAATTCTGGGCAGGAAGTAGCATCAATAAGAATAAAAGCATGGTGGAACATTTGCAGCGTTATGGAATCGTTCAGTCAAAGAAAGTAGCTGAAGCTATGGAGAGTGTTGATAGGGCATTGTTTGTACCTGATGGATCCCCGGCCTATGAAGACAGTCCAATGCCAATAGGTTTTAATGCCACCATTTCTGCACCTCATATGCATGCTACTTGCCTTCAGTTGTTGGAAAAGAATTTACAGCCTGGGATGCATGCTTTAGATGTTGGTTCAAGTATTTTTTTTTAACTTTTGAAGTAGGAAATGGGAATTGATTTATTCGATCTATTGTTTCAGTTCAAATGTATTTATTTATAGGTGGTTAGTACCTGGAGTCCTGGACACACTATACAGTTCCCGGTTCCAGTCAGTTGAAGTTTTAAGATGAGAGAAAATAACCATTTTTGGTGTGTATTTGCCTTTATGGTCACCAGAGAACAATTTCACCCATATAGCTATGACTATGAGTTATATGATGGATGGTACAAGCTCCTTCCTTAACCTCTTTAACTCCTCTTCTTCCAGAGGAGTTAAAGAAGTTAAGGAAGGAGCTTGTACCAAAGGCTCAACCTATGCCCAAGGTAAGAAAAAACATATTAAGACATTTATGGCGTTTGAGATTTTGGGAGGAAACCAATATAGAGCTTTCATAATAATAAATTTAATTTCGAAACATTTTCACAGTTGTTAAAACAGTAGCTTATCTTGTTTGCTTTTGTAGGTAATATGGAGTTCTAATTTGAAATAAAAAAATTGAAACCCAAAGCTTTAGTTAGTTATTGACAGTGTGTATGAAAAAGGTGATGCGCGATCAGCTCTCATCACCATGGTTCAAGCACTAAACCATGCCAAAAATGGAGTCGACATTGTGTCTGGCACAAGGGTAATTAAGTTATTACATTTATACGATTCTTGTTTAACCTTTTCATTAATTAGCAAGAATTTCCATTAACAGGTTCGAACTCATTTCGCGAGGCCAAACTGGAAGAAAGTTTTCTCCAAAACTTGTAAAAACATGCTGGTGCCAGAATCACATATCCTCATAAGGTAAGATATCTATCTATCTCTACCATATTCAATATATTCATCTCTATATGTACAACATGTTCTTTGGCTTTTTAACATGTGTTCCCTTTAATCAATTCAGTATCATTACACCATCATCTGTTATGTTTATTATATCAGCTAAATTATAATTTCCTTTTAGAGAAGCTTATAATAGTATAAGAATTTTTGCTACTGCTATCCGTATAATTTCCTTTATACGGACCATATGCGTTGTTAAAGAGGAGGATGTGTGTTGTTGGTGCAGCCGGTGTTGCAGGGGAAGGATACGGACCAGAATGAGGTGAATAAGATACGGTAGGCGGTCAAAACAGGCACCAGTTACTGCGGTAGGCTCTACAACTACAAGAAAGATGGAACCCCCTTCTGGAATCTACTCACCATCACTCCTATCAAAGATGATAACGGTCAAGTTATGTCGCAACCTTCATTTTCAAGTGATCCGTATGTTTAGGTATAGACTAACATAATGTATTGACACAATATTTTTGTAACCGTTAATACTTGTGGTAGGATTCGATAAATGTTTATATTGTAATGGATTTTTTGATGGTATATATAATAAATGCAGTTTTATTATGTAATTTATTGATTTTGTAATTATAAATTTAAATATAAATCCAGGGATATTAGTCATTTTGTAGAATTTTTTTTAGGTATAAAAAAAACCATGACACGCAAAATGAGTGTCACAAAGGTGTGTCAAGAATGTATGTCATTAAAGAGTGTCATGAAAGCGTGTCATAAATGCATGTCAAAAAAGCGTGTCATGAACGCGTGTCATTGAAAGATGACACGCGCTTGCGTGTCATAAAAATTTAATGACATGTTCTTCCTTGACACTTTGCTGTGTGTCATAAACACCCTTTTATGACGCGCAATGCGTGTCAAGATAGGGGTATTTTTCTAGTAGTGACTCTTATTCCAGCAAATCCTGCTGAATTATTTGATCTTGACAGTTTTCATTTCGGACCTGAAAAGACTGTTGAATCATCCAAACTTCCTCAAAATGGTTCTCAAGGATTTGAAGATGATAGTCCTACACCATGGACTCCAAAAACAGTCAGAAGATCAACTATTAAACCTTCAGAAGTTTCAATAGCTTCAACTTCAGGAACTACTGATGAACATTTTGAAACTACTGATTCACCTGAACCTAAAACTCCTGAAGTTCAAATAACAGCTGAACCAGATATTATTAATCTCAGTGGTTTATTTGAAGAACCTGTAGAGCCATCATCCAGTACAGGTTTACAACAACTGATTGAACACAAGGATCATCCATTGGATCAAATCATGGGTGATATTGCATCAGGGGTACTCACAAGAAACCAGCTCTCCAACTTTTGCTTATTCTCAGCATTCATCTCTCAGTTGGAACCAAAGAAGTATCAAGAAGCCCTCAAAGACAACAATTGGGTGCAAGCAATGCAAGAAGAGTTGCTTCAATTCAAGAAACAACAGGTTTGGGAAATCTGTCCCTTACCTGAAAACAAGCAACCAATTGGAACAAGATGGGTCTTCAGAAACAAATCAGATGAAGCTGGTATGATCATCAAGAACAAAGCAAGACTAGTGGTACAAGGTTATTCCCAAGAGGAAGGAATTGATTATGATGAAACCTTTGCACCAGTTGCAAGACTTGAAGCTATCAGGTTATTCTTAGCTTATGCAATTTCCAACAAAATTAAAGTTTATCAAATGGATGTCAAAAGTGCATTTTTATATGGAAAAATAAAAGAGGAAGTGTATGTCTGTCAACCTCCAGGGTTTGAGGATCCTTCTCATCCTGATTGGGTTTACAGACTTGACAAAGCTCTTTATGGGCTAAAACAGGCTCCAAGAGCCTGGTATGAAACACTTTCCAACTTTTTACTAAAGAATCACTTCTCAAGGGGATCCATTGATAAAACTCTTTTCATAAAACATGTTGGAAATCATGTCTTACTTGTTCAAATCTATGTTGATGATATCATTTTTGGTTCAACAAATTCAAAACTGTGTGAAGAATTTAAGAAACTCATGCAATCAAAATTTGAAATGAGTACAATGGGAGAATTGCAGTACTTTTTGGGACTGCAAATCAAGCAACAATCAAATGGAACATTTATACATCAATCAAAATATGTTAAAGAATTATTGAACAAATTTTCTTTACAAGACTGTAAAACATGTTCCACTCCCATGACACCAATCACACAAGTTGAACCAGATGATCAAGGGAAACACATTGATCAAACCATGTATAGATGTATGATAGGTTCTCTTTTATATCTAACTGCTTCTAGACCAGATATCATGTTTTCAACTTGTGTCTGTGCTAGATACCAATCTGCACCAAGAGAATCTCATCTAATTGCAGTCAAAAGAATCTTCAGATATCTGAAAGGAACTCCTACTTTAGGAATTTGGTATCCTGCTTCAAGCAATACCAAGTTAACTGCTTTTTCAGATAGTGACTATGCAGGCTGCAAGATGTCAAGAAAATCAACATCTGGTGGTTGTCAATTCTTAGGAAACTGTCTGGTGTCCTGGCAATCAAAGAAACAAACATCTGTGGCAACTTCAACAGCTGAAGCTGAATACATTGCTGCTGCAAGCTGTACTTCACAGATACAATGGCTCCAATATCAACTGCTTGATTATGGAATCAAAGAGACCAAGACTCCACTTTTAGTAGACAGCAAATCTGCCATTAACATCATTCAAAATCCTGTTCAGTTTTCAAAAACTAAACACATTGAAATTAGGTATCATTTCATAAGAGATTGCTATGAAAAAGGCAAGATTGAAGTGAAGCATGTCACAACAGCTAATCAAATAGCTGACATTTTCACCAAACCCCTTGATTCTACAACTTTTCAGAGGTTAGTATCCATGCTTGGGATGTTAAATTTGGAAGAAAGTCTGTAAGTGTTTCACTTTTTAATTCTGCACATATTTTATTTTTCACTTACATACTTATCTGTCACAAACCTCTAAAGACTAAAAATTTGAGAAAGAGAAAGTTCTGATGAACAAATTTTAAAAACTACTGATAAAACATCAAAATGGGATATTTTCAAAATGGATATAACTACTGATGAAAATCAGAAGTTAGAAAAGTGTTTTAAAAGTCATTTGCATCAGCAGTTGAAACTGCTGAAGAGATGACTAAAACCACTGATGAAGAAACCTTTCTTCTTCAGCAGTTTGACTAAAAGGGTAAAACAGACTTTTCACTCATCAGAAGTTTGACCTAGTCGGTTAAAAACCTCTGATAAATACCCTGTTCCAACACTTATCCATTCAAAAAGCAAAATTCCCTCTCTCTCTCTCAAATTCAAAGCAAAACCCCTTCTCTAACCTAAAAATTACTGTTCGATCAAAAACAACCATGGCTCTCGTGTTAAAACAGGGACACAACCAAAGAGGCTACTTTGTTAAAGATGAAGCCTGGTCCCAGTATGATGAGATACTTGATCTCATCATGAAATCCCAATACTATGATGCTTTCACCATTGATCCACCCATTCATGAAGAAACTCTTAATGAGTTCTGGGCAAATTCTGAGACGGTGAAGGTGAACAATGAAGTGATTTCCCTCAAATCTTCCATAAAAGGGAAACTGATGGCCATCTCACCAGAAACACTAAGCATCAGGCTTGGTTTGAAGGATTCTGAGGCACCTGAGCATATTCCAACCTCAGATATTCATCTAACCATGACAGAATGTGGCTATCAAGGTACTTTGGCACAAGCAACAGTTTACAAAAAATATTTTGACCCACAATATAAACTGTTATTTCATTATATTATTATGTGTCTTAGTCCAAAAACTGGGTCAATAGATCAGATGCCTTCAACTTTTCAACCTATTTTTCATTCCATCATAAATGAAACTTCTTTCAAGGCATCAAAACTGTTTTTCAATGAACTGGTTTTACATCATGAAAATGATAAAAAGAAATTTTTGTTGTATCCAAGGTTTGTTATGCAATGCATAATAAAAGAACTTGGAGAGGGATTACTTGAGGGAAAAACAACAACTTTAAACCCTTTAACTGCTCAAGTATTCTCTAGGCACAACAAACCAGCACTTATGCTAGAAGATGACCAAGGGGAAGAACAACCCATCCCCAAGGAACCCACATCTTCCAAACCCAAAAAGAAAACTCAAAAGCCTATACAACAAAAACCAAAACAAACCAAGTCACTGAAAAAGAAAGTTCAGGAAGTGGAGAAACCTGAAACTACTGATGTGCAATCTGCACTTGAAAAGGAAGTGGCTGAAACATCCTCTCAGCACACTCCTTCTCCACCACCAAAAAGAAAACCAGTCACAGTTATTTTTCAAAGAAAGAAAATTAAGAAACCAATAACTGTTGACCCTACCTTTGAAACTACTGAAACCATCCCTGAACCCATCCAAACTCCTAAACACCAACCCATAACAACTACTGAACCTGAACCCTCACATACAACCATAGAAATTGCCCAACTTCTCTCAGGACTAAAAGGAACCCATTCACCACATGTCACTCCCCCAGCAACACATCAAATTGGGGAGATGCCTTCAGAAGTTGACATGAATGTGGATCCTCTTAGCCCAACCCAGAGAGATGAGGATGAACAAGAGTTTGTAAGCCCAAACTTACAAACTTTTGATACTTTTGAGGCTGCTACTACTCACTTATCACCCAGTGGTGAACCTGAGGACAGTAGTAACATAGCTAAGACCTCAAACTTGGCAACTACTGATGAAGGCCTAAGGCCAGAAGTAGGAAAACCTCAGTACCAAGACAAAGAGGTTCATGAGACTACTGGTTTGGGTCCAGCTCATGATATAACTGATCCTGCCCAATCTGAGGACATTATCAGGGATTCAGATGATTCCATTAAGTTGGTTGATGAATCAAACATTCCACAAACTGAATTGACGGTTCATATTGAAGGTCCTGCATCTAAGGTATCCAAGCTCAAGAAGCTGGTCACCAAGGATCAGGTTAAAGACCAGTTAGCCCAAGAATCCCCAAAACTGGCATCTTCAGAGCAATCTGAAGATCACCCAAAAAGCACCCCTTCAACAAAACAACCTACCCAATTCACTGGGCTCACAAGCATAGACTTGAACCACCTATGCAGCCCAGATGGTCCTCTGTATCAGGCACTCAAACAAATCATAACTGATCAACTCAAACCCTTCACAACTGCTTGGGAGTTAAAAGCTAACAATCAGTTTGGGTTGATCAACTCGAGACTTGCTGAGTTGAACAAGAAGATGGATCAAACACAAGATCAACTAGCAAGGTTGTCTGCTGCAACATCTCATTCTATTCGGCTTCCAGAAGTGGATGAAGCCAAAAAGGGGGAGATGATTAAGGAACCAACTGAAGTTGCTACAACACAAAGACAAACTCCTGATCCAGAAGCTGATATGCCAAAACAAAGACCAGGAAAAGAAGTAGCACCAGAGTTCAAATTATCTAAGGCATCAGAGGGAACTGCTGATCACATTTCTCAAACTACTGAAGACAATCCTTTAGCAGTTGTGACTCCAGTTATCACATCAGCAGTTTTACCTCCTAAACCATCATCAGAAGTTCCTAAGGCAACTGAAAAAGAACCTGCTCCCACTCCTTTGCCTACAACAACTTCCACAACTGTTTTAAGCCCTACTCCCATCAGCATGTCAAAAGATTTATTGGAGAAGAGTTTAAAAGAGGCTGCAAAGAAGGCAAAAGAAGACAGAGTATGGAACAGCCTAGAAGCTAGAGATGATTTGAGCTTTGAAGAAAAATTGATCAAGTACCAAGAGAAACTTGATGAGCTTGAGGCTGAAGAGAGAGCACTTGAAGCTGCTGCTGAAGAAGACAAAAGAGCACAGCTTATAGCATTCATTACAAAGAACTCCAAATCAAAGCAAGTGGCCCTCAAAAGACTCTCAACACAAGAGCTGACCAGAAGAGCACAAATGCTATCTGATAGAATAGCAACAGAAAATGAGAGGAAAGCCAAAAGAGCTGAAGTGATTGAAGAATTAGTGGCAAATGGCTATGGTTCAAAAGCCTCAATCAGCAAATGGAAAGAACAAACTCTTTATGAGGCTTACAAGAAATTCAAAGCAAAGAAAGTTGCTGAACCAGAGAGGTTTGAAACTCCAGAAGTCCAAACAACTTCTATTGTCAAGAGATCATCTGGTGTATTAAGAAGGCCAGCCACCAAGAGAAAAGCAGATGGAGATCCCATTGTCAAGACTGACTTCAAAATGATTTTGCTAGAAGGAGATCAGCTTGTACATGGTGATTTTGATGTTGAAGAGAAACCCATCTTGACCCAATTCAGAGACAAGGCTACCTATGCTTATCAGTTACAACAATCCATCCAAGAGAAGACACATACAAGGGTTGTTACAGAGCATCACCTGCCCAACATGCCTATTCAAGGTGCTGCTGAAGTTCAAGGAAGTCAAGAATCTCACCTGAGAGTCACTGAAATAGAAGACATTCCTCAATCAGGTCAACCTAAGGAAACAGGCTTGGTTTCCTATGCCTCTGACTTTGACAGGTCAAAGGTAAACATTGTTAAGTGGTCATTTACTGATTCCAACTCAGTACTTGTGACCAGGAGAGACCGTTCAAGTAAGGTCTATAGAAACTCAAAGGAGTTGAGTGTTTTATCGTCCAAAGACCTTCTCACCATTCAACATTTAACACCTGAACTTGGTCCTCTCACTGAGCAACAAAGATGTACCCTTACTACCCGGATGACAGCAGAGATCTGGAGGATATTAGAAGGGAGAAAAGATGAACAATAAAGAATAGATAAGGTTTTGGCTTCATCAATCCAGGGGGAGATTGTTGGGACAAAGAGGATTGACGAAACCACCTTTTGATAACCTTAGTCTATTTCATATCTGCCTAAGTATAGAACTGCTGAAGAACAAAAGAAGAAGTACTGAAGAACAAACACCAAGGTACTGAAGAGTAAAAGTCATCAGAAGTTCTGAAGTCTAACCAGACATTTCACTGAAGAACTACTGAAGACAAACTACTCATCAGCAGTTTGTCACTCATCAGCACTTTGCATCAGAAGCTTCTAACCGACTGAAGATCAGCAGTTTCTACTTTTGATTATTATATAGTTTTGTTAAAGTCTTGATTACAAGTTTCGATGTAAAGACTTTAGTAACCTTATCTTTTAGTTTAAATATCTTAGATTACTTCAGACAAAGGTTTAGTCCTTTGGTCTATAAATAGATGAGTTTGTTCATCTATTTCATACATGTGATTTTGTGTAAAATCTTTCAACTTATATTGAAATCCTTCGGCTTTAAACTTATTATTCCATTTCACATCTGAGAAACATAAATTGCTATTACTGCTTTATACTTAAACTGTTTATTGTTTCTCATTTATTGTTCAGTCAAGGGGGAGTAATAACTCCTCATCAAAGTGATCTTTTAGACCTTTGAACACTTGTATTTCCGCTGCTTAATAACTCATATATAAATCTGATAACACATAAGTGTTCATAAACATAGCCACTGATCCAACACGGCTATACATTTTTGTACACAAGTGAACCCTAGTCTCCCCCTGGCGTCTTATCTTTGTTGAAAAAAAGGATATTGCTCCGACCAAGCATTTGATAAATGCATAACTAGTTGTCTGCTCATTCGAAAACGTCGCCTAAAATGTTCTTCATTGTAGAGACGACCAGGGCTAAAATAGTGTCGTATCAAAGTTTCGTTTGCTCCATCTGTATCACGATCAAGAGGTGGTTGTCTCGTTAGTATGGGTTGCCTTTGGGACCAGGAAATTAAGAAATTAACCATTATCATGTGCACTTCCATATTCAAATCATCTTCCTCAGAAGAGTCAAACAAAGAAAAGTCATTCCATTCCATTTTTTGTGTTGAAAGTGAGTGAAAATTTGAAAATACAATGTATATCCTGTTTAAAGGTTTTTAAAAATAAATAGCTTGACAGGCCCCAACGGTCCAATTTTTTATGTCCAATGGCTACGTTTTCTTCGTTAACCCATGCGAGCATGCTAGCGTGGCCTCGCTCGCGGCCACATTCGCGAATGTATGTCGTAGTGTTCACGAGCCACGTGGATCAGCTACCCGCTCGCGCTTGCTTGCTCGCGTCCAACAACGCATAGTCTAACCCAAGTTGGTTATTCACGTGACATGCCATTCATCTTTTCCATTGAATAGCCTTATCAATAATTTTGTTAATATACTTCGTGTGTGTCCCTTACTAGGTGATAGGTTAAGTCTGTAAATCACTAGCTAGGTCTAAGGAGGAGACTGTAAGTACATTATTTGTATCTCCCCAGCTAGTGATAGGTCGTTATAGGTCATTGGCTAGGTTAATTAATCTAGTTGTTATAGCTCGTAAATATGATTAAGGGCATTTTGGTAATTATTCTGGGCGATTGAGTCATTATACATGACAGGCTTAGCCAGTCGTGTAGCAAGAAATGCGAATGGGTTTCTAACCTAGTCGCCCTGCCCTAGTCGCCTATATTGTAGCCAGTCACCCCTAGGAACTAGAGCGAGTGGCTCCTAGTATAAATAACAAACTTGCTTGCCCAAATCATTTAGTTGTTCATTTGTTCATTTAGATAGAAAACTTGGTCTTTGATGATCAGATTGTATTTGTAACACTCGAGCTCTGTTTAATATAATTTTTATCATTGAAAACCGGATCCAAGCAACTTGTGTTGTGGGTGTTTTGTTGTTATTGTTGCTTAAACCTCAATCCGAAGATTCCACACTCGTGTTATGTTAAACCCATGATATCCTTGATAACTTTAAATGATCAAATTTCAGCGACAAATGAACGAATTGGTGGTATTTATGCACGCCTAAGCGCTTGAGAATGCAAAATTTAGAATTAAAAGGGTAATGATATAAGATAATGAGAGGCAGATGCTCAAAATGTTGGCTCAGACGATCAGAATTAACAAAGAATTGGAGAATTCTAATTGGGAACTTCAATTGTCAACTCAACAACTTGTAGACTCAAATCAAGAAACTTTGAGGAGATTGACAAACGTTGAATCTCATAATCAACAGCTCCAGCTACCCAATGTTGATAATGAGAATAGGCTTGAAGAGTATAAGACTGAGAATCAACGACCCAAGGAACGTACCGACAAGCTATTTGAAGATCATCCTAGAATCGAAGGAACACATGAGTCGGATAATGAAGAAGATGATGAAGAGGATGAGGAAGAGGATGATTGTGACGGTACTGGTGAAACTGGTGCGGATTCCTCTTCCCAAACACAAGCAAAGAAAGCAACAGGAAAGGAACGTTGTACTAAGAGTGAACACGATGATGAAGGCAGTGATCCCGTAAGTGGTGCATCCACTCAGGGGCCTGGGAAGACGACCGCTCAGAGATTAAAGGATTTCATTCTTACTGGTTCAGCTCCTCTTGAAGTCACAGACCCGCTACGAAATATCTTCCTTTATGTCGATGATGGAAATCCTATTACCATGACACAATACCAAGATCTTGAGGAAGGTGAGATCTCGCTTGAGCTGTCAAGAGAAGTTATGGCTAAGATATTTGGGATCACCATAAGCGAAACGTCTAGTACCAATGCAACTCCTCCTGAACTAGATCTTCGTCATAATCAAGTCGAGATCGAAGACATCACGCACGTCATCGGCCAATATATTATCAGCAATTTTCAACTAGGTGATGACTTATTTAAGCAAGCTGAAGATAAGTTACGTGCAGAACCAGACATCATACCTGAAGAATTCAAATCTCGATCTGTGCAAGTTCGGGACTTATGTGCAAATTGATATCCATATCTTGAAGAGTGACTCGCAAAGAAGCCGATCACTCAAGCCTTAGTATTCAAAGATGTTTGGAAACATACGGAGCTGAAGAGCCTTCCATTCTGGTACATGAGAGATCTTGCACGTCATCGGCCAATATATTATCAGCAATTTTCAACTTTCGATGCGTATTTGGGCATTCTAAGAAGAGAAAGTCAAGAAGGTTGGAATACATTGAAGCCTCAGTTTCCCAAATTAGTCAAGTCTAAAGAACTGCATCCGATAACGGGCAAGCCGTTATGGAAGCACAAGATCAAAGATCCCTATAGTTCCAATGGAATAGAACTTTCACTCAAAGTTCTTATTCTAGTACTGCTACTACTTGACCACTAAACCAGTGATTGTTCTTCAAAATGAGCCAAAGATATGCGGAAAGATTTGTGTCCGCGATCCAATGTACCTAATCAACTGCTCAAAAGAAGACGTGGCTACACTATATCACCCAATGTGGCTGTAAAGATTTTGAAGACATACTAACTAGGTCCAACGAAGAGTCTATTAGCAGATGTTGTATAGATGTCCCTAGCCTAGTACAGGTGTTTATATGTTGTTTTGTATGTAATTATGCGTGTTTTAGTGATTAAGGACAGTTTAGTAATTAGTATACATGTCTGGGTCCTCTGTTAGCCAGTCGTGTGGTCTCAAGACGACTGGCTAGCCAGTTGCCCCACCTAATCGTGTGACAAATAACCAGTCGCCCCGAGGGTATGGGATGACTAGCAGGAATTATAAAAAGCCCTAATCATTAGTTGTCAAATCAAAATATTCTCTATCAGGTTTCTAGGGTTTTAAGGACTGAATGCTTGTGTAAACATCTGTGCTCTGTTTATTAATAAGATTTAAACTTTTAACCATATCTGACAACTCGTTTTGTACGTGTTTTGTTGTTATTGTTGCTTAAACCGACACCCGAGGATTCCGCACTCGTGCCGTGTCAAACATGTGATATCCGGATCATCTGTAACGGTCCAACAATTTTAATCATTTTTATACTATTTAGACATGATTTATTTATTTTTTTTAAAAAAAAACCTGGACGTGAGTTCTCATAATCATGTTTCAAGTATGGCCATCCATCAAAGATCGAAAAAACTTGGTTATCATTGTGCGTAGTATTCCCATAATGGCTTATAATATTTCAAACATAACAAATAGTATCGAACATCTAAAAGATATATAAATACAGCTAGCAAAATTTTTCATACTACACTATTCATATTTGCTAGTACGTCGTGATTTTTTAAGTCAAACTTTATCATTTAATAATAAGTGTCATTTTAGTGGAGAACTACCCCTAATTATTTAACATTGGCTTATAATAACACATTTTCGCTTAATACAATAACAAAGTTGTTATTGGAACATGCACGTAATACAATAACAAAGTTTGCTTATATTACATTTTCATTCAAATCTAACTTATAACTATTACAAAATACACATGACCATTACAAAAAATACAAACTACAGAAATGAAGAAACACAGTTTGTTACAGTTTTATTTTATGAATCTTCTTCCTATAAGCAAATAAACGATTGTATGAACAACTTGTATACTCGTAAATCACTCGAAAATCAAACTTGAATCTTCATCGATCAATTAATCGCATTGCAAACCCTACGAATTTGGCCTTGAGTCCCGGTTTTCACCTCAATATTACCCATCTTAATCATCGATCTTCCAAACTCAACATTGAATGTCAATCCAAGTAGTCCCCTAACTCCAAGAAACCGGTTTACAAACCTTTGTGTCGTCGGATCGTTCCATAAAGCAGCATCAGATTCGAGTACTCCCCGCCTATTCCTCAAGTTTGCGTAGTATGAGTTGTCGAATCTGCCTACACTAGGTGGGTCTAAATCCACACGTCTCGAACCATCTCCACCATTGGGACACAAGTTTCGTAGCGTGGGAAGGAAAGCTGGGTCGATAGTCGGGTCAGGTCCGTTTGTATTGTTGTAGTTGTATAGCCTGTAGCTAAATAACGCGCACGCGGCTGTCCCAATCGTATGCGCTCCTGAAAATCAATAACTTCATTAGGAAGTCTGTTCGATATGTTGTTATTGGGAGTAAATTGTTACACTTTTTATTATGTGTTAACTTACCACTAAGAGCAACAAGATCTTGTGTATTAAGACCTTTGTCACTAAACTTCCTGACTTGGACACTAACAGGATCGTTAAATGCTGGCAGGTTCGCGGTATCGGCTGCGCGTGAAACTAATCCATCTCTACGACCTAGTGGCACTGGCCATCCTGTTCCTCCAGTCTGCAATATCGAAAAAGTTGAATAAGTACGCATGTAAATAATTTGTTAGTTTGTTAATCATTATTCGGTCTCCAGAGCCGTCTCCCAAAAACGTTAAAACATTTTGGGCCTCGTGTGTATCTGTAGTTTGAGTACTACGTTATTAAAGATTTATCATCATCGTAAGATGTTTAGTTTTATCGGTATATTTTTCGTTGTATTTAATATAAAGGGATATGATTTTGAGTTATTAAATACACAAAAAATATTGTTAACAGTTTTTCAGTTTCTTTTGAATTCTGCAAATACCTGAACCACAGAATCACGAGCCGCGAGGGCAAGAATGTCAGCACAAGAAACCACCCCAGGACACGTGGTTTCAAGCTGTGTCTTTGCGGCATCGATGACTTCAAACCCTCTCAACAACGAGTTAGGGGCAGCAGTTTTCTCAGAAGAAGCTCCATCAATTAGAATAGAAGCATCACAACCATTAACAAAGCAATCATGAAAAAACATTCTTAGTAACCCCGGTGCAATTGTCGGGTTGTTGCGAATCGCAGCCTGAACCGCGGACTGCACGATGGTTTCCACCCTTGGACATGAGGTCCGGTAGAATCCAAGTCGTGTGCCTTGGCCTACTGCCAATGTTATTAAGGTGGCTAACAACACAAGCAACAAAGTGTGTTTTGTGTTAGGTCGAGAAAGAACCTCCATTGGTTTAAAGATTTGTTTGTGTTTATAATAATGAAGTGTTGGATATTGTTTTCGATGTGAGGATTGAGTATAGATGAAGAAGGTATTTATAGTCACTTGTATGATGGTGGCGGTGTTGAAGTGTGAACAAAAGTCAATAAACCCGGCTGTGTGGATGCATGGAAGCTAAGGGAAAAAGTCAAAAAATTTCATGATTTAATGGATACAGCTCGCATGGTCTTAACATGCAAAATTTCACGTTGATTTATCATTTGTGGTTAAAATTAAGGGAAAATCACAGAAATAGCCTTTGACCAAGGTATTTTATCAAAATAGCCATCTCAAGACGTTTTCATGAGACTTCAGTGGAGGATCAATGGAGGAGCGACACGTGTTCAAAATATAATAAAAAAATCATCACACTTCCCAAATAAAGATGTTGGTGTGGTGCAGCTTTCTTCTTCGTCTTCTTCAAATAGAGAGAGAGGGTGATTGCTGTGGAGTTGGAGGTCGTGGTGATTGCTATGGAGTTGGAGATGTTGGTGACCGGTTCAGCTTTCTTCTTCGTCTTCTTCAAATAGAGAGAGAGGGGGAAAGAGAGAGAGTAGAAAACTCAAGTGGTGCAAACAGAGAGGGAGGGTAGAGAGGGAGAAGAGACAGAGGTAGGTGCAGCTTTTGTGGTAGGGGTGCAGCTTTTATTATATTTTGAACACGTGTCGCTCCTTAATTGGTCCTCCACTGATGTCTCATGAAAACGTCTTGGGATTCGAGAACCGACTCTTCAAAGTCGGTTGAGGTGGCTATTTTGATAAAATACCCCGATCAAAGGCTATTTTCGTGATTTTCCCTAAAATTAATGGAATAGAATACTAATATACTAAAATTAAAGATAAAGATGGAAGGAAAACATTAAAATCTAACTTTTTAAAGATTTGATGAATACTGATTATTTTTCTCTGAATTGATAGGATATTGATAAATCTTGTTTTAATCTGTGTCTATTAGAGTTCAACTTTCGTTCAGGGGGTTTCGCAACTTGATATTACGAAACTTGCTGAGGTGGACACACTTTTGTGTATAGATCCACCACCTCATCACCACATCGTCCAACATCAACTTCCACTTGTGTATGATGGTGTTCACCTCAGCCAGTTTCGCAATCTAAGGTTACGAAACCACCTAAACCAAAGTTCAACTCGGATAAACACCAATTGCAACAAAAATTGTGGATATCCCACTAATTCAGAAAAAAAAATTCGGATGAATACAGCTCGGATGCTCTTAACCTTCAAATTTCACGTACGTTGATTTATAATTTATGGTTAAAATTAATGGAAAGAGAATATTAAAATTAAAGATTGATAAAAATTGTTTGGTTAATAGTTGGGAAAGGAATAAGCATTAGGAAAATTATATGTTAAGCTAACTTTTTTGCTTTACCAAAAAGATTGAATATATACTTTATCATCATAGAATATGATTTAACACTTTACTAGATGGGACCATGGAAGGTTTTGCCAAACCAATTTAGTTTATGTTCAAATTTAAAATCTCAACAACGCCTCTATGTGTTCTCTAGTATCTAAGGGGCTGTTTGGTACGGCTTTTAGTGAGGCTCTGAACCATTCAGCGCTGAATAATTTAGCATTTAGCGCGTTTGTTTCAGCTTCTGAATGGAATGGTTAAGACTGAACGATTAAGATTTGGAATGTTGTTGAACTATTAAGCGCTGAACTAGGTTGGACGTTAATGAGACTCTCCTACCAGTATGGGACAAGAAAATTAACAATTAAGAGGTCCATCATAATAATTCAACACTTAACCATTCAGACCTCTTAATAATACAACACTTAATCAATCAAACAACCCCTAAAACGTGCCGATCGACCTAAGAAAACTGATGGGAGATTAAATTATGATTTTTACAGTTTTGTAAACTAAGCAAAAGCTCTATATTACATGTATATATAATGGTTAACCGAGGAATCTTTTTATAGGGTCGCTTGCCTATTGTTATATATTACATTTTTCTATCTGATCATGTCGTTATCATTCACTAATAAATTTATAATATAATTCGTTGATAATTAATTATTCTCATATATCTTTTACTGTTTATATTTCACACCTTATATAGCTATTTATATTTCACATCTTATATATTAGCTAGTTTGGTTCTTTTTATCACAGTTTTATTAAAAATAAGAACTGTTGTTATATAAATGTATAAGTAATATATTAAATTAAGTTTATATAAATAATAGGTTTGTTTAGACGTTAAAAATAGCCAGCGGCGGAACAAGAATATATTAACATAAAGGTCGGATTCAATAGGGTATATTAGGGTGGACGGGGCGCTACAAGAATTGGGCACGGGTACCTCACTATCAGCACGGTAACACCGCCGCCACCCATGCTGGTAGGGGTCCCGTGGACCTTTTTCTGGTTCTATCTAACGGGCTGGTAACCGTGTATTTTCTATTTTTTTATTTACTTTAATTACTTTTTTAATTATTTATAACCGTTTGCAAGCAACATTTTTGTTTATTTTTTTTCATCGACACCGTTTAGTGTTAAAATAAATTCAACCAAAAGTAAATAAAAAACATAAAACAATATTTATTAATATTAAACATAAATATAAATACATAAAACATAGTAGATAAAACTTAAAGTTCACGCATGAGTTGCCAGGCCTGGAGATGCTCAAAGTTGCCGTTGTAACAAGCCGCATACTTCACCTGGGTCAACTCCACAGCCAACTCCGACACAATGCCTGGGTGCCGGGTCATGGTTTGCTCATAGCTGGTGGTCCACCGATCACATTTGTTTTTTAAATCAGTCCATTTCCTCTGTAGGCTCTCAATTGTGAGGTCGTTCTCGTCGACTTGGGCTTTGAAGTCACCCAAGACACGGTCCCAGAAGCGTGTGTTCCTGCTCCCGGAGCCTTGGCGGCGTTTTCGTTGCAAGGATGGGTGGGGTCGTTTTGTGCGTCTCTAACACACACGACCAGAGCAATTTCTTCGTTTTGGGTCCAGCGAGTCATTTTTGTGGGTTTTGTTGATGTTGAATTGTGTTTTCACCACCGTCGTTTTTATAGAAAAAATCTCAACCGTATTGCATGTAAAATTCAATTTTCCTGACGGTTAGATAAGACCGAGTTAAATGAAAATAAATTTTTTTGACCGTGTTGGGTGGAGACGGTTGAGAAATAAACACGGTCTGACAGTTTGGTAGTGCAATTTATAAACCGTGTGTATTTAAAAAAAAAGATTTGTATTTGTATTTAAATGAAAAAAAAAAGAAAAAAAAAGAATCAGTGGAGTGCTGCCTACAAAAAAGTGAATCAGTGAAGTAAATCAGTTAAGTGATGTAGCAGTGCATAATTAGTTAAAATCAGTTAAAGAAAAAACAATTTATAGTAGCACCCTTGTGCCCTTAGTTTATCAACAACTGTTATGATACAAACATGTGAACGATTGTTAGCTTCTTTAATATTAGCTTAATTTATTTTATTGAAAACTAGCTGATTACCCCGGGAGGGTCCCGGGGTTGTTAAATCTAATTTTACGTGATAACCTATTACAAATGGCTCAAGTTAACTAACTACAAAATCTTCTAATCATTGCATGTTCATAGTATTCTAATCAGTAATAACTCATATTCCCCACAAAATCTAATTTTACGTGATAATATGAACACTTTGTGTATTTTTTTCCTGTATGAACGAAACCCCACAAAAAATAGTAGATTTTTTCTCCGTTTTTTATATAGCACTATGGTACTCGTTGGAAAGATAATAAAACGCTCGTTAATTTGGTGTAATTTTTTTCTTTAAAAAATCTCGTATATAAAAGATATAAACGTTTAAAAGTTATGGGAGGAAATATGAGAGAGAAAATTTTAAATTTATTTTTAAATTCTTTTTTCCTAAAATAACTCAATTTAATTAAAAAAGAAAACAAATCAAAAACACCAAAAACTCTCCATTATGATGCCACGTGGCACAAGGTTGGGGCCTCCATTGCACGCCACGTCAGCAAAAGTCTTTTCTTTTATATATATATATATAGATATAGATGTTTGATAAATGAGTAAATTTTTTTAATGTAGAATAAACAAAGAACAGGAGAGACAGTATAAATTAGAGTTGAATAAAAAAAATAAAATGGTTAAATTTTTGTATACTTAATTAATTTGTTAAATAAAGGAAAAGCAAATTAATAGTTAAAACTGTATTAAGCTTTGATTAATTTGTAATTTGTCGGGTAGAAACTTAAAAAATGTTTTGGGTTGGAGCTAATAATTAAAAGGTGGTAGGACTATTTCACCGAATGGTAGATTGTGGGTTGAATCTTTAAAGGTCCGCTTTCCTAACATATTTTGCAGCAGGTCACGTAGATCCATCATGTAGATTGATGGGCGTGGACAAAGGATAAAAGTGGAACATCTACGGTTTCATTCACGAAAAAATTGCTGCTTGACGCCTTGTAGGTTGCTTCCTTTTTTGTTATGGAAATTGGAACGCAACGAGTGGGTTCCGAAGAAAGTCAATATTTTTGTATGCAAGGCAGAAATGGACCGGAGTATGATGTTATTGGAGTTAAGTAATAGAAGCATGAATGTTGGTTTGGTGGGATGTAGGCTTTGCGATGATTGCGATGAATCTACAGATCAACTGTTTACCACGTGCCATTTTGCTTCGGTTAAATGGCAGATTGTTAGTGAATGTAGTGTTTCGCCCATCTTCACATTTAAGCTTCGGGAACTTTTCATGGTGCATAAAGCAAATATGAGTCGGACGAAAAGATGAATTCCTCAAGGAATATCATGACCTCTTGTTGGTGTGTATGAGAAGCAAAGAACGAGCTCACTCTCTAGTAAGGAGGTCACCATCTCGAAAACCATGGATGACATTAAATCATTTGGTTATTTGTGGCTTGAAAACTGATCTCCGTTGAAGCCTTTAAAGCGGAAAGACTGGTGTAATTTTTCTTTGTACCGTGTTGTGTTGTTTATTGGCTCTAGTGTCATGCTAGCTGGATGCTAATTTCAATGAAATTAGTTAAAAATAAAATAAAATAACACTATTTTATAGCAAAGCTTCCACATGCCTGCTACGACTCATGTTAACCTCGCAATCCATGGACTACTCGCTTCTACTTGTCAGTGTTGAAAATTACTGTATCAGATCGAATCTAGAGAAGAACAATATTTGGGATAAGATAAACAGATTTGGTATCATAAACGTGAAAAACGAAAATACAAATATGCACATTTAATACCAAACGATTTTACTTCAATAACAACACACTCGTGATATCCCCTAAAAATACAAACACACACACACGCTCATTTTGCTCTCTACATGATTTGACTTGAAAGTGTGAAAAAGCTTATGATAAATGCTTAGTGATTGAGTATTTATACGTGAGGCTCAATCGCTAAGAGGTATCATAGTGATTAAGCTCTATAAATAGACATTTATGTTGAAAGTATAATATAAATCATTAGTTTAAAGGTCAAAAGGTATTTTAATATAAGTTCATATGTGATCGTCTCTATAATATGTTGCATAAGTTTCATTACAGGATAATGGGTTGGATGCTTAATGGGCTTGGTGACTAGCTATTGGAAGCACATGTTCGTGGTGGGCTACTGGCTGGTTTGAAATGGGCTTATTGTTTGGAGGCATTTTATCAAGATCTACCTATTTGGGCTGTTTGTTATAAGCGAAAATATGGCCAGCCTATTAGATGTCCATTGCCCCAAGTATCAGATACAATACGCACAGATACTTCGAGAATGGAGTAGTTGAGGGTTTCAAGGAATAATAATCTCTCTATCTTGTTTATGATCCATTTAATAACCTTACTCTCTGATCAAGATCTACAAATATTCATTCATATATTTTTATTTTTCTCTCAAAGTTTCCTTTGTCTCTCACCTTTATGTTCAGGTTCATGCTTTAATTACTGTATCTTATATTAGGGTTTTGAGTCTTAGATCAGGATAATCTCATCGTGGTCTTCTTAAGTGTGATCCTAGTGTTTGTGAGATCTTGTTGTGTAATTGTTTGGTTATGAGCCTGTCAGTGTTTATAGGTGTTTAGAGTATTTCTTTGTATCTTAAGAGTCTTTGTATGTGTTTCAGATTATTTGAGTTTAATAAATCGTGTTTTTATGTATTTGATATCATATTTTTGACATGGTATCAGAGCCATTGGCTTGATATTTAGTCGTTTTCCGCTGTGTCCTTTTGATTTCTTAAGTCTGTTGAGGTTGTTGGGTGTTAGTCTGTCAGATTTGGTCTTCTCTGTTTTTTGTTGGTTTGTGTCATCAAGATTTGGTTCAGATCTGAGATTCTTGGTTTTCTGAGTCGATTATATGTTAGGGTTTTTGATAAATATAATGAGATCTGGTTTTTTCAAGTTAGAAGTCTTCGTTGAAGTCTTGGGGTCTTGAAGCTACTCATCGATTATCAATTCTTGTCAAGGTTTGACCTCAGTTTTTCTGCTGCAATGATTGTCAGATCTGGTCAGATTTTGTGTTTTGGTTGTTTGTTAGTTTTCTGATGTTTTAAAACATTTATCAAAAGTATCAACTTTTCAATAGATCTTGTTCTTGTCGATGGAATAATCAGTTTTGATCGGAGGATATATTTTCAAAGGAGGTCTGAAAGATTGGGTCAGGTCTGGTTAGACCTGTGTTGATTTTGTTATTATTGGACATTGTAAAGGATTGGAGTATTTATCTTTTTGCCTCACAAAATGTAACCCTAAGTGAAGGATACAGTTGTGAGTTTGTTAAGGCGAACCCAAACTTGGGCAACCCCCCCCCCCCCCGGTGAGATCTTTTCATATTCTCCTTATTTTCATTAAAGTTTGTTGGTCTAGGTGTCTGGTACCGTGTTAGAAGGACCGAAAATTGATTGTGTCGTTAGTGTTAGGGGTGGTTATTTAGGTCTAGGTGGCTCCCAAGTTAAGGCCTGCAGTGGCACCTTTTAGTGATGAACCACTGAAGTGGTCCCTGGCTTGGCTTCGCCAATCTGATTGTCTTTTGACTTCGTTAAGTCTGTTGGCTTGTTATTTCTAGCTGTGGTAATATTTGACTTGAAAGTTTTATTACCGTTTATCTCTTTCTTGCAACTTAACTATAAAGTTTGATAAACTTAAAGTGTCTGGGATCTATTCAATGTGGTCAAATTCTATGTCATTAGCTTTACAAGTAAGAATAGGTAGAGTTTTATTGATAGAACTTGTGTGAAATCTAAAACGTATAATTAATTTTTCTTATCTAACTTTGTCGTGTTGTTGAGCGGCTTTATGTGTTAAACCGTTTGTCTTATATGTGCTCTTCTTATGAATTCATTGTTTTGAGCCTTTGTTTGAGCATGTTGAGAAGGTTTTTTTTACCAATATTGTAAATTGACTGTCAAGGGTTGTGGTCTACACTTGATGTTATTGTGCATAGATCTTATATTTTGTGCAGTAGAAATTGGTAAATTTCTTTTGTGAATTGTATATCAGCTGCTTTCATGATGCCTGAATCGTGTGTTTCAACTTGTGTTTATTTCATGATCTTAAAAATTCGAAAAGGGATTTACCTAATCAAAGGTTTAGTTAATCAAATTAGTCGTTATATTCTGTGCAAGGTTTTGTTTGACATAAATTCAAACAGTCTTTAAATATAATTTTGAATTTAAAAGTTGTGTGACTTTTATTGGTTTTTTAAATAATGTAATTTAAGTATTCAGACTATTAGTCTAAGTTGTATAAGTCAGGTGACTTATTGATTATATGAAATCTCTGTCTGTTTTTGATTCTATTGTTTTCGGGTCTATATTTGTTGACGATGTTGAGAGATTTGTTAAGATAATCTGTGTTTGTTGAGGATTTGTTGATATATGTTTCTACTAGTAGTAATATCAAGTTTAGTTCTCTAATCTTTGTTTTATTTGTGTGACCATGTTAACTAGTATTGAATCGAGTGATTCTTGTGGTTTTATAATATCGGCTTTAACCATATCTTGATGAGTTTTAGGTAAAATCATGTCATGATGATTTTGTTTGACCGTGTTTTGATGGTTTTGTTTTAATTGAACTCGTATGATGATGCTTTTGTGTGGCCTGTATTCGTTGTGTGTATATTGTTGTTGTCTGGATAGTTGAATTGTGTGGTTTAGGTGCTTATCCAACAATATTTGTCAAGAATGTATTTTTGAATATGAAAGCCTTGTATGTTTTCTCGTGTGAGAATATTGTCTGATTGAAAAAGTCGTGTGATTTTGTGTTCAATCTTATTCTGTTTGGCTGTTTTCTGTAGACTATTATTAGGCTTGTTTAGAATACTTGTTGTCAAGGTTATTCTTGAATTCCTATTGCCAGCCTTGTTTACTCCTCCGTGGGATGTCTTTCTAATTGTAAAATCATGTGATTTTTCTTATTCAATTAGATGTTTTTGACTGTTAATTCTAGTATTGGAACATGTTGTTTTGATTTGATAATTGTGTGTTTCAATTGATGTTTCTCTTCTTGTGTAATCTCTGGTATTGGCACTAGATATAGGATTCTTGAATAAAATCTACTAGTTGTAGAAATAAGAAGTCTGTTAGGTCATGTTAGTGTTTTTTGTTTTTTCGTCTTGTTGAGGATTTGAACTGTAGAGCTTAGAGAAGAGGTTGTAACGGATTCCGGTTGGTTTCTCTTTGTGTGTTACATCTTGTAGGTGTTGCAGCCTTATGTTGTTCTTATATGTGGAAAATTTTATTATGGTATTGAAATATTGTGATTTTGGGTGTTCTCAGATTCCGTTATAAAGATAAAATTTGATTTACTGATATACTACTTATTTTGTAAATGATTAGTTGGTCACATGTAGCAATAAGGATGAAGTTTCAAACAGAATTTTTTTATCCAAGTATCTTTTTAAGTAACATAGAAGTTCTAAACATTTCCCAGATATTGACATATCTAAATTGATAAAGGCTATAGGATTCTTTATAAAATTGTCTTTTGAGTCTTTTTAAATTTTTCCGTTCTCTTCATTAGTTCCTTCGCTGTTCAGATCAGGATTCGTCATATGGTTGAATATTGATAGTTTGTACGTAGTGTGAACTTTGTATTCAGGTTGTTCTGTTGATAATCTAGAAAAAAAAAACTATGAATTCTTGGTGAACTTTTGTAATCGGATTCAAAGTCCTTTGTATTCTTTTGAATTATTATATGTCGTTTTTATTGTTCATATTTTATAAAATTTTAAAGTAAAAAGATTTTACATAAATATGATTGGGAAGTGTTTAGTTTACTTTCTTAAATTTCTTAAGAAACTTGAAAAATTAACAAAGGCAGTCCATAGTTTCAGGAAGTTCAGCTAAAACTGAGTGTTGTACTATACTGCTACATGTGGAATCTGTTGACGACATAACCAAGTTAGTATTAAAATTACAGGTAGTATTTCAGTTTTTTGTTGATGTTTTTATCATTAAATTTGTCTTTTTTGATGATTAAGTTTATACTGAACTAATTGTTCATGAACATGTGCGTAGTACGTTTTGTGTTATAATCTAGTTAATTAATATTGTCACTATGTAGAGTTTGGTGTTCAATTATTCTTAATGGTGTGTCTTTAATAAAAGGAATTCTAGGTTATTGATAAACCTTGTTGATATTTGTTTGATGCTAGTGTTATTGATAAAAATCATAATGTCACATTAGTATCAACAAATGTTTGCAATCCAAAATAATACATATTCAGGTAAGTTTGCCCATGTTGTTTTACAGTAATAGTGAAGTCTTTTCGTTTTAACAAAGCTAAACATTCTTGAGCTGCAGCTATTTTCCCCTAAGAGGGTTTGTTTCAAAAGGAATATCTACACTTGGGCATGTAAAATCAGCTAATCACATCACAGATGTTTTTTCTAAAGGTTTAATGTTGGACAACATGTTGAGATATGTAATTTTTCTCAAAACTGTTTTTTGCCCCGTTTGGCTATTAAACTAGGGAGTCTTGAAAGTATAATATAAATCATTAGTTTAATAGTCAAAAGGTATTTTAATATAAGTTCATATGTGATCGTCTCTATAATATGTTGCATAAGTTTCATTACAGGATAATGGGCTGGATGCTTAATGGGCTTGGTGACTAGTTGTTGGAAGCACATGTTCGTGGTGGGCTGCTGGCTGGTTTGAAATGAGCTTATTGTTTGGAGGCATATTATCAAGATCTACCTATTTGGGCTGTTTGTTATAAGCTAAAATATGGCCAGCCTATTAGATGTCCATTGCCCCAAGTATTAAATAAAATACGCACAGATATTTCGAGAATGGAGTAGTTGAGGGTTTCAAGGAATAATAATCTCTCTATCTTGTTTATGATCAATTTAATAACCTTACTCTCTGATCAAGATCTACAAAGATTCATTCATATATTTTTATTTTTCTCTCAAAGTGTCCTTTGTCTCTCACCTTTCTGTTCAGGTTCATGCTTTAATTAATGTATCTCATATTAGGGTTTTGAGTCTTAGATCAGGATAATCTGATCGTGGTCTTCTTAAGTGTGATCCTAGTGTTTGTGAGATCTTGTTGTGTAATTGTTTGGTTATGAGCCTGTTAGTGTTTATAGGTGTTTAGGCTATTTCTTTGTATCTTAAGAGGCTTTCTATGTGTTTCGTATTATTTGAGTTTAAAAAATCGTGTTTTTATGCATTTGATATCATATTTTTGACAATGTAGTTACTCGATATTCAATCCGTAAGCTCTCTAACACACATTACAAAACCATTCCTACTCTGCACACGCTATACCTAGCCTATTCGTATAGCAATAGACAAACCAAAATGCACGAACAGATACCCCCTTGGACATTGTTGTCGAATGAAGTGCTGAATATCCTACAACTTTAGTCACCTATCTGTTGATGACCTCCACTCGGGCTAGCTTTACGTATGATCAATCGTTTCTACTTATCAGCAATTGATAAAGGTTTTGTCTTTCAACGCATTGTCAACTGTTTTAATAACCAAATACTTACTCTCTCAGTCTATCATGAGTAGTTGTGTTGTTTCAATTAAAAGTTGTGATGGTTGTCCAACTAAAGACCATAAATGTTTAGTCAATATATGGTACCTGTTTTTCATAACTGAATAATCGTATACTTGTTTTTGTTTGTTGTTTTAACTATTTGAATGGAATTTCAATAGAGTCACTAAATGCTTCAATCTGAAAGTGAATCATAAAAGATTATGAGTGATAGCTAGCCATTTGCAAACAACAAAACTCACACAAGCGCCGTGTTTGTTTTCACAAATTCAACATTTCAACTGGCAACACATAATCCTTCAACCTTCGGTCCTTCCATTTAATTTGTCAACCAAACACGATTATAACCCCTAAATATGATCAAATTATTTACCTCAAAATTGTTCCACATTGCAAAAAACAAAAAACAAAAAACAAAAAACAAAAAAAAAATTGGATTATGTGGCATAGATAAAACGAACCCGTATTAATCTGTTTTAATAAAAAGCCGTCACGGAGTTTTTTAGCTGTTTTTCAAACATTATTAGACTTTTGTAGATAGATATGAATCACCAAACTATGTTGAGAAGACTAATGCTTGCCCACACGTGATTGTCAAAATCATATTAGACCGGTTCAACTTATACTTCCACCTAAAGTTACTTTACAAATTGCAGTAGCGTTGACTAGAGGTGGAGGGGCAATCTAATAATGTTAAACAACTACCATTCCCATCTTGTCTTTGACAATTATATAACTTATTAAATCCAAATGTTTAAATATCCTAGTAGGGTAGTCTAGCATTGAATGCTAAAGATATTCTAAAAAAGATTTAAGGCTGGCAAATCGTGTATACCCGATCTGTTAAGACTAGAACACGAAACATGTATACCCAAACACGACACGATAACTTATTATGTCCTTTTTTTCGAAACCTGAACACGAACCTGTTTATACCTGGTTTACTCGATAAGACACGATAATACCAGTTTATACCAAGTTAACATGATAAGACACGATAATACCTGTTTTTACCAGGTTAATACGATAATAAACGAATATGTTTTCCAAATCTGACACGTTAAATGGGTACCATCAACCATTAAATAGGTAGAATTTCACCTATAAAAACGAATAAATACAATACTCCACCCCCAGAACCTATATTATTTAAAAAAAAATCCTTAACATTTTTAACGGGTACTAAACAGGTAACCGAATATTTAACTTGTTTAGACACGAAAATTAATAGGTATATTTCGTGTCCACCTGTTTAGGTCATATCCGTACCTATTAGATATTCGTGTTCTTGTCTGAAATTGTCAACCCTAAAAAGATCCAAGTTTGATCTCCAGCAAGTTTTAAGTCATCGTGTAGTATTGTTTTGAAATAATAAGAAAACTCAAACATTTCAATATCCCTATAATTTAAAAACTCATTGCTTAATAAACATGGTTGTAAGGCTCATCTTTACTTTTAATACTCACTCTTGTATGAGATTAATCAGATAATTTTTCAGGTGGGGGTTGAGAGTTTGTTTTAATTGGCTAAAACATTAAAATTAAGGTGTTGCCGTTTAAGGTTAGGTATTTGAGCCCTCAAAATTGAATTTAGTGCAATTTAAGCCGCTAAAAAAATCATGACAAAATTACACTTTGTATCCTTAAAGTATCACTGAAATTATGAAAGGTGTCCTTTATTTTTTTTAATTTTTTTGCATTTTATGTCCAAAATCTCTTTATTTATTGCACATTGTGTTCTTTATCATTAACTGAGTTAAAAATCTCAGTTAACTTCAATACACCCAGGGATAAAACTGTCCATTCATGTCCCTCATCATCTTCCCCCATTATAACATACCTGCACACGTTTTACACCTTAATCAACCATCTGAAACCCTAATTGAGCAAAACAAGCTTTAACTTCCATCTGAAACCACAACCATCTTTACAAACCACCCAAACCTGAAACCACTACCATTTGCACAACCACCACCCCCCAAAACCACCACTACCGTTGGAATCCCATATCCCTCTCTAATCTATCACGAGACCCTAACCATTAGAAACCGTAATCCTCCAGTATATCCACTCCCCTACCACAAATATGTACACTGATCTATTATAAAATTGCAACAATTTGTGGCGTGTTTGTGTGGCTAGAAATGATAACTAGATAGAGAGATCCAGTCAGCGGTGCTGGTGGTAGTAGAAGAGGAGCATGCTTCGTCATCTTATAGCAGAGGGGTAGTTGCTATAAAACCCCTTTGCAATTAAAATCTTAATAATGCTTTTAAGATGCTTAACAAGCACAGAATCAGTACAAGGTTCATGAGAATGCTCTGCAATAACAATAAAGCTCAGGTCAGAACATCTAAACTGATATCTTTGTGATAAAGAGGACTCTGTTATGAATCTTCAAAGCATTTCAAACGTAGGTTTGTGAATGGGTACAAAGGTGCACTGAACAAAATAAAACTCAGATCGTTGAGGTCCACTACAGACCTGCATACAGATTTGAAACCCTAATCGACCTACACACCCTAATCATTAAGGTCCTCTATAGATTCTTCAAACTCAACAGTTTTACCCCTGTGTGTATTGAAGTTAACTGAGATTTTTAACCCAATTAGTGAGAAATGACACAATATGAAATAAATATAGAGATTTTGGACATAAAATGCAAAAAAAAATAAAAAATAAATAATTGACACGTTTCATAATTTCAATGATATTTTAAGAACACAAAGTGTAATTTTGTCAAAAATCATATTAGTCTACTTTTACTCATATTTATTTATTTACTTTTCGTTCATTTTATTTGTTAACCAAGCCTAATTTAACATATCTGTTATCAATTAATTAATAAATTTTCAAATATTTTTTTTTAGTTTAGGTTTATGGCTTTTTTTCAATTTATTTTAAATTCTATAAACTTTTTTAGAGATTAAAAAAATAATGGATCTTATATAAAGCATAAGTACGCAATTAAAATATGATAAAAAAATAATAAAAAAAGTGATATACCTAAATAATTATTCTATATATATATATATATAATTCGAATTAGTGTGAACAGTTATAATTTGCTATTGGCTAGTTTCATTTAATGATTGGACTCTTTATTTTCGTCTGGCCTACAGTTTCTATGGGTATTAAATATTATTGTAGGGAAGGAAGTGCAAAACGGTTGTGGTCTATTGGTTCAGCTCATGTTCCATGAGGTTTTATGCCTTTTGTGTTTTTGCCAAAAACAAAAATTTAGGGTATCAAAGGGATTGTACGAATTTGGTAAATGACAACGAGTAATGAACTATAACATAGCACAACTTTTTAATTAATTTTTTTCAATAACTTTTTTTATACAACAATTGTCTACATTTTTTTCTTAAATAAACTTTGCACCTTTTTCATGAAAGACATAAGATCAAATCTTGAGCAAGGTATAAAACTAGGTGGAAATTAGCCATTAAAAAAATAAACTTTGCACATCATAACGTACTGTTAATTTCTTTCTAGCATTTTCAGTTGACTTAATCTGATGTTTCGGTTCTTATAATGGGTATATGTATTTTGTCATAACAAACCAATTCGATACCAATGAACCCGCTACGTAGCGCGGGCATTTTTACTAGTTATTAATTATTAAAAGACAAAAAAAAAAGAAATTTGAAAGCCAAGTAAATGACAAACTATTTTATCATATATAAGCATTTGACGACGACAACAACAACAACAACAACAACAACAACAACAATAGCAACAACAGCAGCAACCGCAACAACAACAACAGCAGCAGCAGCAACACCACCACCACCACCACCAACAACAACAACAGCAGCAACAGCCGTAGCAGCAGCGGCAACAACAGCAACAGCAGCAACAGCAGCAGCAGCAGCACCACCACCACCACCACCAACAACAACAACAGCAGCAGCAGTAGCAGCAGCAACAACAACAACAACAACAGGAACAACAGCAACAACAACTACAGCAATAGCAACAACAACAACAACAACGTTTCTAGATATTTTAAACATTTTAGGAAAAAAACCTAAAAAGTAAAATACATAGCATTTTATAAGGTATATAGATTATAGAGTGCAATATTTTGGGAAATTAGTTTTTATAAAGTAAAAATAGTTATAAAAGAGCAGTTTTTCTATTGATATTTAAAAAAATAATGCTAATGATGCTTAGTTGAGTTGGTAACAATAATGATGTCGGTCCAGAGGCTAGAGGACATATAGAGTTCGATTCACACTAATGACATGAATAATGAGGAAGCTTCAAGACACAGCAGGGTTCGATCCCTAATCTCCATGTCTCTATGCCCCTACGTAGTGGCGAAGGATTCTTATGGCTAGGGATAGCCTTGGCACCCCCTCTCGTTTTTTAGGGCATTAGTGAAAATTTACGATTTTCGTAGGTGAATTGAGTCTGCCCCCCGTCGATTTGCCACTACCGATCGAAAAAAATTGAGTCCCCCCTCCCTAATTCAAAAACCAAGCTTCGCCCTTGCCTCTATGTAGAGAGGAGATTGGTATTTGGAATCACATGCCTGAGCGATTTCTATTCAGCAGCGCACTTGGCGTTTGGGAGCCGTATTAAACCCGGGTCTTATGGGTTCACAAGTTTGAACGCTTTCACTTGATTAGCCATTAAAAAAGGTAAAAAAAACCCACTTTTAAGGTAACTAAGTTTGAAAATAAATAATTTTGAAAACAATTAGTTCAGTTTGTGAGTTGTTAGTTGAAAGAGTCGGCATAAATTGTCAAATGATATACCTTTCATTAAATAAAAATCTTGACAATATCTATTTCTCCATTAAATTAGATCTTGACACAAGTTCGCTCAAATTTTAAACTACATAATAATGTCGTAAATTCTCAACACAATTATAACCACGATACAAAGTGATTATGTTTAGAATTAACTTACTAATATAAATTGTTTATCAGCCAGGTGTCACGGGCCAAATATTTGAAGATCGCAATGCTGTGGGCTGTGCTTGAACGCTTGGGTCGTTGGCCGAATCCTGGACTTCATCAGGGACGGTCTCAGCGGAATAAGGTAAGTCGTGTCTAGACATGTCTATGTGTCGAACACACCACTTGTCGAGAGCTGTTGCCGCTCTCCTGATGAGTCCAAGGCAGGACGAAACAAGTGATCCAGATCAAAGAAGCGGGAGAGTTTGGCTTGTCCTCGAGGATTGGGGACGCCACACGGGGAAGAAAAGATAACCTCGTGACAATTTGGTATCAGAGCAGAACGATTCTCGGATACGTTGGAACGTGTACACTCAACCAAAATGTGCGCTTAACGTCAGAGTATAATTATGCAATGGTGGTGGGAGAAGACCAAATATGGGGCCACTTCGGTGACGGTCTTTGTAAGCCGCAAGTATAGGATTGCGAGCTCCGCTCTAGTATGGTCTCAATGAAGCCCTCCGTGATCGAGTTCAAAACCTACGCCCGCAGCACCCTAACAGTACGAGAAAAGAAGAAAAATACTGCAAAAGAAAATAAGCCGTAAACATAACCGCTGCAACTCTTCAGGTTTCCCATATGCCTGAAACATCTAGCGTGTCTCTCGGCGCTAACTCAAAATAAACGAGACAAAACTTGAACCGACACGAAAGAAGATCATTGTTGCTGTGCTACCGAGTGTTCCACTTAACCAGAGTGAATTATGCTCAACATTTGGGGTGATGCATGATCCTTCTGCTGCAAGCAGGTATGGGACTGCGGGCATGCACGAGGACGTGCATGAATTGGTGGTGGGAGAGTGTCACGGGCCAAATATTTGAAGATCGCAATGCTGTGGGCTGTGCTTGAACGCTTGGGTCGCTTGCCGAATCCTGGACTTCATCAGGGACGGTCTCAGCGGAATAAGGCGAGTCGTGTCTAGACATGTCTATGTGTCGAACACACCACTGGTCGAGAGCTGTTGCCGCTCTCCTGATGAGTCCAAGGCCGGACAAAACCAGTGACCCAGATCAAAAAAGCGGGAGAGTTTGGCTAGCTTGTCCTCGAGGATTGAGGACACCACACGGAGAAGAAAAGATAACCTCGTGACATAGTACAGACTAACATGCATGTACTATAAATGGATGAACACATTAATAAATAAAGTGACTCGTTAACTAGCTAATGATTTACTATTTTTTAAAGAAAAAGTTCATGTACGTAATTAGTACAGTTACTTAAAAAATTTAAAAAATAGACTTTGATATATACTTTGACTTTAATTTGATAGAGTTAATAGCCAAAATCGTCCATGAGGTTTGGTCATTTTTGCCACTTCAGTCCAAAAAACTTTTTACATCTGGGTCCTCAGTTTTATTTATTTTTTTTTTGCCAAATCCGTCCCCGAAAAAGGTTTGGGTTTTGCTAAATTCGTCCGTAAGGTTTGGTTACTTTTGCCACTTCAGTCCAAAACCTAAACTTTGTCAGGGACGAATTTGGCAAGAAAAATAAAACTGAAGGACCCAGATGTAAAAGGTTTTGGTTTTGGACTGAAGTGACAAAAGTGATCAAATCTCAATGACGATTTTGACTATTAACTCAATTTGATATTTCCTGTTATTATTTATTTTCCTTATAAAGTAGAAATAATTTTTGTAATTAACTCCCGATAATAGTTAAATAGAAAACAGTTTAAAAAAACTAATTATAAAAAAAAAATCAATTGAGTTCGAGTCAGTGTTTGTAAAATTTACTACTTTAATCACCAAATATAACTTATGTTTGCAATTTGGGATAACCCAAAGCACAACACAAATTTTAAGTTCTTCCTGATTATATGATTAAAGCTTTTAACATGAATAAATATGCATTTTGTGTTTCAGCGTCTCTATTAACCTAATAATTTGATACAATTGGGATCTCATAGTAATGATGCATGGTAGAATGCTAGCTGAGGAAACACCAATTCAGCTGAGCTGAACGATAGATAGTGTTTAACCAAGGTGTTGGATTCAATCATCGAGAGTTTAATCCTGCAAAACTAGAATAATCTTGAGTCTTGTCACGAGGAGGAGAGGTGGTGGTTCTCTTCATAACCTGTTGAATGTATAGTATAATCCATTAGTTTAATAGTCCAAAAGTGTGTTAACGTAACTTTATATGTGAATGTCTCTATAATTTGTTGCATAAGTTCTGTTGTAGGTTACTGGGCTCGGTGGTGAGCTGATAGAAGTAGGAGTTAATGGGCTTGCTGATAGGCTGCTGGATGCATGGATTGGGCTAAACTGGAGTACTGGGCTCTATGAAGATTAACATCAATGGGTTGCTTGTTGCTCATGGGCTATGGTCCATTCATCTTATGACCACCGACTTAAGGAGTCCATATAGAAGATGTTCGATGCTGCTGATATTCTTTTCTTCAGATATAATTCCACATCTCACTCATAAAAGAAAAAGAAGGTGATTAGGGTTCTTCAAGAGTGCAGAGATCTAGAGTTCACTCGTTATTATTATTTGCGTCTTTTACTTTTTAGTCTCTTTCTCCCTTGTCTTGTAGAAGCCCTTTTTTGGGTTTTCTTGTGTTGATATGTTTCTCTTTGATTAGTAAGTTCCTTGTTTGACAGATTTTGTTTTTAGTTAGTCAAGTATTTGAGAGAGTTGTATAGTGTCTTTGTTTTTTGATTCATCGTAAAATCGATCCTTTCTTTCATTTAGTCAAGATCTTTGTGTTAAATTTTTAGATCGTGAAATTCTAACATGGTATTAGATCCTCGCTCTTGATTCCGTTTGCATTCTTTTGTTCACTGAAGATTTGATATTTATACATAGACATGGTCTTCACGTATAGTTCTGTTTCTGGTGTTCTTGTTGAGGAAAAGTTACTGATATGTTCATATTTGTTTCGTTTAACGACTTCCGCTGATTGTTCGTGGGTCTATTGGTGAAATGATCCGTTGGTTAATTTGACATGTTGTTTACGTTCGAATTCCTAAAGGTTTTTTCCTCACGTATGGTTGTGGGGATTGTTTATAACTATAGTTTCTGCTATTGTTGTCGATTCTGTTGCAGTCGAATGAGTTGTTGGACCTGTTTTTCATGTTTTTTGTTTGTGGCTCAGTTGTAGATCTTGTCTACAAAGCTATAGATCTGGTCTACTGTTTACAAATCGTTTTATAAATCTGTTTTTTGTTTTATAAACTTGGTCTAGAAATTTATCGATTCGTGTAAAGAACTGACTTTGTTTAGCTAGCTTTCTGTCCTTGTGATTCGACTGTCATGTTGGGGTCATTCGAAAGTGCTGTATTTCCAACAAGACTACATTGTGTAAAAAAATGATTCAAAAATTGTATTTTAATGATCTATTCGTCGACAGATTCGTTCTTTTACATATCTGGTTGTCAAAGATAGCGTTCACAGTTGCTGGATCCGTTGATCAGTGACGAATAGGTTCAGCAAGTTTGTCTGCTGTCTAGCCTGATCTCAATTGTTATGTCGGTTATAGAATAGATCTAAGGATTCAGTTCCTTTTGGATGTTGTCTTTTGCTGTTCTTAAGTCGGTTATGCCTGGTTGTTAGATCGTTAGTTCTGGTCAGTTATGGTTTGGATCTATTCTTGGTGACCTGTTGCTGCTAAAGTTTTGAAGGTTTTGAGAATGTATCGACTAAATCAAGAACCTGCCTACAGAGGTCCTGTCTTTAAGTCCGTGGATCTGCATTGTGACTGTGGATCTGGTTATTGAAGATGAAGACCTACAAAAGGATTCCTCTAAATTGGATACCAGCCGGAAGGAAACCCTAACTCTAAGGAGACTGGTGAGATATCTCTGGTTTTATCGTCCTGTTTTTATTTTTCCTTGCATCACAATTATTATATGATATGCATTTTTGACCGGGTTAGGGGTACTGGATTGATTCAACAGGAAGAGCCACATCTTGTTTTTGATTGTTGCATTACTTACTTCCATATTATTGTGTGTTTTGTTGTTTTGAAATCTTTGTATGTTTTTTATTCAAGTTTACGTCGAGTTATTGTTGAAAACTCTTTGCATTCACGTGTTGCATATTGTGGATTGTTCATAGTTTTATCAGATATTTTCTCTCTTAAACTTCTCTTTTCTAGGGTTTTGATCACTATACGGATTCATCTGTATTCAGTTCTTGTAGCTTTGTTATCTAAGATTTCTTGTTTTAGTCTCGTGGTTAATAGTTTAGAGAGTTTTATTTGTTTAACAAGTTAGATCTTGTTTCGCTATCTTGTTTCGCTATTCTTTGTATTGTTTTTCAGTAAAGGTTTTGTTGACACATTGAGTAATTGTTTTTTGTTAGAACCTTTTGCATCAATAATATTCATACCATTTGACATGGTACTAGGTTAGAAGGACTGGAAATTGAACGAGTCTATCTTAACTATGGTTAATCTAGGTCAAGGTGGCTCCTGCGTGAGGACCTGCGCTGGCACCCTTGAGTGACAATCCAGCGATCTGGACACCCATGTGGTTTCACTGAACTATTTGTTTTGAGTTGACTCTTTGGTCTGTTTTTTGCTTAGTTAATCTGTGTTTAGGTTCACTTGACAATATGATATTGTTGTTACTGTTGTGTTTGTTTGATCTGTTTATCTCTATGGTATTGTTGGTCTGGACTGTGTTATTGTAGTGTGTTGCTACTGTTTGTTAAGCTTGTATTAATATGGTTAACGTTTTTTTATAACACTTAGTCATGTCTGATAATGGAGATAATAATGATAATTGTAACAATGATAATAAGGATAATGCGTCTTTCTTCCTTTTATGAGTGGTTCTTTATTAAATGATAGTCGTTGAAATCAAATGTTTTTTTTTTCACATTGTTTTTAAATCAATAGCATCTTTGTCATTTTTCATATGTGAAAAGGTGTTCTCAAGATTTGTTTTTATCAAAAGGGGGTGTCGTGTTTTATCCTTCAGATAATATGAATTTGAGTGACCTATGTTGTATGTCGTCTCGTAATTCCGGTATATTCTTTGTTTCGTCTCACTGTTCTAAGGCAAGATACACATGATGATTGAATCATTGTATTGATTCGTAGTGTGAGATTTATAAGCAGATATTTGTGGAAGTATCTGGTTTGGAATAGGAGTTCATTATTCTTGTGAGTATTCAATCTTTTGTATTTCTCTCTTTAAATCTTTGGTTTTGACACTAGATCTAGGATACTTAAAATAAAAATCTACATGTGTATGGTTAGGTAATCCATTAGATCGTGTTAGTGTTATTGTTTGGTGTCTAGTTGATGACTTGAACCATAGGGGTTAGAGAAGATTGTAAGCAGACCCGGTTGGCTTGTGTCTTGTTTGTTTTGAAGATTAGATCTTGTTATTGTTGCAGCCTTATGTGTCCTTCTTCTATGTGGAAGATTGTATTATGGTATTGAAATCGTGTGATTTTGAATGTTTATCAGCTTTGTTAAGGCTGTAACTATGTTTACATGTTGTGAATCATGTGACTCTTGCTTTTGATATAGGCTTAAACCGTTTCTTAATGGGTTGTTTGTTATTTGAACTGATATCATGATGGTTTTGTGTGGTCTATATGCAATGTGTGTATAATCTTGTTGTTTGGTTAGTCGAATCATGTGATAGACATATTTTAACAAGTTGTAATGTCAAGATTATAATTTTAACAACCTTGTATGTTGTCTCTTGCGAGATTTTCTGGTTGCAAATCGTGTGATTTAGGGTTCAATCAGAATTTGTCTGGCTGCGTCTTTATAATCTGGTGTAGATCATGTTGTTCTATTGTTATCAGACTTTTTGAATCTTGTGAACCATACTTTTCTTGTGTTCAGAAGTTGTAGAAGTTTTGATAAAGTTAAATTAGTCCTTATGTGCTTTACACATTATGACATGAGTTTTTTAGCTGTTGTTCTGAGGGTTTATAATGGTCGTGTGACTTTTTGCTTGTATCAGATAATGTTGCTGAATCATGTGATTTGTTGAGTAATTAGAAAATGTTTTCTAGTTATTTTCTTTCTATGTGTATAGAAAGTTGTATCCGTATGTCTATGTATGATTTTAAGTTTTGAAGTTAACACTCGTGTTTGTTAGTGTCTTTCTCGTAGTCTTGTTCTATGCGTAGTCACTTGATTAGATCTAGCGTCATCGTAAAGATGAATGTACAAAAATGGATTTTTTTTTTCAAATCCAAGTTTTTAAGGGATCTAGAACTTTGTAAACATTCTTCTAGATATTGAAATCATGAGAGGTCATGTTTTATACGATTTTTCAAAGTAGTCTTCTCTCTCTCAAGTTTTCCAGAATCATTTGCTGTTTCTTTATTTGGTTCTTTTGTAAGTCTCTTGCTTGTTTAGATTTTGCTTAATCTAACATAGACCGTGTGTCTTTGTAAGCACTTGAGAGCTTGCAAGCAGATCATATAGTTGATGATCTATGGTGGTTGAGAGTTGATGTTTGATTGGACATGACTTTGTTTTTTGTACGTTCCAAGTGTTTTTGGCATATTCGTATTCATGACCGGGTAAGTGTTTTATACTTCTTAAAAAATCTTAAGAAACTTGGAAAAATAACAAAGGCGATTCATAGTTTCAGGACGTTTAGCTAAACCGAGTGTCTAATCGTACGTACTGCTGCAGTCTAGTATTTTAGTTTTTTTGTAAGTCTTATCATAACATCTATTTTTTTGATGATTAGGATTAAACTGCACTTATTGTTATAAATCTGTCACTACTATGTCTTGTGAAGAGTAAATGGATATTGTCATTGTATGATACTAGTGCTATTGGTGAGAAGGGCATACTGAAATGGTAGTATCTACAAATGTTTGCAACTAAAAGAATATACATGTTCAGATAATGTTGCTGAATCATGTGATTTGTTGAGTAATTAGAAAATTTTTTCTAGTTATTTTCTTTCTATGTGTATAGAAAGTTGTATCCGTATGTCTATGTATGATTTTAAGTTTTGAAGTTAACACTCGTGTTTGTTAGTGTCTTTCTCGTAGTCTTGTTCTATGCGTATTCACTTGATTAAAACTAGCGTCATCGTAAAGATGAATGTACAAAAATGGATTTTTTTTTTCAAATCCAAGTTTTTAAGGGATCTAGAACTTTGTAAACATTTTTCTAGGTATTGAAATCATGAGAGGTCATGTTTTGTACGATTTTTCAAAGTAGTCTTCTCTCTCTCAAGTTTTCTAGAATCATTTGCTGTTTCTTTATTTGGTTCTTTTGTAAGTCTCTTGATTGTTTAGATTTTGCTTAATCTAACATAGACCGTGTGTCTTTGTAAGCACTTGAGAGCTTGTAAGCAGATCATATAGTTGATGATCTATGGTGGTTGAGAGTTGATGTTTGATTGGACATGACTTTGTTTTTTGTACGTTCCAAGTGTTTTTGGCATATGTGTATTCATGACCGGGTAAGTGTTTTATACTTCTTAAAAAATCTTAAGAAACTTGGAAAAATAACAAAGGCGGTTCATAGTTTCAGGACGTTTAGCTAAACCGAGTGTCTAATCGTACGTACTGCTGCAGTGTAGTATTTCAGCTTTTTTGTAAGTCTTATCATAACATCTATTTTTTTGATGATTAGGATTAAACTGCACTTATTGTTATAAATCTGTCACTAGTATGTCTTGTGAAGAGTAAATGGATTTGTAGATGCACTTTATGCGACTAATGCTTCGGATTGTAGATTTAACATATGTTAGTGAATTCTGGAAGGTCGAAGGTGGATTATAGAGGGCGAAGGTGACTTGAGATGGACGAAGGTAGAAAGCTAAAGGGAGAATGTGGAGAGATACTCAGATGTATTGTATGTTCGTACCATGTTGGTGGGCGAATGTGGACAAAGTCCACATTCGTACCTAAGACAGGGGCGAATGTGCAGACCCTATATAAGGCTTTAGCTTGTTTGATAAGTTAGAATAGTTGGTTATTGTGTGTGTGAAGGTCAGGTTATTGCTCTCTAGATTAAGGTTTTGTGAAAGTGTGTAGATCAACTTTTAATCACTTTATGTAATCATTTTAAGCAAGTTAATCTATAAAAATGATGTTTGAAAAGGTAATCTGTGTGTTGTGATTCGTGTATTATCATTTTGTTCAGTTCTAGGGTTTCCGCACCTGGAATTGTGACTTGTATGATCAGATTTCCTGTCTATTGCTAAAATTCTTCAATTACAAAGCGGTATCTGAGCCATAGAGATCATACAACAACAAATTGATAATATCAGAACTGATTTGGACCCTATTTTGATCAAATTTTCTCTGTTTTTCATTGAAAATGGTTTTTGATACAATTTGAATGTTTTGGACAACAATTTGTGGTTAAAATCAATATTTCCAAGTATTAAAGTTGTTCCAAATCAATTCCGAATCATAACCTGATAAAGATCATCAAAATCCATTAACTTTTGAAAATTTCAGATCAAAATAACCGTTTTTCAAAGTGTCACCGTTTATTAAACATGTATGGGCCGAATCTGGAGAGCATGGGGCGAACCTGGACATTTTAGGGCGAACCTGGACATTTTCTGGACGAAAGTAGCTTTTTACAGGTCGAACCTAGGTGTGTTGTGTTGAATTTTCACTTTCGGGTGTTATAGTCCACTTTTGGGTGATCGGGGGTGCGAAAGTAGGATTTTTAGGGACGAAGGTGAAGTTTATCCGGACGAGAGTGAATATTATTTGGTGATTTCTACATTCGGGTGATTATTTTGGACGAATGTGAGATCTGTCAAGGGTGAAAGTAGGAAGTTTTTGGTGAAATTTTCTAAGTGTGGTGAATTTCTAACTTTGTGAAAATCATGTGGGGATTTCCAACTACACCGAGACCGGGAACGATACAACAACAGCAGCAGCAAGTGACCATGGACCCATGGACAGTGGCAGCTCAAAAATCGAACACTCAGTCATCACAACCAATTAACTACTTAGCGATGACGAGTTCGATGCCTCAGAGCATTGCATCTTCGTCACAACAACCTGCAGCAGATTATTCGGGAGTAGCAGCCGCGGTGGTAAATACTTAAACTACTAATGCTATTTCTACACTAATCAATGATTTATCTTCAGGTAGCGGGAATAGGCCACCCAAGCTAATGGAGATGCAGGAGTACAACCAGTGGCAGAAGAAATTCAAGATTCATCTTGAAGGCATGGGGTTGGAAGGAACGGAGGCGTGGCAGATGATAGCAAAAGGATATGTGGCACCGATATTGGAAAACACTGGTGAGCAGATTCCTTTGGAGATTTTGACTAACGATGAGAAGAAGAAATTCGCGGTGGAGAAAAAGGCATATTCTCAGTTAACTCAGGCGATCACAAACGATTTGCTACATCAGTTTGGGTCGTGCACTACTTCTAAGCAGTTATGGGATGTGCTAAAGAATCGTCATGATGGTAACGAAAGGACGAGAAGGTTGAGAATGGAAGAGCTGAGAAAGAATTTGAGAACTTCAGCTATGTTGGGAACGAGACGTTGAAAGAGTTGACTCCCAGATATTGTCACTTACTAACTGAATTGTCAAGTTATGACATTCAGATTCCTATGTCAGATCTGGTGGACAAATTTGCTGATGCTTTACCACCGTACTGGGATCAACACATCGAGGTACTCAAAGAGAAGGATGCTTACAAGTACTGGACCATCAACGAGTTTATTCAGAAGTTAGAGAATAAAGAACTCGAGGAGAAGAGGAAAGCAAAAAGATCACAGATTCCTCAAAACCCAGAGTTGTATCATGCTGGTACTTCATCAACTGTGGGGAATTCTAGTGTTGGTGGAACAGTGGCACCTCATATCATGGAACCACCGAAACAACCGATCAACTACCTAGCACAAACCTCATCTTATTCACAACCATCATACACTCCACCACCACAACAATACACTAATTCTTTCATTTCACCATTTTCTCCAATGCAACAAGCTGCATGTTATTCTGCTAACCAACCACAACAACAACCTCAACAACAACCATACATGACTCAAATGAATCAAACCAATCAGAAACCGGTAGTATTGGAGACATCCAATATGAATAACGTGACTGTGGAGGTTGCTCAGCAACATATTGCGCTAGTCTCAGCAATGGTTGCTTCGTATAACGGTTTAGTTGCAAGTCAAATTGGGTATAACAACTTAACCAATGAAGACTATGCACAAATCGATAAAGAGGAGATGGAGCTTATTGACATTCAGTGGGCTTTCGCAAGCATTATGAGACGGGCAACCGAATTCATAGAAAAGACCGGGAGGACTGTTTTGGGAACTTCTCCGAGCACTACATATGGATTTAACAAAGAGAAAGTTACATGCTTTAATTGTGGTGGAAAAGGTCACTTCAAAAGAGAGTGCACACAGCCTGCTAAACAAGGTAACAGAAACCCATTCAACTCAAACTACCAAAACCGCCCATCTCAAAATCAAAACCAAGTTTCTTTCCAAAACAATAACTATCAAAACCAGAATAATTACCAAAACCGACAAAACACCTCTAACAACAACCAAAACAGACAACGAAACACAACCAACCAGAATCAAACTCAACCACCAAATAACACAAACAGAACAGTTATACCCATCACTACACCAAATGAATAGCCACAAAATAACAATCAAAATCAAGCTTTGGTGATACAGAATGATGAGAGGTTTGATTGGACTGGCATGCAAATTGGTGTTGAGGAGATAACCACTGGTGGGAATGTGGCTTGTGTTGCACAACAGGTTGATATCGAGGAGTCAGTGATAGTTGATCAAGTTGAAGAAACTGAGATTGATGTTAAGGAATCGGTAGAAGAGATGAATGTGGAAACTGAGAATGTTGAAGTTCAGGCTGAAGAGAGAAGTTCAGGAGTGGTACTTGACTCAGTTATAGACGTTCCTGAAGAAAATGAGTCAGTATATTCAGATTCAGAAAGCGAATCAGACTCAGAAGCCAGTGTTACTTCTATAGATGATGACATTGATCAGTTGCTGGCTGAAGCTGATTTTCTGAAGACGAGGAAGTCATGCATAGTGGATGACGCCTTTACCAGAATCGATTATTCGAAGTTCTTCGCTAGGAAGGAAGCTCATTTTGCTCTAATGGCCATGACAGATCCTCCAAAACAGGTAAGTTCTGAATCTACCACTGACATAACTAGTGATAAGTACTGTGGCACATGTGACAGATTGACAGAAGAAAACAAACAACTTCGCGTTCAACGTGTTAGTGCTGTGATTAACTGTCAGTCTGCTCGCAAAGAAGTGATTGCATTTAACAAAGTACTTGATGGGTATAAAAAGGACATTTCTGACCTAAAGAAAACTCTTTCATTAAAACAATTAGCAATTAACAATTACATTAATGAACTTGAAAACACTAAGTTGGAAATGGCCACCATCAAGTGTTTTGCTGAAAAGGTCAACAAGAAACTTGAAAGTTACAAGCACATTGCTTATGTCGTTGACCACATCATTGATGAACCATCTCAAACCACAAGTTATAAGTCTGTGCCATCTCCGGTGCTCTTTGAAAATCACAATTGTCATCAAGTGACACCGGAGAGCTCAGTAAAATCAGACTCTGCATCGGAAGATGAATCCAATACTTCTAGTGTTGGTGATCCTAATTCCGATGTGAGACCGATTTTAGGTTTGAATGATGAAGGAGTTACAGCTGAAAATGATGATTCAGACTCTGAGAGTGATAAATCTGATAATGTGAAAGATATTCCAAAAGAAAATCACATTATTACGAATGAACCAGTGTCACCGTCTCAGCATGTTCATCCGATGGCTAACGCACATCGTGATAAAAAGTCTGAAAAGAAAGAGGTTAAAAAGGATTCCGGTGACAAACCAGTCAAGGTATTTTATCGGATGGAAGGATCCGATAAGATTATCTCTGACGAGGAATATCCAATCAAGTTTGCTAACTATTCTAAAATCGAGAAAATTTGGCAAGAAAGCACAATATGGTTTCCAAAACATGAAAGATCAAATGATATTCCACCCGAAATTTTAAAGAAACTGTATTTGGATGTTCCAAAAGAACCAAAGGTTCATGTCACCCAATTCATCAAACCGAAACAAAAATCAAATGGTTTTCATGAGCCAGCTTACTCTAAGGGCCCAGTTCCTGAGAGTTTAAGGCGTAGATGTATTGATGATCAATATCCCATCAAAACATACGCTAAGTCGAATGCTCAAAATGTGTTTGAAGAATACCGTGCATGCTTTAAGTGCGGGGAGAGAGGGCATTTACTTGCTCACTGTCTGTATGTGAGGCACAAAAGGCACGAAGTTGAAGTAAGGCAATCCATGAGAAAGCCGGTTGATAATCATTATTATCCACAAAGACGTTTTGTTCCTCAACCAGCACCATTTTATAACCAAAACAATTTTTATCAAAAGAGGAATGAACGCCAATTTCATTATGATCGTCACAACCGGATAGCCATGGAAAAACCATTCAAGAGACCAATGGTGATCACGACAGTTGATAGACAAAAGGTTCCACAAAAACCTGCTGTCTAGTCAAATGTTGGACCTAAATCTGTTAAATCAGAGAAGGTAACCAAGAAGGTTTCATTTGTGAACGATGTTGAGAAATCGACTGAGACTCCAAAATCTCAGATTCGTATTTTGAAATGTTCGGAACAGTCTTGGACACCAAATGGTACTCCGGGAGCCTCTACTTCAAAATCAAATGAAAAAGTTGAAAAAGTTTTGAATGATCCGAAAAAGATGTATTCAAAACCAAATGTTGAAGTAAATGAATCTTTGAAAAGTGATATTCAAAGACCCAAGACCACACAAGCTTGGGTCCCCCGAAAGAAGTGACATGTTTACTTGACGTGTGCAGGGAGCTTCAGCTGGCCCTATTAGCAGTCTCTGGATTGTTGATAGTGGAGCTTCAGGCCACATGACAGGGGATTTAGCATTGCTGTTTGATGTGAAGAATATAAACGGAGGATACGTTGCATTTGCTGGAAACAAAGGAGGTTATATCACGATGGAAGGAAGCGTGACTAATGGAATGTGAGTTTCGAGAGGATATCGTATGTGAAGCAGATTGATTATAATCTGTTGAGTGTCAGTCAAATATGTGACAAACAATTTACTGTTTATTTTGATGACAAATCTTGCTATATTCTCAAACCGGGCTTCGAAATTCCAAAAGAGTGGGTTATGTTGAAAGCACCTCGCGTCAACAATCTCTATATTCTTGATATTGTCTAAGGCGATGACGGCCCAGGGGCAAGTGACATGTTTCCTATCGAAAGCTACAGAGAAGAATCGATTATGTGGTATAGAAGGATGGGGCATATTCATTTGAGAAAGATAAACCACTTAGTGAAAAATGGACTTGTCGACGGCGTGAATGTTAAACATTTCCATTTGAACGACAAGTGTTTAAGCTGTAAGAAAGGAAAGCAACACAGACAATCCCACAAAGTGAAGAAAGTAAACTCTGTTGAGATGCCGCTTGAGCGATTGCACATGGACCTATTCGGACCTGTCAAACGCAAAAGTCATCTTGGAGAGCTTTATTGTTTAGTCGTTACTGACGATTATTCAAGATTTTCATGGGTAATGTGTTTGCATCAGAAAAGTGACACCTTTAATAATCTAAAAATTCGGTTCACTCGATTGGAAAACATCTATGGTCTAAAGATCAAGCGAATTCGGAGTGATAATGGGACGGAGTTCAAAAATGCCAAGATGGATGAATTTTGTGAAAGCAAAGGAATTCATCATGAATATTCGGCTCCGTATACCCCTAACAGAACGGTGTTGCTGAATGGAAAAACAGGACTCTTAAAGAAGCGGCTAGAACAATGCTAGCAGACTCGAATCCTCCAGTAATGTTCTGGAATGAGGCGATTTATGCGGTAAATTATACACTAAATCGGGTTTTAACAGTGAAGAAGTTTGGCAAAACTTCTTATGAGTTGTTACACCGAAGAAAGCCGAACTTGGAGTATCTAGAACCTTTTGGGGCTCCGTGCACGATGTTGAATCCAAGCGAAAAGTTTAGTCCGAAAGCTGAAGAAGGATACTTTGTTGGATATGCAACCCCGCTCAACCGGGTATTCAACAAAAGAACTCGACAGGTGGAGGATTGGTCTAACGTTGAAGTTCAACGGTATACTCAGAATGTGCAAGGAAATGGTCCTGATTGGATGTTTGATTACAAAGATTTCTTTGAATCATTCAATCTAGATAGCTTAGTTGAAGAGGCTGTTATCCGATTACTTTACGAGTGTGAAAACGCAGCGACTTCACCATTGGTGCGTCCGATCACCGTAACTCCTCCAATAGCTTCTAATGATACCAATGTTCCTGTACCGGAGGAAGAAGTGTTTCAAGAGGCTTCAACAACTTTAGATACTTCAGAATCGAAAGATGATGGAGATTTCGAAGAAGTTATTCTTGAACATGCAACAGAGGCACCGCCAGTGAACCCAGATCCAGATGTTGCTTCATCGTCTAACACGAGTCATGATCTGGATGCAGTAGAGAACTTGACTACTCAGACGGGAGTTACTGTACCTGAACATCCGGAATCTCGGATTCACCGTATTCACCCGCTGGAGCAAGTTATCGGTGACCCTGGTAGAAGTGTTATGACGAGAGGACAGCTAAGAAGTGTCAATTCACTAGAAAGTTTTGGTGCTTTAGCTTTATATGCAAAAATACAAAAGTCTGGTTGTCAGAATGATTGGTCGTTTGCATGTTATGTTTCGCAGGTCGAGCCGCGGACATATAAAGAAGCTCTTTTGGATGACGCCTGGGTTGAAGCGATGCAAGAGGAGTTATTGCAATTTCAGAAGTTGGGAGTCTGGACACTCACTGATTTACCTCCAGGATGATAGAGGAGTGATCGTAAGGAACAAAGCCAGATTGGTAGTTCAAGGTTTTCATCAGATCGAGGGGATTGACTATAATTAAATATATGCACCTGTGGCGTGCATAGAAGCAATCCGAATGTTTCTAGCGTTTGCCTCTTACAAGAAATTTAAGGTGTATCAGATGGACGTCAAAAGTGCTTTTCTTTACAGTGTGGTCAAAGAGGAGGTTTACGTCGGTCAATCACATGGCTTTGAAGATCCTATCCACCGGGATAAGGTTTACGTCTTGAACAAAGCACTGTACGGGTTGCACCAGGCTCCATGCCAATGGTACGAGGAGTTGAGCACGTACCTCATGTCGAAAGGATTCAAACGCAGATTGGTCGACTGTACTCTGTTCACGAAGAAAACAGGAGATGATTTGCTTCTAGTCCAGATATATGTTGACGATATTATTTTTGGCTCAACTAACGAACTTTTGTGCAGGGAATTTGGACGTGTTATGTAGGAAAAGTTCGAAATTAGTGCGATGGGGGAAATGTAGTTCTTCCTCGGCTTGCGGGTGGATCAAAGACCAACGGGGACCTTCATTCACCAGACCAAATACGTATCCGAAGTCTTGAGCCGGTTCCAGATGGAGGATTCCAAGCCGATGGAAACCCCGATTCAACCTAATCACGGGATTGGAGTTGACGCTAAGGGGGAGCTGACGGACCCGTTTACATACAAAGCAATCATCGGATCTCTGATGTATCTAACCACATCTCGGCCAGACATAATGTTCGCCACATGTCTCTGCGCACGTTTCCAGTCGAAGCCGAAACAAAGTCATCTGACAGCGGTCAAGCATATCCTTTGATATCTGAAGGGTTGTCCCTCGAGAGGACTTTGGTACCCTAATGACGATAATTTTGACTTTATCGCATTTAGTGATGCAGATTGGGGCGGTTGTGACAAGGACAGCAAATCCACGACAGATGGATGCCAGTTTTTAGGGAGCAGGTTAGTCACCTGGCAATGTAAGAAGCAGACTTCGGTCGCATTGTCTACCTGTGAAGTAGAGTACATAGTAGCCTCGAGTTGTTGTTCGCAAGTCCTCTGGATTCAGCAGCAGATGGTGGATTATGGTTTGCAATTTCTTAAAACCCCTATACACTGTGATAATGAAGCCGCGATCGCATTAACTAAAGATACGGGCAATCACTCTAAAGCTAAACATATCCGGATCAAGTATCACTTTATCCGCGATTGTTATGGCAAAGAGCTGATCGATATGGTCAAAATCCACACTGACTATCAACGAGCAGACTTGTTCACAAAAGCTTTTGACAGATCCCGATTCGAATATCTTTTAAAAGTAAACAATATAAAAGAAAAACAAGACTGATCATCACCTCGGTTTATCGCTTTTTAGTTTTAAAATTTTCTTTAAAGTTTTTACAGTTTTTCAGAAAAATTCAAAAAAAAAACCCAAAAATATGTTTTATATTTTAGGGGGAGACTTTTATCAGAAAAACCAAAAACATTGAAAAATTCAAAAGGCCATAAAAATAGAAAATCCCAAAATGATTTCCAGGATAAAAAGAGGAAATGATAGTACATCAGTGGGGATCTGACAAAGGCTAAAGATTTGTAATGTAATATGAGGCGTGTGTTGATTACGTGTGATGTGCTGAAAGGCTTCGTAGACTAATAATTGCGTGCATTAGTGATACAAACATAACGAACTACTCATTCGTGGCTGAACACCTCATGGGCATATGGTCTTAGTACCGTAATTTCGTTTGATAGAGTTGCCAAAATCTGAGGTTTCGGGTCGTTATGTTATTGTTATCCGGGATATTCTGATTAAACTTTTGTCGTATTAATTTACGGACCTAGTTTAATCAGAATATTTGCTAAAAGAGCTTAAATGCCAAAACCGAAAGTTACCAAATTGAGGAACTTCATGTTATTACTGATCAAAGATCATAATTACATCGTATCAATTTACTGATGCAAATCAGTAGTTGATATCAGCCTCAACCTGGTATATATGCACAAGTTACTTTGCTGCATTCGTTTGCTGACCTGTACACCTATGTGCTATATATCTTGTACCTAAACGGATAACTCTGGCATAATCACGCGTTACGAGGAAGCTTTGTGTAATTTCTTGATACGGGAGTATGTCGTGTGTGTGGGAACCACAACGTGTTAGTATAATACACCTAAATCGTATCATTTTAAAGCACTGCATAACAGTCTGCATGTGAGCTTATGGGGACAACAGTATCAGCAGTTGCCGGGTCACATACTGTTTATAATGATAATATAAAAGTTTAGATCAACGCTGTGGTCAGGTTTCTCAAACAACTGATATGATCCTCTTACCGGACATCACAAAATGTTTACTGCTTTATTTACTTTTGTGCATTTTAGTTTGTTTGTCAAAAAGATACAAAACTCAAAAAGATTTTAGGTGTGTTTTGATATAAATTTCAGAAAAACCAAAAGTTTTACATTTCTGCGTTATTTTTAGATAACCGATGGTGTTTGATGGTAATTTTTTTTTTTAGATTTGATGAAACCTTCTGAGCTTTGTATCATTCTAAACAGAAATGCATGTTTGAGACTTAACGGGTTGAAAAATGTTGAACGAGATTCGATTTCGTGATTTGGTAAAAATTATTCACTTTCGAACCTTATATTTGGACGAAGGTGGATTTCTAGTTAAAAGCATTTCACTTTCGGTTCATGTTTTCACATTCGTGCCGTTCATTTGGGACGAATGTGGAAATTTCACACATTCGTCCATTGATAAAGGGCGAAGGTGGCACATTATATATATACCATCACAGGTTCGAACCCTCAGTTCAAAAATTTTCAAAAAATTTCAAAATACCAAGATCTTGTTGCCCTGTTTCTTTTCACTCTAGAATCTTATTCCCTATACAATTCTCATCAGTTTGTTATATTTTTACAGGTAATGTACTGTTTTTGATGTGTGATTTGGGGTTTTTATGAACGAACCCTAGAATGTGCAATCTGGACTTGTTTGGACTGTTCTATATCAATTTTTTGATAAGGATTCAATCCTTATTAGTTTTAGGGGGAGAGTATAGAAAGAATTAGGGTGAATTCATTGATTATGACTGATAATTGAGTGTTTGATGGTTTCGAACCCTAATTTCTTTTGAAAACCAATAAGAATTGAATGTAAACAGAAATTGATTGTTCCATTGGCTTAGTCGGTAGTTTTAGTTCATGATTGAATCAAATACAAAGTTCAAAACACAACTGATAACAATTTTCAAAATTTGGGTAAAACAGGTTCACATTCGTCCCAGACAAAAAGGGCGAATGTGGAATCTAGGGGTCGAATGTGTAACAAAACGGACGAATGTACATTTTGTCTAAAGAATTTTCACATTCGGTCCTAAATTTCACTTTAGAACCACAATCTTTCACATTCGTACCTGTAAAACGGGCGAATGTGGAAATGTTTAAAACCTAAAATTTTCTAAGTTTGTCGTTTTTGTTTGTTTTGACGTATTTTTGTGTTTCTGCTTTATAGATGGCTGAACAACCTGAAAACGTTGAGATTCCTGTGGAAGATGTGATTGTTCAGGACCCTGTGCAGGAAGTTCAAGTTGAGAATGCACCACAAGCATGGCCATTTGAAGCTCCACATAATTGTTGTGCCTACGTTGGTGAAGTGTTAAATTATACAGAGTTTTCAGGGATCGTTGATTTTCTAAGAAGGAGTAAAATCATCCATGCCATTGCTACACCAGCAATCATATACAAAGACATTGTAGAAGATTTTTGGATGAATGCACGATACGACTTCTGGGAGGGTAAAACTGCTATCAGGAGTATTATTCAAGGAATACAGATGCTTATTACTGAAGAAGATATCAGAGAGGCTTTAAAGATTAAGTATGAAGAGTGTACTGATCCGAGAGTTCTATCTTGGACTGAGCAGAGAGTTTGTTTCTTAAGAATGAAGTACAAAGGCCCAATCACAGATGGTGCTTTACACAAAGGGAAACTCAGTGTGTAGTTTAAGTATTTCGCACATGTCATAATTCATGTCTTTGGGTGTGTTAGTGGTGGTTACGACGTGATGAGGAAGAGTCTTAGTTCGTTAATGGTTGCATTGACTCTTAACAAACCATTTAACATTGCTGGAATGATATTGGACCACATGCTGGAGATGTTGAAGGGTCTAAAGTCGAAGAAGTTTTTGTTATATCCAAGATTCCTGATGATGATCTTTGACAACAAGTATCCAAACTTGAGGAAGGATCCGATGATGGTGTTAGGTCAAGATCACATGAATATCAGAACACTAGTAAGGATGAAAGGTTATAAGGGTGTGCCTGATAATGAGAAGCCACCGAATAGACGTTTGTTTGGAGCTTTAGTGAATCCGAGTTACACTGATACAGGATTGAACAAAGCGAGACATGAGAAGAGTGATTCTGATAACGATGATCCTTTAGTACTGCTGATGCAAGTACTAAAAGGAAAAGACAAGTAAAGAACGCTGGAGCCAAAGGGAAGGGCAAAGCGAAGGCTGATGAAGGGGAATCAAAGAAACAGAGGGCGAGAAAAAAAACTACTGCAAAGAAAGGTACTAGTTTGGTTGACGAAGACTCAGTAGATTCAGAGGAAACTGAAGAAGAGGAGCAGTGGGATTCTGAAGCTGAGTTGGTGAAGAGGTCTTCCAAACGCAAGGCCACTGCGGTTGGGGAGTCCGAATCACTCAACAAATCTGTTAAAGAAATATTGCAGAAAGAGCCGATTGATGTTGAAGGTGACTTGGGGCTAGATACTCAAGACTTTGATGGATCGACAGTAGTTGTTAACATGAAAAAGCCCAAGCACAAGTCGATGGCGAAAAAGGTGAGTACTAAGAAATTGAGAGAGAAAGAGATAGAGATTTTGCTGAAAGGTAAGAAAGTTCCTGAAGCTGGTACATCATCTAAGGTATCTTCACCTGCTGCGAAGAATCAGAAGAAGGCGAAAGAACCTGAAGTAGTTCCTGATTTAGAATCTACTTTAGAGAAAGTTCTGAATATGTTCAAGCCTGAGAAAGAAAAGACTGTGATTGAATCTTCCAAATCGTCAAAGGTTACTGTTTCCGACGATGTGATAAACAGGTTAACAAGAAAATGGAAGAAATGATGAAGATGATTGTTGCTCAACAAGCTGAAATTGATAAGTTCAAGAAAAATGAGGAAAAGATGCTTCAGATCGTTTTTTCTTCCAAATCAAATCAGGATGAGATTGATAAGAAGCTGAAGCAACTTGAAGAAGAGAAGAAAGAACTTGATGAAAAGTGTAACAGAAATAGGAGAATGATAAAGCTTGTAAAGGTTGAGTACAAAGAATTGAAGAAAGATAATAAAAGAATGAGCGATCTACTTGACAAACTTTATGGTGAAGCTCCCAAGTTGAAAGATGGAGAGGAAGATAAAGAGAAAGATGAGGAGCAAGTAGATTACGAAGAATCAGCTAAAGAAGAGGAAGAAGATGATGAATCAGAGGAAGGTTCTGATGATGATAATGATGATGATAAGGATGATGATGCTGAGGGTGGATCGGGTAGTAAGAATGATGATGATGAAAGTGATAGTAGTGATGATGATGATGGAGATGACTCGAGCAAGTTTACGTTTGAAAAACGACAGACCAAGAAGGGTGATGCAGGTCAGTCGAGCTCGAAAAAGAAATCTGGAGAGAATGTGGATTCTGATGAGAGTATCTTCTGGAATGAAAAAGTTAGATCTCTATCGGATGATGCAAAAGATGTGTATCGTGAAATGTTAGAGAAAAGAGAATGGACAATTGAATTCACGGGGAAGTTTGCTGAGATCTTTCAGACAGAGGATATGAGATACGAGTTAGAGTACAATGATCCTGATCTGGAAGATGGTGAAGTGTCTGCTGCTGTGAGCAAAGAGATTTTGGAAGGTATTGCACAGCGAGTGTGAAAGACACTGGAGGAAATAATGGCAGATCAAATGATTCCAAATATTCCTGAAATGGATATTGGAAATCATTCTAATGATAAACAAACCCCAGAGATGGAGGAGATTGAGATAGAGGACATTACTCATGAGGAATACCCTCAATACTTCAGAACAAATGATCAAAATGAAGTATTCCCAGACTTCACCGAAACACATCAGAGAGAGGCTAAGAAGAAAGCAGAGAAAAGAAGTGAAGAGTTTGTTGAGAAGGTGTTTGGTGAAAATAAACAGAAACCGTCTGAACCGAATGATGATCTAAAGACTTTGTTAAGAAAGTTGAAAGAAACGGATGATAAGAGGCCAAAGCTGGAAGCACAAGGCGGATTCTATATATATCACAATCAAAAGTTTAAAGGCAGAGCTCTTGGTTGGAAATATCTTGGAAGGCTAAAATGCATTGCAGTCAAGTGGGAAACAGGAATTTTGTATTTCTACAGATTTTATGACCTACTAACTCTACCGTACTGGGCGGTTAGAGACATTTGCAGATTTCCAATGACTGGTGCATCGGTGAATAATACGGCTGTGGGATGGTTTGCTGATAGATTGGTCTGGGAGAGTAGGACGAAGTGGAATATGTTTAAGCCACAATACCCGAGGAGGAAAGTTGATAGGGATGTTGATCCTAAGACGGGTAGAAAGCGAGTGACGTTGATATACAAAGCTCCTGAAGTTATGAGAAAGATTCCTTTGATGCCGATTCAACAACACTTCAGTGAAGACTTTATCTTCAGGTATTACGATTGGAGGAATGCAGAAGCTATGATAGTGTTGAGAGATGGGAAGGATGCGTATAAGAAGATACATGTTTTTGACCCGATGTGGCTCATTAACTGTACATTCTAAGACATCATCATGCTTTACTACAACCCGATATACAGTGATCCCAATGATGCATCACAAGAGAAGAAGTATCAACAGGTTGTCGGAGTGTGCTTTGCGTATGATATCAACTCCGGTAGCAACCTGGAACTGAAGTTGGGCAAGCAGGTGAAGGTGGCTGATGTACCGAAGCGATCGACGAAAAGAAAACTTGAGCCTGAGAGGACGAAAGAACAAAAGAAGCAGCTGAGGATCAAGTTAATGAACAAAGAGATGGACGAAACCAGAAGGCAATCCGAACAATAGTCGGGGGGGGGAGTTTGTAGATGCACTTTATGCGACTAATGCTTCGGATTGTAGATTTAACATATGTTAGTGAATTCTGGAAGGTCGAAGGTGGATTATAGAGGGCGAAGGTGACTTGAGATGGACGAAGGTAGAAAGCTAAAGGGCGAATGTGGAGAGATACTCAGATGTATTGTATGTTCGTACCATGTTGGTGGGCGAATGTGGACAAAGTCCACATTCGTACCTAAGACAGGGGCGAATGTGCAGACCCTATATAAGGCTTTAGCTTGTTTGATAAGTTAGAATAGTTGGTTATTGTGTGTGTGAAGGTCAGGTTATTGCTCTCTAGATTAAGGTTTTGTGAAAGTGTGTAGATCAACTTGTAATCACTTTATGTAATCATTTTAAGCAAGTTAATCTATAAAAATGATGTTTGAAAAGGTAATCTGTGTGTTGTGATTCGTGTATTATCATTTTGTTCAGTTCTAGGGTTTCTGCACCTAGAATTGTGACTTGTATGATCAGATTTCCTGTCTATTGCTAAAATTCTTCAATTACTTGTCATTGTATGATCAGTTCAGTTCTAGGGTTTCTGCACCTAGAATTGTGCTATTGGTGAGAACGACATACTGAAATGGTAGTATCTACAAATGTTTGTAACTAAAAGAATATGCACGTTCAGATAATGTTGCTGAATCATGTGATTTGTTGAGTAATTAGAAAATGTTTTCTAGTTATTTTCTTTCTATGTGTATAGAAAGTTGTATCTGTATGTCTGTGTATGATTTTAAGTTTTGAAGTTAACACTCGTGTTTGTTAGTGTCTTTCTCGTAGTCTTGTTCTATGCGTATTCACTTGATTAGATCTAGCGTCATCGTAAAGATGAATGTTCAAAAATGGATTTTTTTTTCAAATCCAAGTTTTTAAGGGATCTAGAACTTTGTAAACATTTTTCTAGATATTGAAATCATGAGAGGTCATGTTTTGTACGATTTTTCAAAGTAGTCTTCTCTCTCTCAAGTTTCCCAGAATCATTTGCTATTTCTTTATTTGGTTCTTTTGTAAGTCTCTTGCTTGTTTAGATTTTGCTTAATCTAACATAGACCGTGTGTCTTTGTAAGCACTTGAGAGCTTGTAAGCAGATCATATAGTTGATGATCTGTGGTGGTTGAAAGTTGATGTTTGATTGGACATGATTTTGTTTTTTGTACGTTCCAAGTGTTTTTCGCATATGCGTATTCATGACCGGGTAAGTGTTTTATACTTCTTAAAAAATCTTAAGAAACTTGGAAAAATAACAAAGGCGGTTCATAGTTTCAGGACCTTTAGCTAAACTGAGTGTCTGATCGTATGTACTGCTGCAGTGTAGTATTTCAGCTTTTTTGCAAGTCTTATCATAACATCTATGTTTTTGATGATTAGGATTAAACTGCACTTATTGTTATAAATCTGTCACTAGTATGTCTTGTGAAGAGTAAATGGATATTGTCATTGTATGATACTAGTGCTATTGGTGAGAAGGGCATACTGAAATGGTAGTATCTACAAATGTTTGTTACTAAAAGAATATACACGTTCAGGTATGCTTACCTATTGTTTCGTTTAAAGTAATGGTGCAACCCTTTCATTTTTCACAAAACTAAACATTCTTGATATGCGTCTGTTTTTTTATAAGAGGTTTGGTTTCAAAAAGGTATAGCTAAATCTGGTAATGTAAACTCAGGTTGTAGATTTCTTTAATGATTGTTATCCTAGACAACATGTTGAGCAATTTAAATTACTCCAAGTGTTTGTTGACCTGTTTGACTATTAAACTGGGGGGGGGGGGGTGTGTTGAAAGTATAGTATAATCCATTAGTTTAATAGTCCAAAAGTGTGTTAACATAACTTTATATGTGAATGTCTCTATAATATGTTGCATAAGTTCTTTTATATGTTAATGGGCTTGGTGGTGAGCTGATAGAAGCAGGAGTTAATGGGCTTCTACCAGCGTCACGTCAAATCGCCCAGACTATGCGTCACGTCTTATGACTACCGACTCAAGGAGTCCATATAAAAGATGTTCGATGCTACGTATATTCTTTTCTTCAGATATAATTCCACATATCACTCATAAAGAAAAAGAAGGCGATTAGGGTTCTTCAAGAGTGCAGAGATCTAGAGTTCCCTCATTATTATTATTTGAGTCATTTACTTTTTAGTCTCTTTCTCTCTTGTCTTGAAGAAGCTCTTTTTGTGTTTTCTTGTGTTGATATATTTTTCTTTTATTAGTCTGTTCTTTGTTTGACAAATTTTGTTTTTAGTTAGTCAAATATTTGAGAGAGTTTTATTGTGTCTTTGTTTTTTGATTCATCGTAAAACTGATTCTCTTTCATTTAGTCAAGATCATTGTGTTTAATCTTTAGATCTTGAAATTCTAATATAACCACCGACTGGTGTGAGAATAAGTAAGGTTCTTTGAAAATAAAAATATGTAATGAGAGTGTTTGGCGTCATTAGCTGGACGTCATTGGCGATGATGTCACTTTCAGAAGGTTCCTTTAGTCTCTCCTTTGCTGTTAGTTATTAATTTCAGAGGAGTGTGTGTGCTGGTGCGGCGCCATTCGCTGGACGTTATTGTCATTTGTCCTTTTTGTCCCTTGTGTTACAACCTTTGGGTGAAGATCATGTAGCAGGTCCTTCCGTCATTTAACTGACAACATGCCCATTTTGGATTGTCCTTTACTCCCCCATAGTCTGGGCGATTTGACGTGACGCATGAGCCCTGCAAAGTATTAGTTCTTTTAACGGCCCTCGCGATCTATATGTGTTGCTAATTGTTTTAAGGTTATGATTGTAACATGGGTTTCTCTTGGATCCATAGGAGAGTCCAGAACCATATCTCTTCACTACCCTATAATAAAATTGTTGAAATATGTCATTCGTATTATAATTCAATTGTTGTTGTTTAGTATTCTATAATAAGCCCATTTCAACTGGATTGTTTAAGTGCAAGTTTGGTATATTGGGCTAGTTATTATGAACTGGGCTAAAAGTGATAGGCTTTGTAATGAGTCTGATCTGTCTGGGTAATATTTGGTATTTCTATAATGTCTAATTAGGGGTGTTTGTGTAGTTTGTCTATTCTTGCAGGTCTAAGGTGAAGTATGTTGGTTTAAATACTCGATATTTCGAGAAGCTTTCAGATCCTTGTTCAGTCTCTCTATCTTCTCTCTCTCTCTCTCTCTCTCTCTCTCTCTCTCTCTCTCTTCTCTGGTGATTAGACTTTGAAGTGTGTATAACCTAAGTCAATATCCAGGTGTATTTGTCTTGTATTTTTCGTTCTTCAGTTGTATTCATCTGGGTTCTTCCCTGTCACTTAGATCGTTCGGTTTATTTCTTTGTATTTCTTAGTTTTAATCCACTGACCTAATCAGTCAGTTTATGAGATCTTGTATTCTTTAGGAACTCATCATTTTGGTGAGTTCTTTGGGATTGGTTAGGTGATTTTTTGGGTTAGCTATATAATAAAAGTTTTGTCGCCTAATTTGTCCCTATCTCGTTTGTTGTGGTTTGGATCTTGTATTGTTTGACATTATTTGTATAGATCTACATTTTTTTACATGGTATCAGAGTCATCTGCTTCATATTTTTATAATCTAAAAGGTTTTTTTTCCGCTACATGTTTGTGGATCTGGTTTATTGTTAACAGATGTGAGTTGTTGTCAACAGATCTATGTTGTCTTTGATAGATCTTGTGTTTATAGTTAGATCCGGTCTTTTATTGATCTTTAACTTGTATTGGTTTTTTGTTAAAGGTCAACTCACTGGTTGACTGTGGTATTTGTTTTAGTTTTGGATGGCTGTGCAACTAGTAAGTTCTTTCTAGTTCTTTATTGTATTGTTTATATTTTTTTTTTTGCTTTTGCTACTAGAGTACTCAGTAAGTATTTCTTGTCTCTTGTTCTCGTGTCTAGGCGTCTTTGGCCGGGTTAGGGGGACCGGCAGTTGATTGTATTGGTCTATGGCGTGTTGTTGTCTATTCTGTTTTTTTTATTGCTACTTGTTGATGTGTAATCTATCTATTGTTTGATTGTAGCTATTATTGTGTCTTTGGTAATATTGTTAGTTTGTTAGGACGAGCTCCTGTGTTAAGACTTGCGTGGGCACTCAAGAGTGATGAACCCAAAATCTAGACACTGACACAGCTTCGCTCTAGATGGTATATTAGTCTTTGTCTTTTGTGTGCTTCAGTGTTTCCTTGTTCTGTGTGTTTGTTGTGTATTCATCATGGGTGAGCCTGCACATGAACATGTCCCCACTCCTAATCTAACTCGTGAACTAACTCCATATATGTCACCTAAAGAGGTTGGAACACTAATAAGTAAACTAGACATTGGTGATCCATTATATTTGCACCCTAGTGATATTAGCAGTCTATGAGACTAGCTCTATAAAACTAAAAGGTACTAAAAATTATTCGGTTGGGCTAGTTCTATGAGACTAGCTCTTGAAGCCAAGAATAAGTATGGGTTTGTAGATAGTACATGTGTTAGGTGTAACATCCAGCCCCTCTAACCACCAATATTGTCCGCTTTGCTCGATAAGTCACCCACCCAGAGCTCACGGATTTGTTTTTGGTTGCTCAAGTGGAGACTTCCTAGGAGGTCACCCATCCTGACACTGCTCCCACCTGAGCACGCTTAACTGTGGAGTTCTCCTCTCATCCACTAACATTAGGCCCCAAAACGCGTTTGTGATTTTAGAGATATTGGATTACATATGAACCAAGGATCTCTCCTGGCCACGGCCGATGTAACAACCCGACCCGGTGGGGGTGGTCGAAATGATAGTTTGGTAACAGACTTGCACAACGGAAGCAACGATAACTAAGATTTAAGTGTTATACAATTTCTAATCCCAAAAATATAAATACATAACTTACATAAATAAACTAATATTTATGCAGGGACGAGACGCGGCGGTCGTCGAAGTAGTTGAGGAGTGTAATCCACTAGTCGTTCATGCTTCCACCAGTGCTTATCTCTAATGCTCTATTCCACAACTCTTATAGCCGAATCTTCTATCAAAGTCATCTAGCGATCATCACCTCTAATCCGTATTATATGAACATAATCCGTATGCTCCATAATCATCCGAATGCAGTACCTTAACACATGCTTAAAAAGAGTTGGGTCAGCAATTATGCTGGTGAGTCCGTGTAAGTTGTTAAGTAAATCTGAAACAGTTTATCAGTTTTAAAATAAGTTTGCATAGTTCAGAACATGGTGATGTACAAGTATCACACCTCAATCCTAACATGGTGATGTACAAGTATCAGCTCAATTGCTACTCCCATTATGGATTCCCTACGGCATAACATATGCCGCAACGGTCCGCAGACCTTAGTGGAGGGTTTTCCGGGCTTCCGGATCCACTGTGCGTGGGGGATTCCCCAAGTAGTACTACCCATATATTAAGTGGCCCAATTCCCTTGGGTTAATGAGTGTGCATCTGGTTTCGGGAGCCCTTGTCACATCAAGTAAGTTTACACACAAAACAGTTTACACGTACAAGCATATGTTCACCCCAAAACATTTAAAACGGAAAAAGGGGAAGTACACGAACTCATCTTTGGTTGCATAATAATGGTATCCGGTGTCTTGAGCCTGTCTATTCATCATATGCCGAGTCCTAACATGATCATGAGTATTAGCGCGTGTAACCCATATCGCGGTTACATGGTTGGGCACACTTAGGTCCTATATCCAACTTCTAATTGTCAATTTCATCATCTTATGTTATACTAGTCACTAGATGAACAATGTTTATGTCACGTTGTTTATATAGTTCTTCGAGTTCCAAATATCGGGTTATTACTTATGTGAATGTACGTATATTTATCTAAAGTCTCTAGTCCAAACGTCCATTTATAATCTCGTATCCAAAGATGTATAGTCCAAGTTAATATAGATATATATACGGTCATTAAGTGTCTTATATCTTATATCCACTAGGTTCGTTTCAAGGTTCAATGTTCAATGTTCCATTTATTCTAGTCATGTTCCTATACCTTGTCATCGCCGATTATATAACCAATTAATCCATGTTCTTGATGTCTAAAGCCTTGTATCGACTCGTCGCCTATATAATAGTCGTCTATACCCTTTTATATGTTCCAATCAAGAATTTATATTATCCATATTAATCAAGTGTTTATTATATTACTGTAATTCATTTAAGTCGGGTTGGTCCAAGATCAAGTCCCACACGTGTAAGTCGTATTAATAATAATAGTAGTTCTAGGATGGTTCGGGAGCTCGTTTATACCTTCCGAGTTTCCTCTGTTGACCGGACTTTCTGCCTGTTGACTTTTGTTGACTGGAGTTGACCAAGTCAACTGGGTTTGGTCCTACCCCTTCGGCTCCTCTCCCAACCTCTACCTTCATTCACCAACTATGCATCCTTCATCATCCAAACCACAGCCACAACCCATCACCATCATAACCACTACTCGTCCGGCCATCACTACCACCTAACAATCGAACCCTTACATCCACTTAACACCACTTTTTATTATCGAGAACTGAAACTTTCAACCTTAACTATTGAGACCCGAACAACACCACTATGACCTCTACGATTTATACCAACAACCCATCAATTGGTACCGACAACACTGGACCCAAACATCTTTATCATCAACCCATTAGATCCAAAAAAGATGGTGGCAATTAAGCTTAACTTATTTTTCAGGAACATGGCTGAGCCCACTAGAATCCATAACCACCACACTGACTCTCACCATCCAAAGCCTCCAGATCGGAACCCTAAACCACCGCCAAACCTCGGACCACCGTCATCTTCATCTCTTTGTTTCTCTCTTTATGTCGCTCTCTCTCTCTCTCTATCTGAGATTTGTATATGAACCGGGTATGGGTGTTGGTTTATAAAGAAAGAAGGGGTTGAGTGGTATTAGATGGTTACAAGATGGGGATGGTTTTGTGGTTGGTGCCGCCGGTAGGAGACAGTGGGGCGGTGATGTGGTTCCGTCAGGGAGGTGGTTGGAGGCCCTCCTCCGGATTTCTCTCTCTCTCTCCTTAATATACATATGTGTGTTTATGGGTTTGTGAAAATGATAAGCAGACATAAGAGGGTGGTTCGGGGGGGGGGGGGGTTATAGTGGGGTTTGTTCAATGGTTTTTATTAAAACCATTTGTAAAACAAATGGTTTTATTTGTTTTGTTGTCATGTAATAATGGGGACATGTGTCCCTCTAAGGAGGTGACATGTGTCCCCGGGTGGTGACTAATTATCTAACTCGGGTCGGGTTCGTTGTCGGGTTTCGATTCAGTATCGCGTCATGTGTTGACTTTTATTTCGTCAGAATAAATTATAAAATACTTTCGGTTTCTTGTTCGTATTTCTATATTCCTTGCTATTATTATCTAGTTCTTCATTATCTTTCCTTTAGTCGCAAAAAAAAATTTTAGGCCTAGTAACCGGGTTGTTACAGCAGATGTGGGATTTTCCTGGGGTGTCACATTCACCCACTATTAGAGTCTCGTCGTTCCTGATGAGGTATGCACCCACCATCCCGAATGACCTAGCAGTGGCTCTGATACCATCTGTAACATCAAGCCCCTCTCCCCAACAATCTTGTCTGCTTTGCTCGATGGGTCGCCCATCCAGAGCTCACGGATTTGTTTTTGATTGCCCAAGTGGAGACTTCCCAGGAGGTCACCCATCCTGATACTTCTCTCACCTGAGCACGCTTAACTGTGGAGTTCTCCTCTCATCCACTAACATTAAGCCCCAAAACGCGTTGGTGATTTAAAAGATATTGGATTACATATGAACCAAGGATTTTTCTTGGCCACGGCTGATGTGGGATTTTCCTGGGGTGTCACATTAGGTCACTAATTGATGATACTCTTAAAAGGCAATGGGATCGTCGTAACTCTGTGGTCTTGTCATGGTTATTAAATTCTATGAGTGAAGAGTTATTTTTAGGACAAGTCTTTTCCAAATATGCTAAAGATGTATAGATTTAATTGAAAGAATCATATGATAAGGTAGATGGTTCAGTTGTGTTTAATTTGTATCAACAACTAAATTCTACCTCACAAAATGGTAGTAGTGTAGCAGAATACTATCATATGTTAAACACAATGTGGAAAAAGTGATTCTAGGGTTCAGTTGCCTGCTTGTTGTCAATCTTCAAAAGATTTTAATGATTTTAATATTTTTAATAAAATTGATGCAATTTTTAATGGGGCTTGATGACATTTATCAGCTAGTTAGGACAAATCTTTTAACCAAGGAGCCTTTACCAACTATTAGAACTGCTTTCTCTCTAATCTCTAGAGAGAATCTCATAGCGGATCAACTAGTGGAAGTAAAGGATCAAATGTTTCTTTTATGTCAAACTCGAATCAGTCTTCTGATAACCAAAAGAAGTTGAATAGAGGTCTAAATCCTAATTTGAAATGTACACATTGTAATATGCTTGGACACACTGTAGACAAATGTTATGAATTGGTAGGCTATCCCCCTAGTTTTAAGAAAAGGGCTCCTAGTCAAGGGTTAAAGGGTAGTATGGGAACAAAAAGAACTAATTTGGTTAATAATGTTAGTACTACTCCTACTACTGTTGTTCCTTTTATAACTGAATAGATTTCCAAGTTAATGAATCTGACCAGTGAGAAGTCTGGAAGTGAAGTCTAGAATTCTAATGTAGGAGATCACTAGCATATTTGGAAGTATTTCAAACTGTTCTAAATTTTTACAATTTGCTATTAAGAATGTGCGGATAATGGATTCAGGAGCTAACCAACATATGGTTAGTGATGGTAGTAAAATGATAAATTGTGTAAATTTTCAAAGTATAATATCTTAAATTAACACCCAAATGTACACATGCTGAAGTTACTAAGATAGGAGATATAAAGTTAGCTGATGGAGTTTTATTATCTAATGTATTTTTGATTCCTGAATATTTTGTGAATTTAATATCTATTCAGAAGTTAGCAAAAGATAATAAGTTAAGTGTACTATTTGATGAGAATGCATGCTATGTTCAGGATTCCATGTCAAAGAGAATCATGGTGTCTGGTAGAGAATGTGATGGATTGTATTTTGCTGGTGATGATATGAATGTTAGTAATGTGTGTTTAAATAGTATTAGTGATTCTAATTTGTGGCATTCTAGGTTAGGTCACCCCTTACTTGGTTCTAGCCGTGTTAAAAGATTTCTTGAAAATTAATGTAAATTAAACACAACCATGTGAGATTTGTCATAAAGCAAAACAAATAAGATTTCCATTTCCATTAAGTGATCATAAAACTAAAGTTGTAGGAGAGTTAATACACCTTGATGCTTGGGGTCTATACAGGATCACAAGTATAGAGGGTTATAAGTACTTTCTTACAATAGTGGATGATTTTTCAAAAACTGTTTGGGTATACATGCTTAAAGGAAAACATGAGGTGTTTGAAAATATTGAAATCTTCTATGAAATGTTAAAAACTAAGTTTAAAGTAAGTGTAAAAGTATTTCGAAGTGATAATGGGACTGAGTTAATACACAAACAAATGGTAACATTTTGTAATTCAAAAGGAATTATTCATCAGACATCTTGTGTTTATACCCCTCAACAAAATGGTGTTGTTGAGAGGAAACACAGACATCTTCTTAACAAAGCTAGATCCTTGTTGTTTCAAAGTGGTGTGCCACTTATGTTTTGGTTAGATTGTGTTCTAACTGCTGCTTATTTAATAAACAGAACTCCCTCTTATGCGTTAAATAGTAAGTGTCCCTATTAGTTGGTCTATGGGTTCCCCCTTGACATGTTTCATTTAAGGAACTTTGGTTGTCTTTGTTTTAATGCTACTTTAGATGAAAAAGAAAAATTGTGTTCTAGATCTAAAAAAAAAAGTGTTTTACATGGTTATTCTATTTTCAAAAAAGGTTATAAACTTTGGAATTTGGATAAAAAAACAAATAGAATTTTCCATAGATGTTAGATTTTATGAAAATGTTTTTCCTTTTAAAGGTGAAGAATGGACAGAATCATTTTATGATTTTGTACATCATTTAAGCTTTTTTGATCAATATGAGTCTAAGTTTGAAAAATCTGAAGTTCCTATAAGTGAGTCTAATAATAATAATAATAATGATAATATTCCCAATGATGAAGGGGGACCCAGTACTACTCATAAGTTCTCTCTTGGACGGTAATTAGATTCTTCTGTTAAGGCTGCCAGGAGGGTAGATCAAAGTCTTGATCAGCACACTGGTTTTATAGACAGGGAATCTGATTCTCTAGATATTGAGAACTTAAATGATGAGGTAGGAACTCCTGAGGGAAATAACATAATAAATATTAGAAGGTCAAGTAGAGGGTCTATTTTACCTAAAAAATTTAATGAATATGTTGTTGAAGGTAAGGTAAAATATGGAATAGAAAGGATTGTAAATTATTTTAATTTGTCCTTTGAAAATAAATGCTTTGTATCTACCTTCAACAAAATAACTGAGCCTAGTTCCAATTTTGAAGCTTCAAAAGACCTTAAATGGGTTGAAGCTATGAACTTAGAAATGGAAGCCCTTCTTAGGAACAACAAATGGAATCTTACTGATTTACCTAGTGGTAGAAAACCCATTGGTTGTAAATGGGTTTACAAGGTAAAATACAAATCCAATGGTGAGGTTGAGAGATACAAAGCTAGTATAATCAGAGAGAAGGCCGAGATTTTAGTGAAACATTTTCACCAATTGTAAAAATGGTGATAGTGAGATGTGTAATTGCATTAGTTGTCCAAAATAATTGGTCTCTCTTTCAATTGGATATAAACAATGCCTTTCTATATGGTTCTATTAGTGAAGATGTTTATATGATACCACCTGAAGGTTATTATTCTAGGGATAATAATCAAGTTTGTTAGTTAGTCAGGTCACTTATGGGTTAAAACAGGCACCTAGACAATGGAATGAAAAACTAACTAAATTTTTATTTGAAATCAGTTTTGTCCAAAGTGTATGTGACTATTCTATGTTTGTTAAATTTGAAAAAGATGTGTTTATTGTCTTGGTTATGTATGTAGATGACATTGTTGTCACTGGGAATAATGAAACTGAGATTAATTTAGTTAAACAGTTTCTAAGAAAAATTTTTCTAATCAATGATGTGGGAAAGTTAAAGTAGCTTTTCGGTATTGGAGTCTTGTTAGTATTCTGATGTTGGTATTTGTCTAAGTCAGAGAAAGTATTATAAGGAATTGTTGAGTGAATTTGGGTATCTTGGGTGTAAACCTTTGAATACTCCTATGGAAAGCAACTATGTGTAAACTATCAAAAACATTGTTAGAAAATTTAAATAGTTACCAAAAATTAATAGGAAAGTTGATATATTTATCTATAACTAGACCAAATATCAGTTATTCTGTTCAATATCTTAGTCAACTTATGCACAAACCTACCGAGGCAAATTTACAAGTAGCCTTACGGTTGCTAAGATATTTTAAGTCATCTCGTGGAAAGGAATGTTGTTTAGGAAAAGTGATACTTTTGATTTGTATGCTTATTGTGACACTGACTAGGCTAGGTGCCTGGAAACCAGGAAGTCAATAACTGGATATTGTGTTTACCTGGGTAATTCACTTGTATGCTGGAAAAGCAAGAAGCAAAACACTATTGCTCGATTAACAGCTGAAGCTGAGTATCGAGCCATGTGTTCTACTTATTATGAAGTTATTTAGGTATCAAATTTGCTAAAAGAATTAGGTATAACAATTAAAATGCCCATTAAGTTATACATTGATAGTAAAGCAGCTACTGCAATAGCTGCTAACCCAGTGTTTCATGATTGAAATATGTAGGATCGGTCTAACAAGAATTAGTATCGCGCGCGTATCGTATTGAGGGCGAAATCAAACATCTGGTTAGTTGCTATAGGTAGGTGTTTGATAAGATAATATTATTAGAGAGAGCACACACACAAAACACACACTAAAATGGTTGCACTTGATAGAATGAGCAAAAGTCTTACATAAGCTACTAAGGCATGGTGTATATATAGTGGGCTTTCATACACGTCCCTCATACACATTCCTCATACACGTTCCTGGTACGTGTATGAAGAGGGTGGGACGTGTATGAAGTTTTACAGCTTACCAAAGTACCCCTATGCCTACATAAACACTATAATGCAACCCGATGACATCTAAAACGTTATACAATCATGGCTACGGTTACGTAGTCCCCGATCGGCATAGCTCTTTTGACGATCCCGAGCTCCTACCATACGGTTACGAATCTGTACGATTTTCGCCGAAGTTTCGTACACAAGTTCTGGACCAGTGAGCTGACTCTCACCCACTTCGGCCCAACAAAGAGGATACCGACATATCTGTTCGTAAAGAGCCTCGAACCGAGTTTCCTTAATGCTAGTATGGTAGTTGTTGGTGTAAGAGAACTCCACCAACGGTAGATGAATCTCCCAACTCTTGCCAAAATCGATAACACATGCCCGAAGCATATCCCCTAACGTTTGGATTGTTCGTTCACTCTGACCGTCAGTTTACAGATAATAAGCCGTACTCATATCCAACTGAGTATCCAAAGCTTTATGTAGATCCTTCCATAAATGAGAAGCTAAACGAGAATCACGATCAGAAATGATAGAAACTGGCACCCCGTGCCAAGCAACCACTTCCTTAAGATAGATGCGAGCTAACCGCTCCAGATCGTCACTTTCCTTAAGACCAGACGACTTCTGGTACTCGACCTTGACTTTCGCACAAGTCTAACATTTGCTCACGTAGGAAGCTATATCAGCCTTCATCTTTGGCCACCAATAGAGTATCTTCAAATCCTGATACATCTTATCGGAGCCTGGGTGAACAGAATACTGGGATTTGTGAGCTTCATCCAAGACAAGCTCTCGCAAACCCCCGAATAAAGGAACCCAAACGCGTCCTGCGAAGTAGTGTAGGCCATCAGACCTAAGCTCAAGATGCTTATCGGCACTATGCATGGTTTCAGCTTTAAGGTTCTCTACCTTCAAATCTTTCTGTTGTGTAGAACGGATTCGGTCATGTAAAGAAGAATGGATGGTGAGCGGCGAAACACGACGAGGTTTAACAGATTCCTTCCTGCTCAAGGCGTCTGCCACGACATTCGCCTTGCCAGGATGGTATTTAATTGCACAATCATAATCGTTAAGAAGTTCGACCCAGCGACGCTGCCGCATGTTCAACTCCTTCTTATCAAAGATATGCTGAAGACTCTTGTGATCGGTATAAATAGTGCACTTGGTAATGTACAAGTAATGTCTCCAGAACATCAAAGCAAAAACAACCGCACCTAATTCCAAATCATGGGTGGGATAATTCTTCTCGTGAAGCTTAAGCTGAAGAGAAGCATAAGCAATAAGCTTCTCGCATTGCATCAACACACAACCGAGACCATGGATAGAGGCATCACAATAAACAATGAAATCATACGTACCCTCAGGTAAGGATAAGATAGGCGCAGAACAACGTTTAAGTTTCAGCATCTAAAATGCTGATTCCTGCGAGTCCCCCCAGTCAAACTTGCGGTCTTTCTGGGTAAGAGAGGTGAGGGGTTGAGTAATCTTCGAAAATCCCTCAATGAAACGACGATAGTAACCGGCGAGACCTAGGAATTGCCTTACCACAGAAGGCGTCTTTGGTGCTTCCCAGTCTTTGATGGCTTCTATCTTAGCTGGATCGACATGAATTCCCTTTTCATTAACCACATGACTAAGGAATTGGACTTTGCGTAACCAAAAGTTACACTTCGAGAACTTAGCATACAACTGCTCTCGCCTTAAGAATTCCAAGACTAGTCGCAGGTGTTCCTCATGGTCCACCTTGCTCTTGGAATAGACCAGAATATCATCAATAAACACGATGTCGAATTTTTCAAGATAAGGCTTACAAACACTGTTCATCAAATCCATGAACCGATTCTTTCGTTTCTTTGGGCAACTGGCCATCCGCCGGGATTTTCGGATTTAATAACGATATTTTAGCTGCTGGTGCGTTGGTGAGACCAAAAGGCATGACTAAGAACTCAAAATGGCCATAACGAGTAGGAAAAGCAGTCTTCGGAATATCGGCTTCTGTTCTTTTTACATCAGTGTAAAAGCATCGTAATTTTTTTTTCATTTTTTTACGGTTGTGTTACCCGTTTTTACAAAAGTGTGTGTGTTTATATATATATATATATATATATATATATATATATATATATATATATAATTTTTTTTACTTCACATTTTACGTTGGACTTCTCAATTTCTTCCAACTCAAGCTTTTAATTCATATATATATATATATATATATATATATATATATATATATATATATATATATATATATATATATAGGGAGAGGATAAATTGAAAACCTCTTTGAGTTAAGAAAACCCATGAAAACTCAAGTTACAAAAGGTTTTTTTTTGTTTGAAAAAATTACACAATGTAACAAAAATATTTTTAAGCATAAAAGATCCATCATCCTTAAATCACGATCCCCTCTCTAGGGCTGTTCACGAGCCGAGCCGATCCGAGCGGAGCTTTGCTTGTGCTTGGCTCATTTACAAATCGAACCGAGCGGAGCGGCTCATTTACAATCGAGTCAAAAACCGAGCGAGCGAGCGTGCACCGAGCGAGAATCGAGCAGAAAGTAATTTTGACAACTATAAAATTGTGACGTTTACTTCGATTATTTCATTGTCGGGTGACAACTAAGGTCAAACTTTCCAATAATAACACTAATATTGAGATCCAAGTGTTCGAGGATGAGGCTTAGATTGAGACGGGTGAGGCGATTAGTTAACATAGAGAACAATTGTTAAATTGTGACATAGGGTGGTATCAAGCGACGATTAGCGATGGACGACTAATACCATAAAGAAGTCAAAACTATCACCTCATGACTTATGGTTTTACTATTAAAATCAGTGTTAAATTTTTTCATTGGGTTAAGTGGGCTAGTTATATTTTATTTGCATATATTGAGCCAAATCCAATAGAATGTTATATATAAAGCTATAAATGTATATATATATATATATATATATATGTGTAAATTGTGTGTATATTTATAATTAAATATATAATGAATAGATAAAAATGTATTCGAGCCGAACCGAGCCGAGCGGATCTTTGCTCGTGCTTGGCTCGTTAATAAATCGAACCGAGCCGATCGGCTCATTTGCAATCGAGCGAGCATTTTTCGAGCATTTTCCGAACGAGCGACGAGCGATCGGCGAGCGTCGAGCGAGTTGAATAGCCCTACGGCCCTCTCTCCTCTTCTCTCTCTCTCTTTATCTGTCTCTCTCCTCTCTATACCGAAAATAAAATCACGTTTCCCCACAATCATATTCCACAAAACATTCTCCACCCTTTCTTCTCGCAAAACAAATGATAATGGATTTGATTTATTTGTAATAAAGTAAATGAATTCTAAATTGTAAGATATCTCCGTTCAAGAAAAAATTTCTTTATTGATTTGATTTATTTAATTTTATTCATTACGATAATTTTACTTTTTTTATTTGATACCATAATTTTATTCATAATGATGTAAATTATATATGTATCTTTTTTTTAATTTGATACATAAAAGTTTAATAATTTTTTTAGATCATGTAGCAATATATGCTTTAATGGTTGAGATTTTATCATTTTTTATATTGTGTGTTTTACTGTGTTTGTGATAATGTGTTTTATGTTTAAAGGCTTTTAAAAGGCCACATATCGGTTATATTGGGTTTTATACCTCTATAGGTTTTGATGGGTATAACATGGCAGCGATATGATGTTTTACTCTAAAGCTATTGTGTTTTATGTTGTTTTGTTATTTCAGCAGCAAAGGACATTGTAGTACACATGTTTCAACATAAAACACCATACGCATGTAAATAAAACACCATATGAGCTTGCTCTCCTTATGTAACAAAACACCAAAAGCATGCAATATTCAAACCTCATCTTGTGTTAGAAAATTATAAACTGCACTAAAAACATAAAACACTATTGTATCACGTTTGGAACATAATACACCAGTAATTATCACGTTGGAACATAAACTACCATAACGACTAAAACATCAAAAAAATACGATTTTTGTAAAATCGTATATGCTTAAGATTGTGTATGTATTTTCGATTCAATATAATATGGATCACATGAATCTGAATTGTAGTTATGTTGAAATAAAAATCCCTAAAAAATCGCACTTCAATTAAATACATGTTTACTTCCTATTTTTAAGATTGATAAAAGTACCTTATTACCCTTCATCACTAATTTTAATGCTTGCCACATGTCACCCCCACATTGGTTCTCAGACTTATCACAAAAAGTTGGATTTGTATAGGAACCTAAACATATATATATATATATAGGGTAGGGTTTCTATAGGAAAATTGGTTTGTGTGAGAAGTGTGAAAATGATTAAAAATTGATATGTATGCATCATTTTTTTGATGTATTCATGATGTTTTGGATTGTTTTGCTTAGAAAAACACTAAACATAATAATTAATAACCGAAAAGAATGTATTTTAGGCTTAAAACTTAAAACACTATGTCAAGAACATTTAAGTAGAGTGTTTTAAGCAATTAGTAGGGTGTTTTATCTGTAAGTTAAATTTAATGACTATAATACATTGGATTGTGTTTTAAATTCTTGTATATTGTTGTATTAAGTGTTTTTCAAGCCAAAACAACACAAAACATCATTCCAAAATAAAAGACATGACGGCTACATGTCAATTCTTAATCCTTCTCACATAAACCAATTGTCCTACAGGATCCTCAACCAATATATATATATATATATATATATAGGGGAAAGTTAATTTGAGAACACCTATATTTCATGCGAACCGTGAGAACGCCATCTAAAACCATTCAAATCAAAAATTTATTTTTACACTTATCTTTATTACTAAAATACATTCCAAAAAACGCAATTTACGCGTAAAAATTTAAATGTATACGGAAATAAATTGTTTTTACACATGTGTAAATTTACTGTTTGTACATGTGTAAACTGTTTCATTTACACATGTGTAAAAAGTTAATTTGAAAGTGTTTTTGCATGAAAAGATGAATTATTTGGAAAGAAAATTTGTTTTTTAATGTTGTATTTTGATTATAATTAGGTTTGTATTGAAAAAAAATGATTTTGATTGGTTTTCTCATTTGTTCTCACGGTTCTCGCGATATTTAGCGTTCTCAAGATAACCCTCCCCTAGATATATATATATATATATATATATATATATATATATATATATATATATATATATATATATATATATATATATGGTGTGGGTCAAATAAAAACCGTATGATAATTAAGAATTATAAGAACCATTTTTTAACCATTAATTTTTTATGACAAGATGGTACTTAGGGTATGTTTGGCAAGGAGCTTTTAAGAGCTTGTAGGAGCTTTAAGATTTAAGCATTTAAGAAAAAGCTTCTACTCAATAAAAAGTTTTGTTTGGTTGAAGGAGCTGGAAGCTTTTAGGTTAGAGAAAAAGCTCTATAGTGAAAAGCTACTAATACTAGCTTTTAAGAAAAAGTTCTATTAGCTACAAGCTTTTAATTAGTAAATGACACAACTACCTATTCTATTTTAAAAATAAAATAAAAACCTTCTTTACAATCTTTTAATTATGCCCATTTTGGTCATTTTATACATTTTATTAAAAGCTCCAGCTACTCTGCCAAACAGCAAAATATATTTAAAAAGCTTTCAGCTACCAGCCACTAGCTAGTTTTGCCAAACATACCCTTAAAATGTTTAATTAATTGTTTACTTTAATGTAGGGGAAATCTAGTAAAATTATATTTCCACTAAAATGGTTGACTTCAATTATACTATTGATTTAATGATATTATATTAATAGCAATTTTTAGTATATACTCAAAATAATCTCAAGTGTACCTAAAATCTTTCAATTATAAGTAAAATCTTTATACACAGGTGTGTACATATGATCAAACACTCCAAATATACACTCGTAGAGTCCGGCTAATGTACAAAGCCTTCTTAACCTACAAAGTGTAAGAAGTGATCCTGGCCCTCTATCTCCCACCTTCTGCGTTTTATAAAGGAAACCTCGTACATTAATTACACATGTTTGTCATTAATGGCAGTTATCAATTTGAGGGTAAAACAGACAAATTAAAACTCTAATAATTTGAATTTTTGTAATATTAGCGCCCAAATCACCCTCATTCATTGACGGTTACGAATCATTCAACGCAATTAAACACACGTTTCTAATCATTTGCCCTAATAACTCATAGAAATATCATTCTCTGTTAACAAAACAAAAAAACAGAGCACTCCAAAACATCGCTGATTATAGGAGAATCATGGCTCCAAAACGCAAAACAAGTAAGGAATTGATCATGTTTTTAACTTATTTTTGATCGTATATCAATAATGGTTGCTAATCAGGCGTTTTTTGCTCAATTGAATGATGATAAAGACGGTTTACTGTAGTCTTTGGATTTTGACAAAGTTACTAAAGACGTTTTTAATGTTCTGATTGAATTAGTAAAGGCGTTTTGATAGTTTATGTTTGTAGTTAATCATTTTTGTTTCATGATCAACTCATTTGTTGTTATAATTAAAGGCGTTTTACTAATGTTAATGAAGGCGTTTTATCAGGTCTGAGTTATTATTGAAAAACAAGCAGTATATGATCCATAAAACTTTGAAAACTGAAGGCGTTTTAGGAGTGTTAATGAAGGCGTTTTATCAGATCTGACTTATTATTGAAAACAAGCAGTATATGATCCATAAAACTTTGAAAAAAAGGCGTTTAGTAGTGTTAATGATGGCATTTTATCAGATCAGACTTATTATTGAAAACAAGCAGTATATGATTCATAAACATTTGAAAAAACAACAGGCGTTTTGTGGAAAATATGGCTGCGTTTTGTTGATGTTAGTAAAAAAGTAGTCATACTGATGACAAATAAGACTATCATATACAACAGGCGTTTTATGGAAAATATGGCTGCGTTTTACTGTTTTATTAATGTAAATATGATGAATGATTTAGGTGATAAGTTGTATTGAAATATTGATAACAAAACGCATCTTATGAAATTAGCAAAACGCATGTTTTGATGTCTTAAGCAGAACAACCAAAGGATACAGGGTCTGATGATGATTTCCAGACTCCTTTAAAAGATTTAAGAAAAGTAAAGAAAGTCATAGAGAAACCAAAAAAGGTTGTTCAAAAGGAAAATGTGCATAAAGAGAAAAAAAAGAAAGAAACAAAGTAAGAAAGATTCAGAGAGTGAGTCAGGTAGTGATTTTGTAAAACCTGTGAAGAAAGTAAAAAAAAAGGAAAAGAAAGCTTCAAAAGAAAGGACATTCGTTGAATACCGGGATACAAAATTGAAACTAAGATGTTCTCCCGGGGATTTTGTAAGGAGTTTGAAAGACTACACAGATGAGCAAAAAAAGACTGAATGGGGTTGGTGGTTTTGATCAGATGGTAGTTTTTGGTGGTTTGTGAATGTGGTGGGTGGTTTGTTGGTTGGTAGTTTTTTGGGTATTAAGTTAGTATGTTTTATATCTTGTAGATGGTTTCTTGGATGTGGTTTTTGGGTTGTTTTTTGGGTTTTTTTGGGTTTCTGGATGTTTAAGAATGGGGCATAGATGGTGATGTATGCCATATGTAAGGAACTAGCAAGTATTTAACTTTGTTTAATGAATGATTATATATATAAGTGTTTATTACTAAAACGCATCTAATAAAACCATAAAACACATTCAATAATATAATAAAAAATATGTATAAACTGTAGAAAAATTTACTAAAACGCATTCAATAATCTCAAAACGCATTCATTAAAAACTATAAAATTCTGCAACTATTTATAGTATACTAAAACGCATGCATTATTTCTAAAACGCAAGTATTAAAAAATCATAAAAATCACTCCTCATCTACTTGGTCTTCAACTTCTTGATGCTCAATTCCTGGGTCTTCTGCATTTTCATCTTTCTCATTCTCATCTTGTAACAGTGTGTTTTTTAACTGGTGTTTCCGACGATCATGTCCTACCTCCCCACAAATGTTACAAATGTTAAACAGGTCCCATGTTTAATGAAGACAATTCACATATCATTTCTTCCTGAATGTGGGTAAGCTTTCTATTGCCTGCTAACAAGTGAATATCCTTAGACGAAACCAACGGATGATTATGTCCTTCTACAAATTCACATACCTTAAACTCTTTTCCATTTTCTGATCCAAATCTAATAAAAGCCTTACATCTTGTACGGATTGAAGGTCTTTTCCTTTGTTTAACTTTTTTATTGTCATTCACCGAACCTAATTTTTGTGGCTTCCCACCCTCTTTGTAACAAACAACATATTTGATACGAAGAACATTCATGTGAACAAATGAGGTACTCTTCCTAGCTGTAAATCCATAAGCCTTGGTGTACTGCTGATAAAACTCAAAAGCATGATCTATACTTGGGAAAACCATACCAACTTCTGGTTTCAATGAAGATGCAACAGCAGGTATGTATATTGGAGTTTGATCATCAGTTGGAACATCTTTGTTAGATAGATCTGGCATAAAACAACATGATAAAACACCATAAAAAGCCTTTTTATTTAATGTATTCATAATAAAACCAAAAGGAACTCAAAACGCATGTTAAAACATAATAAAACGCATTTGAATGTTATCAATAACATAATATCACCAGATACATCAAAACGCATGTTAAAACATACTAAAACGCATTCAGAAAAGTTATCAATAAGATAATACAACCAGTTACATTAAAACGCATGTTAATAATCCTAAAACGCAAATGATTATGTTCAAATCCACAAAACAGCAAAAATACCTTGCATCTTTCTGTGTTCAACCATGAAATCAAATCTCTCACCAATATGTTCATCAGTGTTGTTAACATCTTCATGTATAATATCTACATACAAAATTAAAAACTGATCGCTCAACCTCTGTTTCATCACTATGCTAAAAACCTTCAAAACAGTAGAAACTAACCTTCAAAATTTAGATTATGAGGATCAATAACTTCATCTTCTTCATCGATTAAGAATTCAGGTTCATTGTTTAGATCTGAAAACACAATTAAGAGTAAGATCACGATTAATTGAAACAATATAAACAGAGTACATACCGAACATGATGAAGAACTCGGCAAATTGATTATGATTTTCGTAAAAATTTTGAACCAGTGATCGAATATGATTGTAGTTTTTTGAATATGGTAAGAATTGATAATCGTATATTATGGAATCAGTTATGAAATTTGAAATATTGTATCACGATAAAACAGGGATTTGATAATATACGTGATTAATTGATATATGCAATTGACTATACTACCCCTCTAATCAGTTATAGTGTTATAACAGACAACTTCCACATGGCATCATTTTGTGGCTTCCTACACTTTGTAGGATAAGAGACTTTGTACCCTATACTTTCTCTACACTCGTATATATACATGAAAACCATACAAAATAACATTAATTATACACGTATGTACATATCTTAAATCTAATTTTAAAAATACATGCGATTTAATATTCGTTTTCCTTCAACGTCCACGAAAGAATTCACGAATACATGTGAACTAATATCACTACATTTGTCATCAAACGGAAAAATCAAATAATTAAAAAAGTAAAAACCATACATGTACAGTTGTGTAGAACGCACTATATGTACATATATATCATTAAACAAGCTTTTATCCTGGGTGCGTCCCGGGTTGAAATATCTAATATGACATAATAAAATATATTATTATTATTTATTTTGAACAAATCTCTACCATAAGTTATCATATTCAAATATAAAAAAAACGAATCTCTGCCACGGGGTATAAATCTAGTGTTATTACAAAATATTATATAATGTCAAATGAATTCGAAAGTTCATAATCGATCATTCTAAAAAGAACTAACATGAAATAAGAAAAAAAAGTTAATTATTGAAATATCGAACGCATTAGTCTAAGGGTTATGTGATGCGTTAAAAAATTCATGGGTATATGTTCGGGTATATAGTTCGGGTATTTGGGTATGTGGTTTCGGGTAATCGGGTCGGGTATCACCTAATCCCAAACCCGGCATAATACCTGTCGGGTTACAAAAAAATAGTCATTTTTATTCGTTTTTTATATAGCACTATTGTACTCGTTAGAAAGATATTAAAACTCTCGTTAATTTGGTGTAATTTTTTTCTTTAAAAATCTCGTTATAAAAGATATTAACGTTTAAAGGTTATGGGTGGAAACATGAGAGAGAAAATAATAAAGGTTTAATATTTAGATTTTATAGATTAGGTCACTACAACAAAAATGGTTTTTTAGGATGCACAAAAGCGTCCTAAAATGTTATTTTATAGGACCTTTTCTTTAATAGGACCAACGGTAAAAGCGTTTCATGTAAAGGGGTCGTAATAAGTCCAGAAACTTAAAAAGTGTCCTAATATCTTAAATACGATTATGAAACCAATTTTATGGTCGCATAATTAATAGATTAGGTTAAAGTATATTTTTTGGTTATTTTTAATTGGTCTATAGGTGTCACCTCACATCATATGTGGCACCTCTCAAAGGAGAGATTGCATCATAATATGACATGTAAGATATCTAGCTTTGCAATATATATACACTAGATTATACCCCGGGAACGTCCCGGGGTTGAGAAATCTAATATAACATTTTAATTTTACATATGAAATAGAATGATTCGCTTTACAGTTACATGCAAGAAAGCTTCGGGTAGCACCTAACCTAAAACAATTAAAAATGTATATCCAATGTTAACGTCTAACCTTAAACAATGTATAACTTTAATATTAATATCTAACCTAAAACAACGTATAACTCCAATGGTAACACATATTGAAAATAGAATTCATATTTACTGATTTAAACATAATTAGTGACTTGCCTATACATGATTAATGATTTACCTGAACACTTTATGTTTTTTTCCTGTATGAACAAAACCCCACAAAAAATAGTCGTTTTTTCCTCCGTTTTTATATAGCACTATGGTACTCGTTGGAAAGATAATAAAACGCTCGTTAATGTGGTTTAATTTTTTTCTTTAAAAAAATCTCGTATATAAAAGATATTAACGTTTAAAAATTATGGGAGAAACATAAGAGAGAAAAATCCAATTTTATTTTTAAATTTTTTTTCATAAAATATCTCAATGCCACATGGGATGACACATGGCACATTAAAAAAAGAGAATTCATCTTTGAGTGCCATGTCATTAAAATGGCTTTGGTTAGTGCCACATGGCATGACACATGTCACACTCAAGGGGGAGAATGCCTCCTTAAATGCCATGTCATTAAAATTGTTTTCTTTTATTATATTAATAGATCATGATCATGAACCATTTATGATATACATACATGTATAATGTAATAAAAAGCCTTGTGCAGAGAGGAACCCTAATCCTATATATATAACTAGGTGGTAATAAGAAAACCATATCTGTTAAATCGATCAAACTTGTTTGCGTATTAATTATGTTATGAATTCAATGCTCTTTCATGATGTTGCAAATTAGATTTAGAAAACTTGGATGGGATTAGTACTCGATCATCGGAATTTAAAATCTCGTATTTGATTTCCTCTTCAAGATGTTGCAGAACAAATGGTGGTTTCTTAATATAAATATCATAAATTGGGATTGGGATTTCTGATTCACCTTTACCTGTAGGTTGGTTACGATATGAGGGGATGATATGATCGGTAGTTTTTCAATTAGATATTAGAGAAATTGTAGGGAAACAGTTATGATAATGAATGAATTTAAATAATTTAACTAATGTATTTTACATATATACCCTTTGGGTGGGGTTAGCATACAAAAGAGGTGTTTTGTAAGAAGGGTGAGAAGGAAAAATGACCCTTGGATCAAATTGATGGAGGGATGAGATGAAAGGAGTGGCAGTTTTGTAATATGTGTTATAATAATATTAGATAAATTAAGGTTGTAGGGGTAGATGTGTAATATTACACATCTTAATTAATAAAGATCCATTTATTTCACTTATCAATAACCGTATCTTGAGCTTGTTTTTAGGATAATTATCAAACCTCCTTCACCCAAAATATGGAAACAATAAATTGTCGATTCTTTTCTTTAAAGACATACATATTGTCGATTCTTTTCTTTAAATATATACAAATTGTTTTATGTTAGAACAGAAGTGTTTTGCCAACAAAGATGTCGATTCTTTTCTTTAAAATTGTGCCTATTTTTTTTTGTTATGTGTTTAAACAGTTGTATATATTTGGTTTTGGAAATATGAATAACCAGATGCATTTTACCATCAAAATGTGTTTTGTGTAGGGGTGTTTGAAAATTTTGTGTATTTGGTTATTCAAATGTGTTTTTAAACAGAAGTATTTTACTTTCAATATGGTTTAGTTTGGTTTAATGGATTGTTTTGAATGGGGTTTTAAAACGAGTGTATAAACAGGTGTGTTTACTTGAAATATGGTGTGTTTTAAAACACATAGCGACTAACACGTAGTTCTTATAATGTTATACGCTTATTTTTTTACTTTAATTTAAAACACATGGCGACTAACACGTAGTTCTTATAATGTTATACGCTTAATCTTTTACTTTTATTTAAAACACATAAACATCTTTCATCTATGGATTACTACTACCCAAAAAAAATACATACGTAAACTTGATTAAATTTGAAACAAATATCTCTACAATCATATAAAGTGGTATGCGTATTTTTGGATGAAAAATTTGAAACAGATATCCCTGCAATCATTCCATAATTAAAAAAAATACGCATTCGTTGATTACAAAAAATTGACCGAGAATTTTAAAATTAATATCCCTATAATTACTCCTAAATTAAAAAAGATTTAAAATTAATAAGATAATTATTTGTGTATATTTACTTATTTATCCTTGACCTTAGTGCCATGTGTCACTATGAGATTCATTCTTACCCTTCTCATGATATAAGGTTTTTGTACCGGAACCCTTATCTATACCGTTTAGACGTAAGTTTGTAATTTTAAGATGTACACATGTGTATGTGTATCTGTAAAGATCAAATACAAAGTGTTTTTTTCGTAAGAACTATGAGAATCAAAGGGGGTAAAAAAAATTATTTATTTTTTTAGAATTTTTTTCACATGTGCTTAAACATACTTTTTATATGAATAATAAAAAAAAAAAATTTAAAAATAGTTTTTTAGTGTAATCTATCTATATAATAATTGAGGTCACTTGGGTTGAATCAAGGCTATAGAGAGGGTTTGAGGTATCCAACAACTAATATGGAGCTCCAAATTTTGACTATAAAAACCTTTTTTTTCATTCTCCATATCAAAACTCTCATATTCTTCCTAATTCCTAACAAATCTTTCAATCTTTCTTCTTCACCTTGCATCATTTGTTGATTATCCACAACTGACTAAAGGTAAACATCCAAACTACTCTTCTAATGTTGATTCCTATTATTATTTTCACTTTTTTTATTGTTAACATTATTAAGAACAAATCAAACCGAATGAAATTTCTTATTCTTTTACGTGGAAATCATTCTTCTTAAACACATGTTCTAATGAAACGGATTTGTGATAAATGGATTTGTGATAAACGGATTTGTGATAAACACATATTCAATCGGATTTATTATAAGGTGATAACAAAGATAGTATCAATTCCTATTGTTATTTTTTTTTATTCTTTTTAAGATTTCCTAATCTAATAACCATTTGAAATCAGTCTGGTGTTTATCACATGTTCTAATGAAACGGATTTGTGATAAACAAAATATTCAATCGAATTTGTGATAAAGGGATAACAAAGATACTATCGATTCCTATTGTTACTTTTTTTTATTCTTTTTAATATTTCATAATCTAATTACCATTTGAAATCATTCTTGTGTTTATCACATGTTCTAATGAAATGGATTTGTGATGAACGTATTTGTGATAAACACATATTCAATCGGATTTGTGATAAAGGGATAATAAGGATTGCGCTCAATCAGATTTATGTTAATTTTATTATTGTCACCACGGTTTTTTTACATATATTGAATCGGATTTACTATTCGATCGGATTTAGTAATGCTATGTTTTAACATTTGAAAAACAGGATTTGATCCGAAGACACAAACGTTATTATGTGTTATCATAATGGTTCTCAATTCTTCAAGGTATTGCATGACCCTTCGGCAACAGTTTGGGTATATTTTCTATTTTCATGTACATATGCCTATTTAATTTTCAGAAATGATTCTTTATTTTTTAATGTTGTTTTTCAACGTGTCAATTCAGAATGTGCTGAAGGCCATGAATAAATTTCTGTTGTCTAAAAACATACACAACATGAACGTTACAATTAATCACATTTATATTACTGTTTTTCGAAATTATGTTTAATATTATTGTAATATTAGACCGAATTTAATATCATTAATTCTGAATTATTGTTATTTATTTACATTAATAATAATTGACCGAATTTAATGTCATTTAATCTGAAACTTGAATCTGAATTATTGTTATTTATTTACATTAATAATAATTGACTGAATTTAATGTTATTTATTACTATCTTTTAATAATTGACCGAATTTATATTAATATTAATATGAATTTCAGTTTAGCATAATAAGCCTCATTTATTTTTTATTATGAATAATTGATTATTAATCAATTTAACATTTATTTATGAACGAAATAACTCTCGTTTATTTTTAATATTACGATTTTAGTTTTACTATTCGTAAAAATAGTATTGTTGACCGAATATATTATTAATACTAATTGACATTAATAATAATTGACCGAATTGAAATGTTATTTATTACGATTTTTTAATCACATTTATTTATATTAATATTACTACGAAATTATGTTTAATCCATCTTTACGAATTATTATTGGTCTTGCCTGCAATTAATAGAATTTATTCATTTTTTAATGTTATTCAGTATGAGTTTTAATGACATTAATAATAATTGACCGAATTTAGTGTTATATATTACGATTTTTAAGCTCATTTGTTTATTACTAATACTAATATTACGAATTTTAATTTTAATCTGATTTATGAATTAAGAGTAGTTTGGATGTTTACCTTTAATTAGTGATGGATAATCAACAAATGATGCAAGGTGAAGAAGAAAGATTGAAAGATTTGTTAGGAATTAAGAAGAATATGAGAGTTTTGATATGGAGAATGAAAAAAAAAAGTTTTTATAGTCAAAATTTGGAGCTCCGAATTAGTTGTTGGATACCTCAAACCCTCTCTAAGGCCTTGATTCAACCTAAGTGACCTCAATTATTATATAGATAGAATACATTTCTATTGGCGAATATTGTGCCTTTAAATGTTGTTCAATCCAGCACAGGCTGTTTGTTACAAAGGTTCCACCACAAGAAGTAATTGATTTTCAAATTAAAATTACGATTTTTTATGTTTGTAATGTAATTTATTTGAATTATTGATTACGATTTTGAGTTTATTTATTAAGATTTATAATCTCATTTATTTATATTACTATGTTTACGAATTATGATTAGTCTTGATTGCAGTTAATAAGATTTATTCATTTTTACTGTTATTTATTAAGATGTTTAATATTATTTATTGACATTAATAATAATTGACAGAATTTAAAGTTATTTATTAAAACTATTAATCTCATTTATTTATATTACTTTTTTCGAATTTATGTTTAATAAGATTTAATTATTTTTAATGTATTTTTAGTATGTTAGAATTAATGTTATTTATTGACACTAATAATAATTGACTGAGTTGAATGTTATTTGTTATGATTTTTTAATCTCATTTATTTATATTTATATTACTACAAAATTATGTTTAATCTATTTTTATGAAACTATGTTTAATATTATTTATATTACTATTCATTCGAATTATTATTGGTCTTGCGACTCTTGCCTGCAATTAATATGATTTATTTTTTTAATGATATTTATTATGAGTTTTAATGATATTAATAATAGTTGACCGAATTTAATGTTATATATTACGATTTTTAAGCTCATTTATTTATTATTGACCGAATTAATTTACGAATATATTACTAATACTAATATTACGATTTTTAATTTTAATCTGATTTATTTATTATTGACCGAATTAAATTATGAATATATTACTAATACTAATATTAAAACTAATATTACGATTTTTAATTTTAATCTCATTTATATCTTATTGACCGAATTAAAATTTTTCTATTACTATTTTTACGAATATATTACTAATTACTAATACTAACTAATACTAATACTAATATTATGATTTTAGTTTGCTTCAATTAGATGATATTTCCATTGGCGAATATTGTGTCTTTAAATGGTGTTCAATCCAGCACAGGCTGTTTGTTACAAAGGTTCCACCACAAGAAATCATTGATTTTCAAATTAAAATTACGCTTTTTTATGTTTGTAATGTAATTTATTTGAATTAATGATTACGATTTTGAGTTTATTTATTAAGATTTATAATCTCATTTATTTATATTACTATGTTTATGAATTATGATTAGTCTTGATTGCAATTAATAAGATTTATTCATTTTTACTGTTATTTATTAAGATGTTTAATATTATTTATTGACATTAATAATAATTGACAGAATTTAATGTTATTTATTAAAATTATTAATCTCATTTATTTATATTACTTTTTTGGACTTTATGAATAATAGGATTTAATTATTTTTAATGTATTTTTAGTATGTTAAAATTAATGTTATTTATTGACATTAATAATAATTGACCGACTTGAATGTTATTTATTATGATTTTTTTAATCTCATTTATTTATATTAATATTACTACGAAATTATGTTTAATCTATCTATATGAAATTATGTTTAATATTATTTCTATTACTATTCATTCGAATTATTATTGGTCATGTCTGCAATTAATAGAATTTATTTATTTTTTAATGATATTTATTATGAGTTTTAAGGACATTAATAATAATTGACCGAATTTAATGTTATATATTACGATTTTTAAGCTCATTTTTTTATTATTGACCGAATTAATTTACGAATATATTACTAATACAAATACTAATATTACGATTTTTAATTTTAATCTGATTTATTTATTTTTGACCGAATTAAATTAGTAATATATTACTAATACTAAAACTAATATTACCATTTTTAATTTTAATCCCATTTATATCTTATTGACCGAATTAAAATTTTCTATTACTATTTTTATGAATATATTAATAATTACTAATATTAACTAATACTAATATTACGATTTTAGCGTTACTATTCGTAAAAATAGTATTGTTGACCGAATATATTACTAATACTAATTGACATTAATAATAATTGACCGAATTGAATGTTATTTATTATGATTTTTTAATCTAATTTATTTATATTAATATTACTATGAAATTATATTTAATCTATCTTTATGAATTATTATTGGTTTTGCCTGCAATTAATATGATTTATTCATTTTTAATGTTATTTATTATGAGTTTTAATGACATTAATAATAATTGATCGAATTTAATGTTATATATTACGATTTTTAAGCTCATTTATTTATTATTGATTGACTTAACCGAATTAAATTACGAATATATTAGTAGTACTAAAATTGATATTACGATTTTTAATTTTAATCCCATTTATATTTTATTGACCGAATTAAAATTTTCTATTACTGTTTTTACGAATATATTACTAATTACTAATAATTACTAATACTAACTAATACTAATACTAATATTACGTGCAGAAATTGTTTCACAAGTCGCTAGGTTTGTTATTTGAATATTCAACATTTATGTTTACAATATTCTTATTTTATAATTAGTTAAACATTCTAAATTTTCTATACATAATTCTTTTGTAAAGGTTTACTGTGATTGGATGACCTGATTTGCTTCAATCAAAAGATACTTCCATTGGCGAATATTGTGTCTTCAAATGGTGTTCAATTGAGCACAAAACATTTATTTAAATCTATTTAACAGTGTTAAATCTATTTAAGAGTTTATAATTTAAATATAATCCGAAGATAACAATATACATTTATTTTCCTACACTTTTATTATTCGTTTAATAATAAATATAATTTAAATGTAATTAACAGTTTCCTAAAATATTATATAATGTATTCAAAATAATTTTCAATGCTATTACTAATATTACGACCTTAATGTTAATATTGTTGACCGAATCTGAGTAAAAACTTTTTACGTTTTTGTTAAATTGATGGAGGTCAATTATTTGACTATATGTTTTTGAATTTGATTGTGCTAATTTTAAGCGTTGTTGACCAATTCATGTCAATTACCAATCCTTCCTTTTTTTATAATTCAAAGACTTTCCTTTAATCAATTGTCATTCAACGATATTCTTTTAAACATATACGACTTTCCTTTAAACATTTATTTAAATCTATTTAACAATGTTAAATCTATTTAACAGTTTATAATTTAAATATAATCCGAAGATGGGAGTGTACATTTATTTTCCTACACTTTTATTATTCTTTTAATAATTAATATAATTTAAATCTATTTAACAGTTTCCTAAAATATATAATGTATTCAAGATAATTTTCATTGCTATTACTAATATTACGACCTTAATTTTAATATTGTTGACTAAATCTGAGTAAAAACTTTTTACATTTTTGTTAATTTGATGGAGGTCAATTCTTTGACTTTATGTCTTTGAGTTTGATTGTGCTAATTTTAAGCGTTGTTGACCAATTCACGTCAATTACCAATCCTTCCATTTTTATAATTCAAATATATAAATAAATATTCCTACTCGATCACGTTAATCGAGGCACAGTATTTCCAATTTTGCAGAATTGTTCGAGACACCACAATACTATATAAACCTTAACAAATAATAAAATCATTTAATCGTCATACCAAATTTAACAACGAAATTAAATGATAATATAAATTTTTAAAATGTTACTTTCTGTACAACTAATAATGATTACTAAAGATGTCAATAATAAATTGTATATAATGGGTAAGGCAATTTGAGACGCGGATAATTTTAATGTCATTTATTTGAATGATTGATTACGATTTTGATGTTATTTATTAATATTTTTAATCTTATTTATTGATGTTACTAATATTACGAATTTCATTTTAACATTGTTGACCGACTTTCATTTTGATATTACGACTTTCTTTTAATCAATTATAACTAAACGATAATCATCATCTTGATTTCAATAAGTGTGCTAATTTTAAGTGTGCTAATTTTAAGATGTTAATAATAATGTGTATATAATGAGTACTATATTTACACAATTTAAATAATGACGTTTTTTTGCGGCTTTTTGTAACATGTCAAAAGTTGCCTAAAGTGTGTGTACAATGGGTCCTTTTAGCTACATGTTGAAATGGGTCTGGGTTGATCCTTTTGGTGTCTATTTTTTAATAAAATATAGGAAATTTATATTACAGCATGTGACATTGGACCCAATTTCTTATTAGTTGTTTTTTAGCTATGTAATCGGTTTGAACCATTGGAGAGATAACATGAAAATTTAAGCTACCCATTCAAGTAAGTGGGTTAAGGATTGTTTCTTGATTTACTTATCACCGTATCCATATCTTTACAACAACTATATTTTACGTACAACACAAATATGGAATACAATAGTGGAGGTTTTCATAAATTATTGAAAATGAACTGCACTCCGAGGATCGTGATGACAATGATAACAACTTCGAAGGTGAAAAATCAGCTATCAATGAGCAAGAGTTGGAAGATTTTGATTGAAGTAATGAAAATGGACCATTGGTTGAAGTTCGTTAAGCCCCAACTAAATGATAAGTGTTTTGTGCTTAAGCTTACTTATGATTATAATATAGATATTACCCTTACCCAAATGATCTAATGTGTGATATTGGTTGAAGTTCGTTAAGCCCCAAGTAAATGATAAGTGTTCTATGCTTAAGCTTAATTATGATTAGAATATAGATATTACCCAAATGATGTAATGTGTGATATTGTGATATTGTGATATTATGCTATGTAGTTTGCAGTTGTCAAATTAAACTTTACTTACTCGATATATCCATCATTTCGTTACATTAAACTGTTATATGACATTTTGCATTTAACATCAAAATTCATACATATTGCATTATCAAACATTTAGTAACCAAAACAAATTGCATAATACAATTCTTATTTTCCTACTTTTTTTTCATTTTACTTTCGGGTGAACCGTGGGTCCCCACGGGACTCTAACCTAGTTATGTCATAAAGTAAATACATTAGTTTACACTAGAGTAATTATGTAATTACTCTACACGTAATTACTCTACACCAAATTTTTTTTTTATTTTTTATTTTTAGTTTTCAATACTATAATACATGTTTAACAATATGGGGAAAAAAGTTCGCAAAAAAAATATCCTCCTTTGATTCTTACAGTTCTTACAAAAAAAAAAACACTTTGTACAAGATCTTACTCTCTATATCTATATCTATATATATAATAAAAGAAAGCAATTTTAATGACATGGCATTCAAGGAGACATTCTCCTCTTTGAGTGTGTCATGTGTCATGCCATGTGGCAAATTAAAAAAAAAAACAAATAATAATATAAAACCTAATATACTAAAATTAAATTGAGTTATTTTAGGAAAAAATAATTTAAAAACAAATTTAATTTTTTTTCTCTCTTATGTTTCCTCTCATAATTTTTAAACGTTAATATCTTTTATATACGAGATTTTCTATAGAAAAAAATTACACCAAATTAACGAGCGTTTTATTATCTTTCCAACGAGTACCATAGTGCTATCTAAAAAACGGAGAAAAAAACGACTATTTTTTGTGGGGTTTCGTTCATACGGGAAAAAAAACACAAAGTGTTCAGGTTATTCATTAATCATGCCTGTTTTTTCTTTTAAACCAGATTCTTATCTACGATGTTGAAATTCAGCCCATTCGCCATGCTTTCATTGGAATTTTACTCTTTTAAAGATGCATAAGCATACTTAATCAAGAGAAGTATTAGTATTAATATTATTAGAATTGTTATATTTTTCAACCCCCGGACGCTCCCGGGATAAAATCTACTATTAAATACATAGAAATAAAATTTTAGATGTACACAACAATTTGTATGCTAGCTAGTACACATGTGTATCTATGGTTTTATAACGTATATACACATGTACAATAATATGTTTGTCTTTACACAGGTTTCACTACGGTTTTATAACGTACTAGGTTAGAGTCCCGGGTGTACACCCGGAAGATCCACAAGTAAAATAAAAAAACCATATAAAATGTCATTACATGCCAGGTTATAACATATATACAACTATATGTTCGATAGTAGTACCTAATATGTTAGATGTCAACTAACAGTATAAAATTCTTTATTTGTAACTTGAAAAATATGTATATGAACAAATGTATATTTGTATAATCAGATATGAACCTATTGAGTAATCGGTGCAATCAAATCATTAAAGGACTAATGAATACCAAGAATTTGGTTGACTTCCAAGTTAAATATTTGAAAGATAAGGGTTGGATGTATTACTTTAATGATTAGTTTTTTTTTTTTGAACGATCAACTAAAGTATTGCCGGGTACTCTGTACGCGGACCCCAATGGCCGAAAGGGGCCCAGACGGCCTCTAGTCCGTACGGACAGAGCCATTCGGCCCACCCGTCTCCTGATCCAAGGAAAACCCGGCCCGCATACCCGCCCGAAGGCACGACGGTAGTGAACCGGTAAAACCTGGAGGGATCAGGAGTCGAACCCATGACCACAAGGATCAAGTGTCTCTCCATCACTTCCCAACACCTACCCCACCACAAGGGTGGGGGTTAATATCCATCAAATTGAGACTTGTGGGGATCGAACCCATGTCTCATGAATGAGAACAAAGGCCTCCTACCACTAGGCCACAATTGATGGATACTTTAATGATTAGTTAAATGGTCATATTAGCCAACCATTTTAATTTGTCAAATTGACTTATGCATTTTTACACTAAAAAGTCAACAACGTTTATCAGTTTGTAATGGGCACCTCAGTTAAGCAATTTAATGGCAAATCAGTTTGACCCATATCAATTAACCAACTACACAAATCAGTAATGGTCAAAACAGTTAAGCAACTACATATATCAGTTTGTAATGGTTAAATCGGTTAAGCAATTTAATGGCAAATCATTTTAACCAATATCATTCAATAGAAACTACACATATGAGTTTGTAATGACCAATATCAACAAAATGTGTAAACCGGGGGCATCTACAACTAAAATGACAAACCATCTAACATGTATTACTTTCCAGGGTATAATATACATACACCTATACAAATGAATAGATAAAAGACTACTCGATAAGAATTTAACAGCTTTGACTTAAATAGTCAAACATTGCTGTACTTCATTAGAAATCTATGCAATAACATAACATGATGACCCATTTCAAATAATACAATAATAGAGTTTTTATATTTAGTTAATACTAATAAAAGTAAGTAAAGTTATTTACATTACTAAGAGAATGCAACAACATATTCTTTCTAATCATAGCAAAACAAAAAAAAACACGAATTACTACATTAACAGTAATGTTATCTGTACATATTTATGCACAACTATAAATTATTGTATCTTGTTAATAAAAATGATAAAAGTAGAAAAAATACCAATCGTAAACTCAGTCAGACGGATCATTAATTCCCACGTCAGCGTGAGCATGCCACATCAGCATTCACTAACTAAGTTAGTTCTCAGTTAACAAAGGTTTATTGTCAGCCAATATGTTGAAAGTTAGGATCGATGTTGGGAATATTTTAAGTACAGATTATTATCGGCAAAAGAGTGAAAGTTTGGATTATTAAAATCCAATACCCCTAATTTTTTACACTGAAATATTAATGAACCTTGCATTTGCGAAGATTTAAACTTGATGTGTATTCTTTACTCTCTTGAAGCCTCTCTATCTCTAACGATGGGGTAAGGTTTGCCTACATGTTACCCTTTCAAGGCCCTACTAATAGCGTTGCTATTTATGGGATTTTCCTGGGTATTACTCTCTTCAAAGGCAAATCTAAAAGAATGTATCGTACAATCAAATCAACCAAGCATGAATGATGGAGTTAGTTACCACTAACTTATAAGTTAATATTTATCTTATATCCTAATTAACCATACTTCAATGCTAGAAAATAACAAAAAATAAAAATCTAATAAGGTTTTGTCATACTTTTACATTTCAACCAACTCTAATAAACATGATTCTAGTTTTATATTCTGTTCTTCTCGTATTGTAAACGTTTTAGAACTTAACCGATGACAAATCTATGGTTTCTAGACCATATTTGATCTGAGTATTTGAGTTCTTGTTTTAAAAAAAATAAGAACTTGAATGATAATATTATCTTTATTAGAAGTTGATAGCTACTTTTGACTTGTTATAACTGCCTGTGTGGTTATTGTACTCTTTAGAAATGTTGTTTAGAATAAGTGACTTCAAAATACTTATGTCAATCAGACTCAGACAGTCACTAATAACTTACTGATGTATTAAAATGCAACTGAATTTATCAATCATTCAGCCAAGCTGATAACTGAGATTAGCACTCGTGTTCAACCGAAAATCATGATCATACATAGTGCACTTTTACTATGTCAGCCACATTGCACAACTTGTTGGTCTCCAATGCAAACAAAGAAGGAAAACTGTGCGCTATGGGAGCATCCGTGCATCAGCAATCGATCCAAAACTGAATACCAGAGCCCTTGCCCAAGATGCCTTTAATGGACCTTGACAAATCCACATCTACCCTGATAAAATTAGCATTCGCATTTGCGACCGTTTTCCATGGACCAATCCATTTTAAACCATCACTACCGCCACAGTCCCTTTCATGCTCGACTACCACTTCACCACCACCATTAGCAAAATCCCAGTCGGTGATTTGTCGACGCCTGTCACCACCACCTGTACTGCAGTCCTTCTTCTGCTTCAATTTAGTCCCTGCCACAACTCCATGACCCCTTTGCTGAGTCTTACCACCACCTCCATCACAATCATTAATTCCCGTGAGATCATCATCTCCTTGGACATTAAAAGGAACGACCATGAAGTATTCATGTCTATTTGTGTCTAGACCCTTGTCGTCAAGAGCTTTATAAAAATGGTATCCCACTCATCAAACGGATCAACAAAGGCCGCGCCCTGATGAAACTTCAAGTCTTTGTCATCTACAACTTTTGAGGCTGTATGGTCCGTCACAATGCCACTATCATCTACAATTAGTACGCTTACCATCCAGGGCCCGCCCACTATGGAACACCAGGGTTTTCTTCATCCCTATTGTTTCAGACTTATGGCGAACGGCTCGATCTTTTTCAATTGCTTTCCAGTAAGAACTACTGGTAGCACGGTTTAGTCGACAATCATTGCCATACTTCGTGTCTACAGGGCTAAAGAAGTACCATTCAAGGTCTCTTGTCTTCATGCATGAATAACCTAACAATCCACAAATAACAAAATATAAGAAATAGTATCTTATAAGTGAATTCCAAAAAGTGCTCAAAAGGAAAGAACACTAAATAGTATCTTATAAGTCAACAGTTGTTGTAAAATACCGTCATTCCATACATTTAACTCCGCACCACCTTCAGCACATGACATAACGGCTGACAACACTAAATTATTTACATCCGGAAGTCCAAACGCCACATTTTCTTTAAACAACTGTGGATTTCTAGAACTCTAAAACATAACCCAACGCATCCAAAGACGCATCAACAAATCAGCTGAGAGTAGGTACCTGAAACATAGGGATATCAACGAAAAATTTCAGATTACGGCTTTCCAACAAATAATTATTAGATTATTGTTAGGTAAAAAGGTCCCCAAAATTTTCAAAGCCTACAATATACTAAAAATTCCATTATTTAGAATTATTAGATTATTGTTGGACAAAAAGTGTGTTATAGGTCAACCCAATTGTTTTGACCCAGGAAAGCAAAGCACCCATTTTGACATGAAACTAATTTTTGCCCCCATACCCAAACAACTGATTTTGCCAACTTTATAGTTTATACTAATTTAGGTAAAAGATGTTTATGTTAAAAAAGATTGAAACTTTGCCTGTAAATGGCGCAGTCTTTCTCTGAAAGTAGAAAAACTTCGAGGTTCTTGAATCTGCTGTAGAAAATAAGCAAAATGAATGTGAACTTTATGGTTTTTGCCGAAACTGAAGCAAAATGATTAACAAATAATAAACGACAACAGTATTAATTACCCTAAGGCTGTTCAACTGTTGTATAGCGATTAAGGAGTGATGACATGGCCGAGTAATTCGGTGCATAATTTTAGCAAACATAAAATCAAAACAAAAAGGTTAAAAATCAGCACATCTGTGGCTTCATCTCATAATCAAATTAAATAAAAAAAAACAAATATTAAACATATTTTGAATTATAATAAATTTACCCTTTGTTATCTCTGGTACTCCTTGCACCTTGCTGCAGAAACTGGTTCAGCCTCTGTCAAAGTTTCCGAGACCGGAGTTTCTTCCAGAAGTTGCATTCTTCTTGATGAAATCAATCTTGAACCATTTTTGTGACTGTTTTGTATCAGGCTTTTAGCCGAAATCAACCCTCCTGGTGTCTGTATTATTAGGACTGTATCTGGATTCGGAGCCCTGAAATCGGTTTTTAAATTATTATTTAGTAAATAAAGCAAGCTATTTGAGATTTTTGTAAAATAAGTACATGTGATAAGCGCAATAAGACACCATCTTGTGATCTGCTTCCCATAAACACAACTAATGTTAATTCTTCTTTTTATGTGAATGCTGTTACTTTTTAATTAGGATGTTGCAGCAAATATCTAATGTAGAATGAAAAAGAGTTACAATATTACCTGATTGGGCCTAATACTCAAACAATTGATCCTGCAGTAGTTGCTCCTGCATCAACAATAATATCTGATTTTTAACATAAAAAAGGACGTTAGAGATATATTGTATATTAAATAGCATTTCAAGAACACGGGCTGATTATTGGATCAACCATGAACACCTAATGAATGCAGAATCAATCGTAAATCTTCAACCTGCAAATACACATAAATTAAATGTTAATAAGACATTGCTTTTTTACACGTAAAAAATGGTAAATATAAATTATTATTAACTCAAATTACCTGATGTAGCCCACTCGGTTTCGATCAAAAAATCTAAAAGCCTGTTAAGAAAGCAAATGCACATCAAAATCATAAATATATATATTCATATAATTTCAAAAATGAAATAAAGTAAATAGCTCATTAGAATGACATTTTAAAAATGACATGCCTGCAGATGTTTCTTGTCAATGGCAACCATAGTTTCTTTCTTCTTCGTGTACATCTTTAATAGAGGTTTATGTACACAAAACAAAAAGCACATTGAAAAGGTTTAGCATTTTTAGAATCACCCAAGATCAATAAAATGCCAGAAGATATACCATTGAAACAACTACCGTTATTAATTGTAGACCTACACGCAGTGATGCAGTGTAGCAAACCAATATATGTTTAAGTAATTTGAACCATATGCATCAAATAGTAGTATACTATTAGCAATAGTAAAATTACTAACCTTACCAAGAGGCATGCAGTATGCAATTGAACCCATAAAATTAAGATTCAAAGGTATATGCCAATCACGTTATTGTGATAGTGAGATAAGGTGGCGATTTGTAGATGTTGACTCGTTTGACCGATTTTCAGATTTACCTTAAACAATATATAAATAACTTGGAAACTGAAATAGGCTGCCAATATTCAAAAGGTGCAGCTGTATCAATATCACCTACTTTCAATCTCGGCCATTTTAGATTATCTAGATGTTATTTAGTGAAGCGCTTCACTACATTCTTGATCCATATACTACAACCAATTAATATCATAAGCAGGCACACACAGACATTGAGGGACAAAAGTCTCTTATTTATAAAGAAAAATAGCAACAATCTAGTAAGAAAGTATCACAAACACAATAAAGCCACAAACAAAAACATAACAATTGCATCTGTTACCCTTAAATTGGATCTTTTTTAGCCAGAGATGTTTGTTGAAACAATATAATATGTTAGAACTTGTAAACAAATTATTCATCAAATAAAAATTACAAAGTCCCCCCCACCCCCTTTCAAATTTGTGCTAGTATTCTTGGTAAAAAAAAAAACTATATGGTTCTACAATAATTGGATTACAAAGTAAAAAATCATATGCGAAATAAACTGCATATGTACCTCATCTCCATTTCATTGAGAACAATGTAATTTTAAAAAATGAAATTTAAATTATGGTTTTAAATTTTGAAATTAATTCCATCAATTCCAAAAACAAACCCATAATCCACTCCTGAAATAATGGATTGCCAAATAGAAAAATTTCATTTTATCCCCACTAACATGCCTAGGAATAAGGACCCCCCACTAAAATGGATCAACCAAATTTTGAAACAAAAACATCGATGAAGTTGATTTAGAATTATCATGAACACCATATGAACTCAACTCCAGTCTACACATAACCTATAATCTGTCAATAAGAAACCCTAAAAAGATAAAACTCTGTACAAATCGAAACACAACAGCAACCATAAATGGATTATAAAAAACAAACCTGTATATTCAGCTTAGACACATAGAAGTGATGTTGCTTTTTTGAAAAACCCTAATCCATGAACAAAGGAATGTCAAATCTAAATTATACATAAATTAAACAGCAAAGGAAGACGACGATAGCATAGACTGGGGAGAAAGAATGTTCGAATGGTTACCGTTTTCATCTGTGTTTAATGTCGGGAATGATTGAGCGCTGTGGGTTGTAATGGAGAAGAGATAGGGGATGCAGAAGACAGGAGCGATGATGGTAAGGAGGAGGAAGAAGGCTCTCTAGCGGTGCTTTTGGGAAAAAAAGAATAGAAGGGTTTTTATATGGTAGGTATTGGATGTAAAATGGAGCTCCATATACAAATCTGGATCCTTCAGGCTCTCTCTAAGGGCTTCATTCAACCCAAGTTAACCTCAATTATTATATAGATAGATGTACACATGTGTATTACCAAGGGTTTATGATTATTCGATTGTATTTCAACGCATACTCGTTGTCATCCGTTTATTTTCCTCAAAACATGATACACTTTATTCACCAATAATACATAGATATACATATTCCAAACCAAACAACATAGTAAAACAAAATTGTCTTTTCCCCATGGGGTGTTCTTGAAAACAAAATGTCAATCACAACCCAAGATTAAAGAGATAATGATTACTAGAAAGTACTCCGTAGTTCACAAGTAACTAGCGGCCAAGGTATTAAGGAAAATTAGTTCCATATTGTGTCTAGCCGACAATGTTTCTGATCGGAAATTTCTGCAACAACCCAACCATTTGGGTTCAGAGGTACGTGGTTATGGACTTAACACATTAAGCCAAAACATGAATGAAAATTATGGTTGTATAGAGAGGATCGGAAACGAGATGTAGGTTGTTTAATCGGAATATTGTTGATCAATCGATATTTACCTGTTCTTGAATTTTTGATTTATTCTGTGATAGTTGCTGCTTTGTTCTTGATCGTATTTATACGATTTCAACAGTTGAATGAATCGTATGTTGGTTTGAAGAAGCCATAATAATAGAAGTATTAATTCAAGGCCACGATTTCCATGCAATTATTTAGAAGTTACAAATAACTCCTAGATTAAGTAATTTAATATAAGGGAAAATGACCAAAATAGTCTGTTGACCGTGTGATTTGTCAAAATGGCCCTCTCCCGTCTCTTTGAAGAGACGGCTCACGGCCCCCAACGAGCCTGAACCGTCCCCGGAGAGCCTTTAGTTTACAACCAATAATAAACCAACACGTGGAGTATCTGATCCCGAAGACTGTCAGGCGTCTCCCGAGACGTGTCAGAGCCGTTGAGTCGTCTCCCGTGGGCCCTTGAGACGTCTCACTGTCGTCTCAAGCCGTCTTCGGCTAGCCTCTGAACCGCCTCTGAACCGTCTCACCAATGTATATAAATACCCCAATTCACTTCACAAAATTTGTACCCCCCCCCCCCCCTCTATCATCTATACTAAACCTTTATCAAACCTTTCATCTTTCCAATCAATGACGTTTTTAAACGCTCCACTTTTCCAACCGAAGCCTACCGGCTTACGAAAATATTGTCCGATTACTTGGATTGTTGTTACATCTGCGTACAGCTACTTGGATTGTTGTTGCATCTACGCGTGGGTTAACCCGTGTAGAATGCCTCGATGATGTGGTGGTCTACTTTATTTGCAAGTTCGGTTCTTTGTCTATGTAAAGCACATACACCATTCAAACAAAGTTCAAAGCAAGTAAATTTGGGAAGTAATATCCAATCAACCCTACGTCCGTCGTTGGAACTTGTCGGCGTCCCCTACTGCTAACTACGTTATGTGGTCGACGTGTGAACGGATACGTCTCGGTGGACGACGTGTGCAACGAGTTTGTTTATTGTTGGTGTAATAGTATAGTTTTTGTAATATTTGTCGTGTTTTGATAATCAAGATTGTTGTAATATTTGTAATATTTGGCCAAATAGAGAAACTCGTAGAATATAATATAAAGGAACAAAAATCTATCAAAAACATAAAATAAACATAAGATTCATTGGATTAATAAAAAACATAAACATAAGATTAATTGGATTACAAAAGTTATATAAGCTACGCGTTAAGACGGTCCCTCGTCATTTGCCAAGCAGACACATGTTTGAATTCTTTGTGCTCCTTGGATTGATACTGTTTTTTTTGTATATCTGATGGCCGCGTCTTCGGGCATGTCTGAAGGTACCAATTCAAGTGTCTGATAGTGGTACCCATTGAAGATCTGACACTTCGTGTTCAAGTCGGTCCACTTACGGCTAAGAGAGTCGATGGTTTGGTCTGAGCCTCCCATCAACCGATTGTATTCATGCAAGATACGGTACTACTTGTTTGTTTGGTGTGGGCTATCTTCGACATGTTGCCACGCTGAAACTAGTGCAATTTTTTGTTCCTCAGTCCATCGTTGGGGTGCCATTTTCCATTGAATGAATGAGACGGTGGTGGTAGTGATAGTGTTAGTGGTAGTGGAGATTCGGACAGGGAATGGGACGGAGATTGGGACAGAGAATGGTATATATAGGGTTGAGGTGGACAACTGAACCGTCGGACAAGTCATCGGGACTCACCGGAGACGAAGATACCCGAGACGTCTCGGGAGTCGGCTGGGAAATGTGAATCGTCTCGGGACTCATAAGCCAAACCGAAGCCGAGCCCTCATGGGGAAATGTGACCCGTCTCAGGAGACGGCTGACAGTCCTCGGGATCAGATACTCCACGTGTTGGTTTATTATTGGTTGTAAACTAAAGGCTCTCCGGAGACGGTTCAGGCTCGTTGGGAGCCGTGACCCATCTCTCCAAAGAGACGGGAGCGGGCCATTTTGGCAAATCACACGGTCAACGGACCAATTTGGTCATTTTCCATTAATATAATTAATTGATTGATTATTTAAGTAACTACCATGTTGTCCTTAATTTACTATTAAAAACTAGATCAACGGTCATGATAAGTTCTCAAATAGAAATAGGCTTTCTTAATTGATCATAATCCTATACACACACTGAGAAAGACAGAGAGATGAGTGGTTAAGATTATAAAAATGGTAGTGATTTGTGAATATTTTTTTACGGTGTTTTTGATCTTTTTTTTTTGAGTGTTTTTAAAATTGAGTTTTTACTTATGTAGCATATGAGCAAGCATGTTTTTAGATGTTATTAGTTTTGTTATTATGAATGGTCTCTGTTCTCAAGTAGTCTAATATTATCTTACAATCCCGATCCTATATATATTACAAGTTACTAGAAGTAAAATAAAAAAAAATGAATTATTAAAAGAGAAACACATATTATCTTCTAAAACCAATTACTAGGTTGTCCCTCTGATATGTTCATAAAACACCCACTAATGCAAAAGAATGCAAGAAACTCCCATACAAAAGTATGCATGTTATATCAAAAACAACAAAGGAACGAACCACAATTTATTGTTCAGAACTTTATTAAACTTTGTTCATACGCAGATAATGATTCTATAAACAACTTACAGGTTACAGCTCTCAACAAATACAAAATACCATCAACAACCATTATTGATTAATTAATAGCGGTACAAACCCTACGAATTTCTCCTTGAGTCCCAGTTTTTAACTCGATATTTCCCATCCTCACCATTGATCTCGCAAACTCAACGTTAAATGTCAATCCAAGCAGTCCCCTAACGCCAAGAAACCGTTGAACAAACCTTTGTGTCGTTGGGTCGTTCCATAAAGCCGCATCGGATTCTAGTACTCCCCGCCTGTTCCTTAAGTTTGCATAGTATGAATTGTCGAATCTGCCTCCGCTTCCATTGTCTAAATCGACGCGTGTTGTACCATCTCCACCATTAGGGCACAGGTTTCGGAGTGTGGGAAGGAATGCTGGGTCGATATTCGGGTCAGGTCCATTGGTGTTGTTGAAGTTGTATAGCCTATAGCTGAATAATGCACAAGCTGCTGTCCCGATTGTGTGTGCTCCTGGTTATCAATCAAACAATGAGAGGCACAAGTTTGTTAATTTATTATGAATAACATTGTATAACCTGAAACACAAGGAAAAACATGAGTTATTCATTTTCATAATTCTATGCACAGCCGGCTTTGGCCCAAGCCAGGGAGGCCATCCGGCTTGGGCTCATTTTTATCAGGGGCATAATTTCTTTTATAAAATTCCTATATATATATATGTGTGTATATTTTTAAAATAGAAAACCCATTGAACACTTAAACGTTGGGCTCAATAATAATTAATTTAAAACTTAAATATTATTAACTTAAAGCCCATTACATTATAAGCCCAATACCTTTTTAACCTAGCAAATAAAAAAACGTTTTTTTTTTCAGAGTTGAACTTATTTGACACATCACAAAAATTTATCGACCCTTTAGATGTTTTGGAGCATGTGAAAAAAGAATGTTATTTCCTAAATGCGTGCATTGCATATAGAATGTTATTCATCATTCCAGTCACGATGGCATCCACAGAAAGAAGCTTTTCAAAATTAAAGTTGTTGAAATCATACTTATGATCCACAATGTCCTAAGAAAGACTTAGCGGGTTAGCGATGATAGTTATCAAGAATGAAATCATAGATTGTATAAAGTGCGAAGTGTTGGTCCACCAATTTGCTAGCAAGAATACCAGGAAAACTTAACGAATCGTCCGTTAGATACTAGTCTATTACGGTATGTAATTTTACTCATTCGAATACTAGTATTTTTGCAATTGTTATGTTTATTGATATACTATTGATCCTCGTAACATTTAGTTAGTTTATTTAATTTATTAAACATTAAGGGGCACGTAAATTCTCGAGGACGCCTCTGATTCTATGTATGTTTTTCTCATGTACATGTGTAGGTTATTCTTAGGTAACCAGGTAAAACTTTAAAAAATGTTTAAACAAGTAATTTGATATATTTTTGTTACATAAAATAATTAAGTATTATAGCTAGGTAAGAAATACAAAATTAAAAAGAAAATGAAGATTAACAATTTAAACGATGTTTTTATTAAATTGTTTTTTGAATCTTCATTAAACTTTTTACATTTATGATATCTTTCCTAGTAGTAATTTATTATTTTGTAATGATACGACGATTGTTGTATTTGATTATGTTCAGAGAATATATTATGATCAATGTTGTTTGTTTAACTTACCACTAAGAGCCACAAGATCTTGGGCATTTAGACCTTTGTCCGTAAACTTCCTGGTTTGGACACTAACAGGATCATTAAAAGCGGGCAGGTTTGCGGTATCTGCTGCCCGTGATACTAATCCATCTCGGCGACCTAATGGCACTGCCCAGCTCGTTCCTCCAGTCTGCCATTTACAGAAAAAGGTTAATCAGTACATGTTATAAGGCGTAAAATTAAGGACACAACTTTATATTTAGTCATGATATAACTAATGAGCTTGTTGTTAGCAAGTAAAATGTATATACCTGCACCACAGAATCACGGGCAGCAAGAGCAAGAATGTCAGCACAAGAGACAACTCCAGGACACGCGGTTTCTAGCTGAGTTTTCGCAGCATCAATGACTTCAAATCCTCTCAGTAACGAATTTGGGGCAGCGGTTTTCTCAGAAGAAGAACCGTCGATTAGGATAGAGGCGTCACACCCATTAACAAAGCAATCGTGAAAGAACATTCTTAACAAACCGGGAGCGATGGCTGGGTTCGAACTGAATGCAGACTGGACAGCAGACCGCACAATGGTTTCCACCCGTGGGCATGAGGTCTGGTAGAATCCGACTCGGGTGCCTTGGCCTATTGCCAAGGTTATTAAACTGGCTAACAAAATAAGAAAAAAGATGAGCCCATTGTTGTTGGGAAAAATTTTCATCACTAGAAATAGTGTTTTTTGGTTTTAGGAGATGTAAAATATGGTTTCTAATGTGTGGTAGAGTATATATGAAGAACGTATTTATAGTCACAAGTAGTGGGGCACTGGGGCAGCATAGATAAGTCAAATATTTTGCAAGTGTGATGGTGGTGACAAAAGTAAACAAATTCGGCCATGAAGATGCTAAGAAGAGGGGGATCGAAATGGAATATTCAAACGTACTCGTAACATAATGGATATAGCACCAACACCTAAACATGCAAATGTGATGGTGGAATTCTTAGCTTTCAAAAATAGCTAGTATTGTTAAATTGCTATTTGATTGAATTATTATATAGTAGTTAATTAATATGTCAAATTTATTCAAGACGTTTTAACTAATTTACAATATCATCTAAGATGGTTAATAATCCACTACTACAATTGTTTGCAAAAGTCGCGGTTATAGTGATCAATAGACGCGGGGAAAGCCATCCGCGACTTTAGACCACATTAAATAGCATGGAACCGAGCCTCTTCAATTATAATAGAACCACGACTTTAGGTCATTATAACTGCGACTTAAACACTTCACCTCCCAATCAATAGAAACACTTCACAATCCCGCCTAAATTTTCAGCAAAATACCATTTCCCTCTTATTACCCCCATTTTTTCAGTAAAATTTGTGCCTGGATACAAAGTTCCCTCTCCCCTCAAACCCTAACCAAACTATCACCTCACCCAACCTAACTGGCGGCAACAATCCCTAATCGAAGACGGTTTTTGTTCTACCTTCTCACTTGGGCTTAAACCAATCGACAAAGATAGGTGATGTTGTAGTTTTTCTACCTTTAATTTGTTTAAAGTTCACATATTTAAGTTTAAAGGCATTTGTTATTTGGATCTAACTCTATATTTGCCATCAAATCTTCCTAATTGTTTAGTATTGATCCGTGTATTAGTTGTTTGTGTGTTTATTGGACATTTTTCAAAGATTTTTATACTCATCTCATTAATTAGTTGACATTGTGAGGATGGAGGGTGGTGGTCGTTGTGAGGAATCTCTGTGTGGTTGACTGACTGCAAATGGTATGTGTTGCTGTATGTTTTAATTAAGTTGGAGCATTTCTCTTGAATCGTAGAGTTGATTAGGATCTAAGTTTTTTTTAAGTTATGAACGCTGGTGATTTTTAAGTGAATAGAAACATTTTATTGTTTAGTTCTATTGAGTAAACTGGGTGACTTTACCGAAGTTATTCTTGCATCAGTTTCCAAAGATTGATGGATGTGGTCTAGATAAAAATTAACAAATTAAGAAGATTTTAAGTGAATAGAAACATTTTATGTGTTTGTCAGATAAAGTTGATGCTATTTCAAGTGATCTTGTTAAAGAAACATCTGTACTGAAAAACCGTCAGGATGATCTCACAACCGAGACAAAGAATGCGGAAAAGGTACTATTTATTTAAGCATTATTTAGGCCTTGAAGATCAACTAGGTGACGCTAAAGTGGCAGTTGGAAAAGTAGAAACAGAGCTTGAGCAATTGAAAACAAAGATAAAGCATAGTGAAAAGGAGTTAAAAGAGAATAATACTAAGTTGTCGTCAACACACAATCAAGCTGTTGAAGCAGAGAAGCAGCTGAAAATTAGGCAGAAAGAAGTAGAAAGTGTTGAAAATGCTTTGAAAGCTCTCTCATATGAGGAAGGGCAGATGGAAAGTTTAGAAAAGGTGTGTTATTTTAGCTATATCTTGATCAAGTTCAACACCTGTACTTGCATGTCTGGTGATTTTTATATGTGAAATATTAATAATGACCAGGACCGAACGGTGGAGTCAGAAACAGTATATAAATTAAAAGAAGAAATCCGGAACATTTCCTCACGTTTGGGAAACATCGAATTTTCTTTTCATGATCCCGTGAAGAACTTTGACAGGTCAAAAGTCAAAGGTGTGGTTGCAAAGCTTATTAAAGTGAAAGATAGCTCAACAATGACTGCCTTGGAGGTTCTCATTGACTCATTTACTATATTATGCTGAGTCTTAGCCTTCATTTGGTGATTATATATTAATTCATGTACTACAATTTTGTCTAGGTTTGCCTTGTAAAAATAAGACTTCATGAAAGTAAGGTAAGCCTTTTCTTTTCTTTTGCTAATACAGTGACAAAATATATTAATACAACAATCACCAAGCTATCAAATAAAATAATTTTGCTTATGCTTTAAAATGAAACAAATAATATCAGTAAGTAGAAGAAAAGTTTGAACTACAATGTTGTTTGTCCGTCTTGCTTTTCAGAATATTGATGCAGTTTAAGGAGATGGATGGAGTGACGATTCGTGAGAGTTTAGTGTGTGTTATGATATACGATCAAGATATGCATCGGCAACGTGCGGCTGAAAATTCGAAGAAGTGATCAAGTATTGGTGTGTGGTCCAGATCAGTTGTGAGGAAGACCGTTTCAGCCGTGCAAGAAAGAGAAAGAAGAAAGCGGTTGCCGCCGACCAGACCGAAAGTCATCGTCTAGAAAGAAAGAAAGGCAATATGAAGGAATGTAGACCATGAAAGAACAAAGGAAAGTCGCGAGGCTGATTGTGGTTTTGTGATTATTAGGTAATCGAAACATTAGTGAAGCAGTGGTTTGAACGGCGTTTGTTAGACAATCAAAGGTACAATTTACTCCTCCAACTTGAACCGTTAGTCGACCACTATAGCTGCCACATTTGTTAGACAATCATAATCAGCCCAACAATCCTATTGATGATAAACATGGTATCTGTCCTGGAAGTTTGAGTTACGTTTGTGCTCAATAGGTTGATATCACAAAGTTGCAGCGAATTTCATATTAGAAACGCAACATTTTGTTATATAATTATGTTCAGAATTGAGCCGCCTTAAGATATCGGACATCGAACCAATACGACTGCATTACCACCACGTCCTCGCTGCAACGCGGATTCAATGTGCATGGGGTCGTGGGTAGTTTTGATCAGGTTCGAAATTATTTGGTATGTGATATGAGTTGAAACAAATTGATGTATCTTTTTAGTCTTTGGTTTGTATTGATTTTGGTATGAAACATATTGAACATGTTCTGGTTTGTTATCAAACATAAGCAAATGCATGTTTTTTTCTTTCAAAAATTGGTGTGGTATTAAACTAGTACATATATTGGTTCTGTTTTAAACAACACAGCAGGTTTGGTTGTTTGGTTTTTGGTTGTTAAGCACAAAGAATAGCAGCAGCAGGGCAGGTTTGGTTGTTTGGTTGTAGCACACACCAGAAGTCGCGGTTCATTTATATTAAAAACATAGGTGACGTCACGGTAAATATTATATAATATGCACAACTGAAAGACGCGGTGAGAAATCAGAAGACGTGGTAGCTCTCTCCGCGACTATTGCTCAATCGACCAAAAGACGCGCCACAATAAGACGCGGTTGAAATCCGCGACTTTAGTTAATATCACCGCGACTTTAAGCGCCATTTCTGTACTAGTGATCATTAGACTTTCAATCATTAGAAGGGATATATGAATGTTAGTTATTTTGGTTAACCTTTTTTACAATATCAAGTTAATAATCACTCTTTTATTCACGTGAGGACAAGTAAACCCTTTGTTTACGATACTAAGGGCAATTAAGATGCTGAGATCGTCCAAGAATACGTGAGCTTTTACCCCCAAATATTGTCAACGTCTAGTCAAGGCAATAAAATAATGATTTTTTTGGCAAAATTGATAAAATAAAATATAATATGAAAATACAATATGCTTGGTAACCAAATTTAAGAAAAGAGATGTTTGGGTGCTTTGTTAACTAAACATCACTACGGATAATAAGAGCTTACTTTATTGGTACAAAGTCGTATATGTTAATGTATGCATTAGTGAACTCCTTTTAATAAGGGTCATTTCACACTAAACGATATTGAAGCAAAATCAGTAGGAAAACCCCCTTCACAAGGTCAGATTAAGTTCCAACTCCTTCATATAATCAGCAGGGAAACTGTTCGACCGTTTGGGACTTTTCAAATTTAAGTATAAAAATAGTCATATGAGATTTATCTCAGCCATCTTGTTAACATAATCAGCAAGGAAACCATTAAACACCGAGTTTAGTATTAAAATGTTATTTTTAATCCTCAATAAACCAAATCCTTTAGCATCTTGATCCTATCTCCACGCCAAGGCAAGAATTACCAAAGCCTAAGCCCCAAACCATAACTTTTAACCATCTATTAAAGCAATTATGTTTATTCTACAAAGATAAATAAGATGAATGTTTTTAGCCAACAAAACATAAGGTTGATGAAAAGATGTTAAGGCTTTGGATAATTCACTTTCAATATGGTATGTACTACTTAAAGTCATTCAACGCACACATGCACCCTTTGTTAATCTATAGCTTAGTTTAGTTAACTCTACGTCAAGAGAATTGGACCCCCCCCCACCCCCCTCCGCCTCCCCCTCACACCCGCAAGAACCTTAGTTGCTCTTAGCTTTAAAGATAGATTTTAAGATACTTGGAAAGATTTTGTAAATCATCACAAAATTGATAAAGATTAATGTAGTTCATATATTTCTTAAAGATTACAAAGATTAAAATAAGTGGATAGAAGTAAAGAGTGTTGTATGAGAGGAAAAAAGAATTAGGCAAATAGAAATGGGGTGAAAGCTGCCTTTTATAGAACATTCATCTAGGTACGCGACGTAGTACTGAGGCACAGTCTGTGGTTAGATCTTGTGGCCCCACTGGATCTTGGAAATCCTTGAATTTTTTTTGTCATTTAGTGGGCGAGGCACAACTGGTGTCTTCAGGACACAAGGCGTGTCTCGACTCCGGATCAACATATCTTTAGTTTTTCATCTATAATCGTTTTGTTTGTTCATTTTAGGCCTGATTTGTCGCAAACATAAACTAAATTAAGCCCATTTCAATTAAATTTTATAAATCATTAAAAAGTGGGTTTATTTTGATATAAGAATTATATATGTTTGTATGCATATCAAATATCCACACACTTCAATGTTTGCTTGTCAAACTCTATAATTATAGATAAAAATTTGAGTTGGTATCTAAGATATGGGCATTCTAAAGGCATTCGTTTTGTCTCCACCCTATTCATTGTTTTGGTTTATTTATTAAAAAGAAACGTAAAAGCATAACAAGCCTACTAAAAATTATATTTTAATCAAAATAACACACCTTACAAGATTTTCCGCTAAACACTCGGCCGATAACGTTAAAAGGTTCTCTTGATTTAAGACAAACCAACCAAATATAATAAGCTTGACAAGTGATCAAACCTCAACCACTTAACCGAAAACTAGCAAGCATCAACTGGGTATTTTATTTGGGTTGTAATGCAAGCTTTGATTAAGGTGTGGATATTTTTGGGAGAAATGGCTAAAAGGTAGTATAAATGTTAGTTTATATATGCTTTCTCTTCATGGCTTTTCGTGACTTTGCAACGCAACTATGCAAGGGTCAAGCTACTACTGATTTTAATTATCTTGGTTTTATTTCAAAGGAGAAGGATATATATGTATAGTTTCTTCTCATACCACTCTTTGCAAGACGCATGTTTTATAGAGAAAAGTCACAAAAAACAATTTCTTCAAAAGATAATTTTTATTACAAAAAGAGGTTTATAAATGAAAAGAATTGAGCTCAAAAGTGATTTCTATAGAATTTTTAAAGGTTTGTAGGTTTCGAAAAAAATTATGTTTAAAACAAAGGGCTAACAACAAAAATCCTAATGCCTCTATTATATGTTTACTCGCATTTGTTTGGGTTTTTAGTAATAATACACTAGTCACCTTTTAAATTTGTAGAAAACGTTTGACTATTGCACAATCTATATTTCTATATTATCTTATTAGGGAGGAGTGATGGTTAACATAGTCAATTTCATTCCGTACAACTTAAGAAGCAATATGTACAACATATTTAAGCAAGAAATTTAAGAGTATTATGGAGATAGTTGTGACAATAGACACTTAGGAGGGTAATATTGACATTTTACTCACCTTTTCCTTTAGAATATCAAAATACTTTTACAATACTACCCTTAATTTCTACCATCTTTAAACCTACAATCCAAATCAAAGATCTCTAATCAATTCTCTAAGGCATCGTTCTTTTGATTCTCAGACTCCTCAACTACTCAATTTAAGGTTGTTAATTACTCGATTGAAAGGAAATTGACTCTTTGTAGTTATGAGGTTTCTTTGTTGGTCTTGTGGTCATATGTGTGGTTTAATTATTTTGCAGCATACTCCGTTTCAAGCCTTTGATAAGCCATTTTTGGAGTTTAAGTTTGTTTCTTTATCTATTTACGAGCCTTTTTCTTTTATGAATTTTATAAAACTTGAAATAAAAATTATTACTCAATAGTAACTGTCTCTCCTGGTAGGTGTATTCTTCTCCTCCAACATCGGTAAATGTAATAACATATATGCTGAATTATTGAGCCTTTAAAAGGTACAAAAAGTTATCATATCTTGTTTGTTTATGTTTTAAAACTGGTTTAGTTAACCAGAATTATATTTTTCAATGTATAAAAATTGGTAGGTACAAGGGACCAAAGGAAATATACTGAAACCACATTACTCCATCATATCAACTAGGATTACATCTTGAAGATGGCTGGTAAGTTAATTAGGAAATAAATACATTTGTTATGTAAATACTTTGATGTCTTTATCAGTTTGTTTCTTTTATATTTTTCTTCCTTCTTGTGTTTTAAATATACTTGGTTAGTTTATTAATTTTGGGACTTGGTGGATGTCCAAAGGGGATGCCACCTGCGGGATATGGTTCTTAACTAGGGATGCAGTGTGGATGCCCTAATTAATACGCCGCAGCAAAGTGATGCACCTTACATTACCGTCCATGTACGATCTATACTAGATCTGACCAAATGCCGATCCTACCTCCTTTACGTTCTTGACAGGTCATGGTCACTTGGTGAGCAAATTCTGCTTGTACGCTTGGGATTTGTTAGTTTTTTTTTTGTGCGGACAGGGTTACGCTATCTCCCTTTAAGGGCATGCTAAATTTAGGGTCATTGACAATTTGACAGGCAAACCTCCTTAATTGGTGCTTTGATGATTGTTTTTTCATTTATTTATTTTTGGATGTGCATTTAATCATAACAAAGTTTTTGCACCATGATTTTCACAGTTTATATTGTCATTTGCCTGGTGCATTTTGTCAGCAACTATGTTATAGTTAGGTCACATGCTAGTAACTTTTGAAGACGATTGTAGAACATAAAGAGTCATTTTAAAGGTGTTTTTTTATGAAAATAAATTAACCTATGTATATTCTATAGATGGTTGGGATTAGGAAAACTTCACTAGCTATGTATATTTTATATATTAGATGACAATCGTTATTTTCAAGAAAATGATTTTTGGTGCATCACTGCAGAATCATGGTTTTGCTTCACATTTTTTAGCTGCAACATCTTTTCTTTTTTGTGAGGTTTTGTGTTCCTCTTTTACATGAACACGTTTTATAGCACACATTGAATGAAATTTAAAATTTTAAACACGATGTGTGGAGTTACTGCATGTGCATTTTTTTTTTAGTAGCTTTACAATGATTTATTAGATAATTTTCCGATTAAATATTAGCGTATTGTTTCAACCATGGTTTTCAAAGCATCACCATTCCATTCAAACCACCATTTTCGGTAAACCAATATTTCCCATATGCTTTTGTATATTAATTTATTAAACAAATATGCCATTGTTTCTCTGTCCCTATAGTTGTCTGGTTTATGTTTTAACTTGTATTTAACATGTTGAGTGCTTAAAACTGCTTTGACTTGTATCTAACATGACCCTTGGTTTAAAAACCGTCATGCACTTTGAGGCCGTTATGTCTAGAAAGGTAAGATGCAAGGCGTAAATTGATTCGACTCATTATTGATGCAAGCCGCTTAACAACTGAATTCCCAATATTTGACTCATTATTACAAGTGATCTAAGTGTCGGTATTCCTTTACATCTTTCTCTCCATTTTCATCTTCAGTGTTATTTTCCTTTTAAATAATATCTTCAACATTTAGGTGCGATGGAAGGGGTTTTCCTTTTAGTGTTATTTAAAAATTTCTTTTTGCGTATATAGACAAATAAAAAATTGTTTTGCTGAATTCAGATGCCTTTGCGATGCGAGTTTCTTTTACACGATCGAGAATTTTATTTTTATTGTTTCAAAAAAAATTGGATGTAATAAAGTGGTTCCAAGAGAGTCTTGCGAGTGGACCAATTGTTTTGCTGGTTTTGACAATTGAGATGCCTCTGTTTAGCAAAACTGCTCGGAATCTGAAAGAAGATTTTGAGTTGTCCCCATGTCAGAAGCCGGTGATTGAATGCCTAAAGGGTCCTCATGCTTTGGATTTTTTGACCGTTATTCCGATTGAGGGTTTGGGTCAATGCATGTCTGCAGTGGAGTACAGGGCTATACTCAAGTACCGGTTGATGATCCCTATGTATCCGGAAGATGAAACATGCCCCATCTGCCGTAAAACTTGCATGGATAAATATGGGGAGGACGCAATTCATTGCAAAGGGCTCCCTGTGTTCAAATACCGGCATGACTGGGTGAGAGACGTTTTGTGGGACATCTTGAGAAGAGCTGGGATTTCTGCCAAAAAGGAAGCCCCTGTAAATTTTCTCACAGACCCTGCGGAAGGGAGATCCACCTTGCGACCAGCAGATCCGCTTGTCTTTGGTTGGGAGAGGGCGAAACATGTTTGCGTGGACCTCACAGGGGTATCTCCTTTGGTTGGGTTAAGGGAAACAGGGTTTGTAGCTGGGCAAGCATCGAGAAAGACGGAATCGAAGAACAGGGCCGGCTCTTACTAGGGGCGACGCGGGCGACAACCCCAGGCACGAAAATCCCGAGGGCCCGAAGGTTTTATATATATTATATAATATTTATAAGTAAAATTGTAAACAAAAGCAAAGTGTAGCCTGGTGGTTACTCCACATGCTCTCAACTTGCAGCACCCAGGTTCGATTCCCTTACCAAGCATATATTTTTAGTTTTCTTTCTTGTCTTCATGCCCTGGTAGAGGCCAATTTTTCTAATCGCCCCGGGCCCGAATTTTTTTTAGGATGCTTGGAGACGGCACTGTCGAAGAAAGTAGATAAACACGCTAAAGCTTGCGCAGAGAACCAACATGTCTTTCTCCCTTTGGCCTTTGATACCTTTGGCTACCTATCGCCAGAAGCTATTCGTTTCTTTTCCAGGGTCCAACGGGTCGTCCACAACAATAGTTCATCTACAAGGGGCAAGGATTTGTCTTTGATAGACTAGGGTTCACAATTTAGAAAGGGGTAGCGACGCAGCTTGTTGCATGTCTACCTTCTATTGTGATGTAATTTTCATATTTTGTTTTAATGAAAATAGTCATTATGGAAAAAAAAAATAGCCTTATTTTTCCTCCTGACACTTGAAATGCACTCTATCCCGAATATGTTTACTCAACTGTATAAATTCTAGGAAAATGAGGATAAAAAGTATGTGGAAAAAAACAAAAACTCCCCCTTCCGGGGGAAGAAATTCCAGAAAGAAATAAAAACATGATTTCCGTGGTTGAAGATTGTATCGAGCTGGGAGGACATCGACATCTTCTCAATTGAAAATAGTATTTATACGATAAAATCCTTTTTATTTTCCACAGAAAGTTTTATAGTTTTTCAAAATCAAATAAGTTTTGCAGTAACTTACTTTTAAAACAATGAATTTTTTTACTTTGTTTACAAAAACTCTTTGTGGCTTTTATTAATCCTTGGTAAGCTGTCATGGTACGACAGGTTTATTAGTCTTTCACTACACTACACACTAAATTTCCTTAGGTTGGTTGTTTATATCTACTCATCTAGTAGTAGTGGTATAAATAACACATACACGAAGATATGTAGATATTTTTTTAACGGCACGAAGATATGTAGTTGCTGTCCGCATCAACCGACCAAATGATTACTGTCTTGGAGCGTTTTTCAAACACCGGACTTTTCGCTGAGGGCTTAAACAATAATTTGTTGTATATCTTGATAAAACAGGGACCCACCGTTAGCATAAATCCATAACTCGTGGACTTTTTTGTGATTTTGTCAAAGAGCTTCAACGTACACACATATATTTTGGATTTTACGCACAATTTATAAATTATTATATATCTATTAAAACAAAGACACTTCTTCTAAAGTGTCTTTGTTTTAATATATACTAGCCGATTACCCCGGGAAGGTCCCGGGGTTGAAAAATTTAATATGATTTAATAAAAAATGATAAAAAAAAAAAGAAAACTCAAATCACGAAAAGAGTAAATAACTTAAACATAATCAATCTTAGATAAAAAAACATTTATTTAAAAAGTTAAAAAAATAAAAAGCATAAATTGAGTTATTAAACATAATAAAGTATTAAAAGGATAACCTTCAACATATAATCATCTTCACGTAAATTAAAATATGTTACAATTTGATTAATGAATAACCTGAACACTTTGTGTTTTTTTCTGTATGAATATAACCCCACAAAAAATAGTCGTTTTTTTTCGTTTTTATATAGCACTCTGGTACTCGTTGGAAAGATAATAAAACGCTCGTTAATTTGGTGTTATTTTTTTATTTAAAAAATCTCAAATATAAAAGATGTTTATGTTTAAAAATTATGGGAGGAAGATAAGAGAGAAAAATTTAAATTTGTTTTTAAATTCTTTTTTTCTAAAATAACTCAATTTAATTTTAGTAATTGAGAATTAAGAGATAGAGAGATAAATTTAGAAAAATACTCAAAAACACCAAAAACACTCAATTATTAAGCCACGTGGCACTCTCAATGGGCATATATGCTTTCTTTTATATATATATATATATATAGATATAGGCTACCAACTTTTAGGTTAACTATATTTTCTGCCACTAACTTTTAACTTTTATGTTAACTTTATTTTCTTTCAATTTGACTACCAAACTTTTAGCTTTTAGAATTTAAAACTTTGACCACTAACTTTTAACTTAACTTTATTTTCTTCTAATTTGACCACCAAACTTTGACCATTTGGCCACTAACTTTCTTACTAACTTATGTATTTTATTTTCTTACAATTTGACCACCAAACTTTGACCGCCAAACTTTTTGCTTTTAGGATTTCTAACTTTGACCACCAAACTTTTAGCTTTTAGGATTTCAAACTTCGACTACCCAACTTTGGCCACTAACTTTCTTACTAACTTATGTACTTTCTTTTCTTCCAATTTGACCACCAAACTCTAAGCTTTTATCCGCGAGTATTTTTTTTGAAGCTCACGCGAGAATAACAGTCACTTATTATTATCTTTTATGTCCAGAAACCCTCCACGCAACAGGAGCTCCCATAGCGACGCGCGATCTTTAACGTCCACCAACCCTCAACGCAACAGGAGCTCTCGCCGCAAAGCGCGGGATAATAGAATCCTAGTTATATCTTTAAATAACACTTATGGTATATAAATAAAGGTGAGATTGAAAACATATCAAATTAACCTACTAAATGTATAACTAACTTGTGTAATTGTTACTCTATAGTTTTGTATTAAGGTAACTAGGTGTATTAATACGCGCGTTGCGCGTTTTTCACATGACGTGATAATACGGATTTTGGTAACCGACAAAGGCATAGAGACTAACCTTGGAGAATGAGAAAATACAAAAGTGGCAGCGGCTACGCGAAGAATACCGAGAATCTTCCGCGGTCCGCGGCACATGGTGGAAATGACACACGGTAGATGTGGTCGGTGGCGGGTTGCGTACGTTAGAGTGAAGCAGCTATTCATTTCGTGGTCGTTAAATATATAGATAACAAACGAACAAAAACCGAACCCGTGCGAAATCGGGTAAAAAACGCATTATGTCTGGGTTAAAAATGGGGGAAAAAAACTTAATAAAAAAGTTGGTGACCAAAACAGGAAAAAAAACTTAAACAAAAAGTAAAAAAAACATTGTGTGGCCAAAATGAGGGAAAAAAACTTAACAAAAAAATTAGTGGTCAAAATGAGAAAAAAAAAGTTAACAAAACGTGCGAAATTGGGTAAAAAAACGCATTATGTCGGGGCCAAAACGGGAAAAAAAAACTTAATCAGAAAGTTGGTGGCCAAAACGGGATAAAAAAAACTTAAACAAAAAGTAAAAAAACATTGTGTGCCTAAAATGAGGGAAAATAAACTTAAAAGAAAATTTGGTGGTAAAAATGAGAAAAAAAAGGTTAACAAAAAGATAAAAGGGCCAAAATGGGAAAAAAAAAACTTAATAAAAAAGTTGGTGGCCAAAACGGGAAAAAAACTTAAACAAAAAGTAAAACTTAATAAAAAAAAGTTGGTGGCCAAAATGGAAAAAAAAAACTTAAACAAAAAGTAAAAAAACATTGTGTGGCCAAAATGAGAAAAAAATACTTAACAAAAAAATAGTGGTCAAAATGAGAAAAAAAAAAGTTAACAAAAAAAGAAAAAAAAAAGTGATCAAAATGAAAAATCCTAAAACCTAACTATTTAAATCCTAAGGTCTATTATTATTATATAATTATACTACAACAAATGAATTAGAATAATAATTGCTCCGGTTTGAAACCGTAGACTACTAATATTTATTCTAGTGTTATCGTAATTACTATAATATATATATATATATATATATATATATATATATATATATATATATATATATATATATATATATATATATATATATATATATAGGCTATGTATCTAGTAGAAACTCACTTGAGTTGGAGAAACTCTAGAAACCCCATTTGTGGCCACCATTGCTCCATGTCTACCATTTTGTCTTTATGCTAAAAGGGCATTATGGGTAAACCACATCTTTTCTGATTTTTTGACTTTATATTTGCATCACATAAAGTCACACACATTGAAAGTCCAAATGAAATTTGTCTCTACCATGACTCTCTCTCTCACACACACACACACATTCTCTCTTTCTCTCTCTATCTATCTTCTATTTCATTTTTACATCAAACAAATTCATCAAAATCTCTCTGTATCTCTCTATCTTAAAGATATTAAAGTTGGGTGTACAACGGTGATGCATAGGGGTGGTGTTGTACGGCGCTGGTGACGAGGTGAGCGGTGGTGGTGGCGGCCAGCGGCGGTGTGTGACGAGGTGGGTTTTTATGTTCAGATCTGCATCAACGGTGTCGTTTTCATCCGCATCTCTCTCTCTCTCTGCGAATCTGTAACGAGGTGGATTTTTATGGATGGTAAACATTGACATCTTTTGATCTGATTTTGTTGTTGTATATGGATGCCAAACCCTCATTGTAAAAGTGTTTTAGAACAGAAATGGATTTTTAGTTGTTTTCATAATATAAACTTTTTTTTATTCTTTATATGCCTCACTGTAAAGGTGTTTTAAAACAGAAATGGCTAGCTTTTTTATCTCTATTTTGATTTCATGTTATTATTCTTAATAGAAGTGAGATCCTTTGATTTTAAAAGTAGATTTTATCTTTAGTTTTGACTTTTATATGGTCAAACTTGCACCAAATACAAGACGATGACACTATATTGAAGATGGGTATGACTCATTCTTTTTTGGTTCTTTTAAGAATCTTGTGTTAAAAAAAATATGGATTTAGATCTTTTGATCTTTGACTTTTGAGTTATTTTGTAAGGTGATTTTCAAGTTGTTTTCTATTTAAAATGATTATTTGTTTTTTCTTTTTTGTTTTCTTTGTAGGTAGGGTTGTCATTGAAGATGGGATGGAGAAGGATTAGACATAGTTTTTGGATTTTTTTTTCTTTTTTATTATCATCATCATCATCATGCCTCCATTTTGTTTAATGACTTGTACCAATTGTATTAGAGATTGTATATTTTTTATTTGACATATTTTGTAACAAGAACCCACATGTAATCGGGTTCCACCATTTTTATGTAACATATTTGTAACTGTGTTTTAGTTATGTTACATGCAGTTACGTTTTTGTTCGGTTTTTGCTAATAACGTAAGTAAATTATTTTGTAACATACGAGTTACATATGTAACATTTCACTAGTTATATATCTAATATATGTTATTTTCATTGTACTATTATATGTAACATATTTTTTCTGCAGTTACATTCGTTGATTTTTGCACCCTTTTATATGTAACACATTTTCTGCAGTTACATATTACAAGTTGTGGTATGAATTAATAAAATTAATAAAACATACAACTTGTGGTTTTTATCTTTTTAATAATCATGTGTGTGAGAAAGAGAAAGTAGGAAAGAGAAATGTGGGTAAGTGTGAAAAGAAGGGAAAAGTATGTGAGAGAAACAAAAAGGACAACTTGCTTTTATGATGGAGACTTTTTTGGTATTGTAATTTTACTAAATTACCCTTTTACATCAAACAAATAAAAAGGACATATGGTTTATTAATATAATATGACTACTCTAATCTCAGCCATTGATGAGTGTTGATCAATGGCTACAATTGGGTTTCTTGAGTTTCTCCAACTCAAGAAAGTTTCTAAATTATCCTTATCCTATATATATATATATAATATATATATGCTTAGCGTTTTAAATTTATTTGTATTTGACCGTAACACTACAAAATAATATGAACATACCTATTTTACTGGCCACTCTTAAGTTTTTTTTTTAACGGCACTCTAAATAGATATGGATGTGTCAATGTTTGTTCGTAACTAACACCTTATGAATTTAGTTTCAAAAGCTAAATCTTAAAAAATTGATATTGTAAATAAAACCCTAATACTCCGAAAACTTCGGAGGCGGCAAAAGGCGAAGTGGATCTCAAAGATAACTTGAAGGGCAGGGACAAGTACAAGATTAACATTTGGTATGATGCACCATCGAAGAAGGGTAGGAAATCGAAAGAAGACATGGAATCCAAGAAGGATGGGCCGTTGGTTACGAAGTTCTTTGTGTCCAATCTTCCGGGAGGATGTGCTTCCTCAGATTTATACAATGTTCTTAAAGGCTTTGGGAATATTCATGGTACGTATATCGCGAGGAAATACGATAAACTTGGTAAAAGGTTTGGTTTTGTTTCATTTATAAATGTTAAAGATCCGTTGAGTCTAGAGAAGGAATTAAAAGATGTCTAGATAGGGTGGTACAAGTTGTTTATCATGTTAGCTCGGTTTGTTGATAGGGAGAGGGTATTATGGAAGGAGGAAAAGCAATGGGTTCCGGTCGCTGAGAATAAAACTGAGATTAAGGTCAATGAAACAGTAGATGTGGTGATGGGTGATCAATTGGGGCCGAGTTCGTCTAACCTTTGCTCTTTTAAAGATACTCTTCTCGGTAAGGAATCGGGGAGTGGACAGGTGGAGGTTGTGATAGATGATGGGTTTCAGGGCAATATTCATTGGAAACGGTTGGGTTTGATTTGTAGGGTTAGAGCGCTTCAAGATTTGACGTCGCTGAGGGTGTGGTTATCTTTGGTTCGCTTGACGAAGGTTGGAATTAGATATGTGGGAGGGTTATCGGTAATTTTGGTATTTGAAGAAAAGGAGAGTATGGTTGATTTCGTTCTTACAAAAGAAGTTTGGAACCCGGTGTTTGATTCATTAGAAGTTTGGGAAGGGAAACAGATATGTTTTGAACGCATTGCATGGGTTAAATCCTTGGGATACCGTTGTGTTTGTTTGATGATAGTGTCTTTGATAGTATTGGATCTAAATTCGGCAAAGTAGTACAATCGGCTCAAATCAATGATCGTCTTGATGATTTCTCGCATGTTATGGTTGGTGTGTTGTGCAATTCGGTGAATAGGATTAATCAAGAGATTTTGTTGAAGTGGAGGAATGAGTCGTTTTCAGTTGTCGTTGAGAAAAAGCTTGGGGATTGGATCCCAGATTGTTTGGATGTTGACGAAGTAGAGATGACGGATGAGTTGTTAGAAGAGGTTATGCTAGAGGAAGATAGTTTACATGAAGAAATGGCGAATGATGTTAACATGGTTAATGATGCAGAAAAAAATGGGACGGCTAATGATGTACATCCTCCTGAACAACGGGAGGCTGATGTAGAGAGTCACCTTGATGAGTCGAATACTTTTGAGGTTGAGTTGGGTGTTAAGAAGGGTTTTTGTGTCCATTATTCGGATGGTCAGGTAGACAAGGGTGGTAAGAAAAAAAAAAGAGGATGTTTCCAAAAGAAGTCTAGGTTTGACAAGTCTCCAAAAATCGGATGTTTCCAAAAAGAGGATGTTTCCAAAAGAAGTCTAGGTTTGAATGGCCGAAGAAACGAGCTAGAGATGGTGATGATCTGTATGATATTGATCGTTTCATTTTTAATATTCAAGAGGTACTAAAGTGGGTGAGGAAACTGTTGGTTCTTAGGAAGCGTTTGTCACTCCTAATCTTAATGCTGATATGCGGAGTGGGGAGGTTGTAGCGACCAAGGTTGGGGAGGATGTTGTTTAAGAAGCAGGAGAAACGGTTACTTTGGGTTTGAATCTTGGTGCTTCTAATATTGATAAGTTTGAGTCGTCTATTGTGAAGATGATTAACGAAGAAGGTTTTTAACCAGTTCCATAATGAATTTTATTTCATGGAATATTAGAGGGATGGGGTCAGTAGGTAAAAGTTCATGGGTTCGGAAGTTGAAGGTGGCAAACGAGGCTGGGTTTATTATGCTTCAGAAAACACAATTTCAATCGTTAGAAGGCGTGGACGTGACTAGGTTCTGGGGGTCTGGTGAGTTTAATTTTGAGCATGTTGACGCTTTGGGTAGGTCTGGGGGTTTGATCTCTTTTTGGGATCCTAAGTTTTTTGTGAAGATGTCGGTGGTTAAAAGTAGATCATTGCTTGTGGTTTCGGCTTACATGAAACATGACGGTCAGAAGGTTTCTTTTGTCAATGTCTATTGTCCGCAAAAGTTGGTTGATAAACGTATGGTTTGGGATGAGATTAAGTCGATCGTTATGGATGATGATGGTTTTTGGATTGTTGCGGGAGATTTTAATAGTGTCAGGGATCGGGTGGAGCGTAGGAATTATAAATTTAATGAAGGGGCTACTAAAGAGTTTAATGATTTTTTGGAAGATACTGGATTGCATGAGTATTCTTTGCGTGGTCGGAAGTTCACGTATCTTGCTGGGAACAAGCTTAGCTGTATTGATCGAGTTTTCGTGTCTTGGACATTTTTCAACAAGTGGAGTAATGCAGAGTATAGAGTTTTGGATCGAGTTGAATCCGATCATAGCCTTTTGTTGTTAAAAAATGAGTCGCGTAATTTTGGCCCCAAGCCGTTTAGATTTTATAACTCATGGCTTAATGGAGAAGGTTTGGATAAGGTAGTCGGGGAGGCGTTGTTGTCCGTTAATTGGTATGACCCGCCGGATGTGAAGTTACTGTCGAAATTTAGGGTGCTCAGATTGAGAATTAAATCATGGAATATACGGCAGATTAGTATTGAGAATGAGGAGCAAATCGGTCTTAGTGCTGAAATTGCAGACTTAGAAATGGCCATGGAAAGCCGTGAGTTAACTGAAGCTGAAAGATGGGTCTTTGAAAAAGCTTCTAAGCGAGTGAAAGAGTTGGAAGCTTTTAAAGTTCGGGATTTGAAAGAAAAAGCTAGAGTAAAGTGGGCGAAGGAGGGTGATGAGAACTCCCGGTTCTTTCATGGTGTTATTGTAATTGAAGAATTTTAGCTTTAAACAGGAAATCTGATCATACAAGGCACTATTCCAGGTGCGGAAACCCTAGAACAGAACAAAATGATAATACACGAATCACAACACACGAATTACGCTTTTCAACATCATTTTCATAGATAACTTGTTTAATATTGATTACATAAACTGATTACAAGTTAATCTAAAAGCAATCTCACAGACTCAATCTAGAGAGCACACCTCTGACCTTAACACACACACAATGACCAAGAACTCTAAACATCAAAACAAACAAAACCCTTTTATACAATCTGCACACTCGACCGGTTCTGGAGTACGAATGTGGACTTTGTCCACATTCGACCTTCATCAAGGTACGAAAATAGATAACTTCAGCATCCTCTTCCACCTTCGCCCTTCATATAGCCACCTTCAACCTTCCAAAAACTCTAACATATGTTAATATTTACAATCCGAAGCATTAGTCGCACAAAATGCATCTACAAACTCCCCCTCGACTATTGCTCGGATTGCCTTCTCGCTTCATCCATCTGAATGTTCATCAACTTGATTCTCAGCTGTTTCTTTTGGTCTTTTGTCATCTCTGGTTCAAGTTTTCTCTTTGTTGATTGCTTAGGTACTTCAGATACCTTCACCTGCTTGCCCAACTTCTGTTCAAGGTTGCTACCGGAGTTGATATCATAAGCAAAACATACTCCAACAACCTGTTGATACTTCATAGCTTGTGATGCATCATTGGGATCACTATATATCGGGTTGTAGTACAGCATGATGATGTCTTCAAATGTACAATTAATGAGCCATATCGGGTCAAAAACATGTATCTTCTTATACGAATCCTTCCCATCTCTCAGCACAATAACTGCTTCAGCATTCCTCCAATCGTAATACCAGAAAATGAAATCATTACTGAAGTGTTGTTGAATTAGCATTAGAGGAATCTTTCTCATCACTTCAGGAGCTTTGTATATCAACGTCACTCTCTTCTTACCCGTCTTTGGATCAACATCTCTGTGAACCTTCCTTCTTGGGTATTGTGGTTTAAACATACTCCACTTTGTCCTACTCTCCCAAATCAATCTATCAGCAAACCATCCAACGGCCGTATTGTTCACAGATGCACCAGTCATTCTGAATCTGCATATATCTCTCACCGCCCAGTACGGTAGAGTATGCAAGTCATAGAATATGTAGAAGTACAGAATTCCAGTTTCCCATTTTACTGCAATGCACTTCAGATTTCTAAGATATTTCCAACCAAGAGCTCTGCCTTTAAACTTTTGGTTGTGATATCTGTAGAATCCTCCCTGTGCTTCCGGTTTAGGCCTTTTATCATCCTTTTCCTTCAGCTTCTGCAACAAAGTCTTCAAGTCGTCACTTTGTTCAGATGGTTTCTGTTTATCTTCACCAAACACTTTCTTAACAAACTCTTCGCTCTTCTTTTCAGCTATCTTCTTTGCTTCCCTCTGATGTGTTTCAGTGAAATCTGGGAATACTTCATTTTCATCATTCTCTTTGAAGTATTGAGGATACTCTTCATGAGTAATATCTTCTATCTCAATCTCCTCAGTTTCTGGCGTTTGCTTGTCATCAGAATGATTTCCAACATCCTTTTCAGGAATGTCTAGAATCATTTGATCCGACATTATCTCTTCTAGTGTCTTTCCTACTCGCTGCGCAATCCCTTCCAGAATCTCTTTGGTCACAGCAGCAGACACCTCACCGTCTTCCAAATCAGGATCATTATACTCTAACTCGTATCTCATATCCTCTGTTTGGAATATCTCAGCAAACTTCCCAGTGAACTCTATAGTCCATTCTCTCTTTCCCAACATCTCTCGGTATACATCTTTAGCTTCATCTGATAAAGCTCTAACCTTCTCATTCCAGAAAATACTTTCATCAGAATCAACGTTCTCTCCTGATTTCTTCGAGCTGGACTGACCCGCACTCCCCTTTTTGGTCTGTCGTTGTTCGAAAGTGAATTTGCTCGAATCATCATCACCATCATCATCATCACTGCTACTACTCTCTTCATCATTACTTTTATTACCCGATCCTCCCTCAGCATCATCATCATTGTCATCAGATTCATCATCTGATTCATCCTCTTCTTCTTCTTTATCAGATTCTTCATAATCTACTTGCTCCTCTTCTTTTTCTTTGTCTTCTTCTCCCTCTTTTAACTTAGGAGCTTCACCGTATATTTTATCAAGTAGATCACTCATCCTTTTATTCTCCTTCTTCAACTTTTTGTTTTATTTTCTCACACTTTTAATCATCCTCCTATTTCCATTACACTTCACATCAAGCTCATTTTTCTCATCCTCTAGTTGTTTCAGCTTCTTTTCAAGCTCATCCTGATTCGTCTTGGAAGCAACAACTATCTGTAACATCTTTTTTTCATTCTTTTTAAACTTTTCAATCTCAGCTTGTTGAGCAACTAGCATTTTCATCATCTCTTCCATCTTTTTATTCACCTGTTTCATCACATCATGTGAAACAGTGACTTTTGCTTTGGAAGATTCAATCACAGGAGTCTTTTCCTTCTCAGGCTTCTTGAACATGTTAAGAACATTTTCTAAAGTAGATTCCAGATTAGGAACTGCTTCAGATTCTTTAGCCTTCTTTTGCTTCTTTGCTGTAGGTGAAGAAACCTTTGATGAAGTACCGGCTTCAGGAACTTTCTTTCCTTTCAATAACTTCTCAATCTCCTTCTCTCTCAACTTCTTTGTACTTACTTTCTTTGCCATCGACTTGTGCTTAGGCTTTTTTAGATTAACAACCACTGTTGATCCATCAAAGTCTTCAGTATCCAAACCTAAATCACCTTCGATATCAATCGGCTCTTTCTGTATATAACACCTCTTCCACAGATTTGTTGAGTGAATCAGACTCTCCAATAGCAGTGGCCTTGCGTTTTGAAGACTTCCTCACCAACTCAGTTTCAGAATCACACTGTTCCTCTTCCTCAGTTTCTTCTGAATCCACCGAGTCCTCATCTACCAAACAAGTACCCTTCTTTGCAGTACTTTTCTTCCTTGCCCTCTGTTTCTTTACCGATTCCAATTCATCATCCTTTGCCTTGCCCTTCCCTTTGGCTCCAGCATTCTTAACTTGTCTCTTCCTCTTGGTATTTGCATCAGCATGTACCAAGGGATCATCATTGTCAGAATCACTCTTATCATGTCTCGCTTTGTTCAATCCTGGGTCAGTGTAACCCGAATTAACTAAGTAACCAAACAAACGCTTGTACGGTGGCTTCTCATCATCTGGAATACCCTTATACCCCTTCATTCTCACCAATGTTCTGATGTTCATATGATCCTGTCCCAGCACCATAGTAGGATCCTTCCTCAAATTAGGATACTTATTATCAAAGATCATCGTCAAGAATCTGGGATACATTAAGAACTTCTTAGACTTTAGTCCCTTCAACATCTCCAACATGTGATCTAATATCATCCCAGCAATGTTAAATGGTTTGTTTAGTGTCAACGCAACCATTAACGAGCTTAAGCTTTTCCTCATCACATCGTATCCACCACTAACTGTCCCAAAGACATGAATAATCACATGTGCAAAATACTTGAATTGCACACTGAGCTTCCCTTTATGTAACGCTCCATCAGTGATCGGACCGTTATATTTCATTCTCAAGAAACATACTCTCTGCCCAGTCCAAGATAATACTCTGGGATCAGTACACTCTTCATCTTTAATCCTGAGTGCCTCTCTAATGTCTTCTTCAGTAATCAACATTTCCATCCCTTGAATCTTGCTTCTTATGGCAGTTTTTCCTTCCCAGAAGTCGTAACGAGCATTCTTCCAGAAATCTTCAACGATGTCTTTGTATATGATTGCCGGTGTAGCAATGGCATGGATAATTCTACTCCTTCTGAAAAAGTCAACGATCCCAGAAAACTCCGTATTCTTTAACACTTCTCCCACATACGCACAACAGTTATGTGGAGGTTCAAACGACCACACTTTCGGTACATTCTCTTCTAGAGCTTCCTGCACTGGATCTTGAACAGGCACTTCCTCCACAGGAATCTCCACGTTCTCTGGTTTTTCTGCCATCTGTTAACACAAAAACAAGAAAAATACGTCAAAATAATAAAAAACGACACATTTTGAAATTTTTGAGTTTTACACATTTCCACATTCGCCCCTTTTTGTGGTACGAATGTAAGGAAATATGAGTTCGAAGGTGTATTATTTGGTTCGAAGGTAAAAACATTAGCTCGAATATGAAATAAATTCCACATTCGTCCCAATAGATCCACTTTCGTCCGTTTTAAATCACTTTCGACCGTTGAAATTTACATTCGCCCTTTTTGACTAGGTCGAATGTGCTGTTTAAATCCCCAAAATTTCAAAATCCTTTTCTGATGTGTTTTAAACTTTATTTTTGATTCAATCATCAACTAAAATGGCCGACTAAGCCTTTAGAACAACCAATTGATGTTATCATTCAGTTTTTATTGATTTTAAACACAAACTAGGGTTCGGTTAATGTATTCAAACGATTAACACACTAAACCTATGAATTAACCCTAGTTTTTGTTACATTCTCCCCCTAAAATCAGTGGAGACTGAATCCCAACTAAAAAATTAGGTTAAATCAGTCCATATAAGTCCAGATGATTAAGTCTAGGGTTCGAACACAAAAACCCCAATTATAGCTTCGTTTTTAATCCATTACCTGTGAAATTATAATCAAACTGATGAGAAAATGATAGGGAATAATAATCTGTATTGAAGAGAAACAGGGCAACAAGGTTTGGCACTTTTGAAAATTTTTGAAAAATTTATGAATGAGAGTTCGAACCTGGTGAGTTGATTATATAGGGCTCCACTTTTCGCCCCTTGCAGTTGGACGAATGTGAGAGATTTTCCACATTCGACCCAAATTAATAACCCGAATGTGGAAACTTAACACGAAAGTGAAATTTTTTAGAGAAAAAAAACTCACCTTCGTCCAACTTTAAAGCACGAAAGTGAAACAATTTTCCACATTCGACCCAGTTAAGGGGCGAATGTGAATGGAAAATTTTGAAAATTTTACCAAATCACGAAATCTAATCCCGTTCAAACATTTTTCAACACATTAAGTCTCAAACATGCATTATTTCAGTTTTAAATGATACAAAGCTTAGATTGTTTCATCAAATCTCATAAGATGACCATCAAACACCGTCGGTTATCTAAAAATAACGCAGAAATGTAAAATTTTTGGTGTTTCTGAAATTTATATTAGAACACACCTAAAATCTTTTTGAGGTTTGTATCTTTTTGTAAAACTAAAATACACAAAAGTAAAGTAAAGCAGTAAATGTTTTGTGATATCCGGTAAGATGATCATATCAGTTATTTGAGAAATCTGATCACAGCGTTGATCTAATTTATATTATCATTAGAAACAGTGTGTGACCCGGCAACTGCTGATATTGTTGTCCACATAAGCTCACATGCAGACTGTTATGCAGTGCTTTAAAATGATACGATTTAGGTGTATTATACTAACACGTTGTGGTTCCCACACACACGACATACTCCCGTATCAAGAAATTGCACAAAGCTTCCTCGTAACGCGTGATTATGCCAGCGTTATCCATTTAGTTACAAGATATATAGCACAGAGGTGTACAGGTCAGCAAACGAATGCAGCAAAGTAACATGTGCATATATACCAGGTTGAGGCTGATATCAACTACTGATTTGCATCAGTAAATTGACACGATGGAATTATGATCTTTGATCAATAATAACATGAAGTTCCTCAATTCGGGAACTTTTTGTTTTGGCATTTAAGCTCTTTTAGCAAATATTCTGATTAAACTAGGTCCGTAAATTAATACGACAAAAGTTCAATCAGAATATCCCGGATAACAATAACATAACGACCCGAAACCTCAGATTTTGGCAACTCTATCAAACGAAATTACGGTACTACCATATGCCCATGAGGTGTTCAGCCACGAACGAGTAGTTCGTTATGTTTGTATCACTAATGCACGCAGTTATTAGTCTACGAAGCCTATCAGCACATCACACGAAATCAACACACGCCTCATATTGCATTACATATCTTTAGCCTGTGTCAGATCCCTACTGATGTACTATCATTTCCTCTTTTTATCCTGGAAATCATTTTGGTTTTTCTATTTTTATGGCTTTTTGAATTTTTCAATGTTTTTGGTTTTTCTGATAAAAGACTCCCCCTAAAATGTAAAACATATTTTTGGGTTTTTGAATTTTTCTGAAAAACTGTAAAAACTTAAAAAAAAAACTTAGAAATTTGAAAACTAAAAAGCGATAAACCGAGGTGATGATCAGTCTTGTGTTTCTTTTATATTGTTTACTTTTAAAAGATATTCGAATCTGGATTTATCAAAAGCTTTTGTGAACAAGTCTGCTCTTTGATAGTCGGTGTGGATTTTGACCACATCGATCAAATCTTTTGCATAACAATCACGGATAAACTGATACTTAATCCGGATATGTTTAGCTTTCGAGTGATTGCCCGTATCTTTAGTTAATGCAATTGCGGCTTCATTATCACAGTGTATAGGGGTTTTAAGAAATTGCAAACCGTAATCCACCATCTGCTGCTGAATCTAGAGAACCTATGAGCAACAACTCGAGGCTGCTATGTACTCTGCTTCGCAAGTAGACAATGCGACCGAAGTCTGCTTCTTACACTGCCAGGTGACTAGCCTGTTCCCTAAAAACTGGCATCCAGTTGTCGTGGATTTGCTGTCTTTGTCACAGCCGCCCAAATCTGCATCACTAAAAGCGATAAAGTCAAAATTATCGTCATTAGGGTACCATAGTCCTCTCGACGGACAACCCTTCAGATATCTAAGGATACGCTTGACCGCTGTCAGATGACTTTGTTTCGGCTTTGACTGGAAACGCGCGCAGAGGCATCTAGCGAACATTATGTCTGGCCGAGATGCGGTAAGATACATCAGAGATTCGATGATTTCTCTGTGTGTAAATGGATCAGTCAGCTCCCCCTTAGCGTCAACACCAATCCCGTGATTAGGTTGAATCGGGGTGTCCATCGGCTTGGAATCCTCCATCTGGAACCGGCTCAAGACTTCGGATACGTATTTGGTTTGATGAATAAAGATCCTCGTTGGTCTTTGATCCACCTGCAAGCCGAGGAAAAACTACATCTCCCCCATCGCACTCATTTCGAACTTTTCCTGCATAACACGTTCAAATTCCCTGCAAAGAAGTTCGTTAGTTGAGCCAAAAATAATATCGTCTACATAAATCTGGACGAGAAGCAAATCATCTCCTGTTTTCTTCGTAAACAGAGTACAGTCGACCAATCCGCGTTTGAATCCTTTCGACATGAGGTACGTGCTCAGCTCCTCATACCATTGGCGTGGAGCCTGGTACAACCCGTACAATGCTTTGTTTAGAACGTAAACCTTATCCCGGTGGATAGGATCTTCAAAGCCCGGTGGTTGACCGACGTAGACCTCTTCTTTGACCACACCGTAAAGAAAAGCACTTTTGACATCCATTTGATACACCTTAAATTTCTTGTACGAGGCAAACGCTAGAAACATTCGGATAGCTTCTATGCGCGCCACAGGTGCATATATCTCATTATAGTCAATTCCTTCGATCTGATGAAAACCTTCCACTACCAATCTGGCTTTGTTCCTTACGATCACTCCTCTATCGTCTTTCTTACACTTAAAGACCCACTTGGTACCAATCTTCTTCCTTCCTGGAGGTAAATCAGTCAGTGTCCAAACGCCCAACTTCTGAAATTGCAACAACTCCTCTTGCATCGCCTCGACCCAGGCATCATCCAAAAGAGCTTCTTTGTATGTCCGCGGCTCGACCTGCGAAACATAACATGCAAACGACCAATCATTCTGACAACCAGACTTTTGTATTTTTGCATATAAAGCTAAAGCACCAAAACTTTCTGGTGAATTGACACTTCTTAGCTGTCCTCTCGTCATAACACTTCTACCAGGGTCACCGATAACTTGCTCTAGCGGGTGAATACGATGAATCCGAGATTCCGGATGTTCAGGTACAATAACTCCCGTTTGAGTAGTCAAGTTCTCTACTGCATCCAGATCATGACCCGTATTAGACGAGGAAGCAACATCTGGATTTGGGTTCACTGGCGGTGCCTCTGTTGCATGTTCAAGAATAACTTCTTCGAAATCTCCATCATCTTCCGATTCTGAAGTATCTAAAGTAGTTGAAGCCTCTTGAAACACTTCTTCCTCTGGTACAGGAACATTGGTATCATTAGAAGCTGTTGGAGGAGTTACGGTGATTGGACGCACCAATGGTGAAGTTACTGCATTTTCACACTCGTAAAGTAATCGGATAACAGCCTCTTCAACCAAGCTATCTAGATTGAATGATTCAAAGAAATCTTTGTAATCAAACATCCAATCCGGAACATTTCCTTGCACATTCTGAGTATACCGTTGAACTTCAACGTTTGCCCAATCCTCCACCTGTCGAGTTCTTTTGTTGAATACCCGTTTGAGCGGGGTTGCATATCCAACAAAGTATCCCTCTTCAGCCTTTGGACTAAACTTTTCGCCTGGATTCAACATAGTGCACGGGGCCCCAAAAGGTTCTAGATACTCCAAGTTCGGCTTTCTTCGGTGCAACAGCTCATAAGAAGTTTTGCCAAACTTCTTCACTGTTAAGACCCGATTTAGTGTATAGTTTGCCGCATAAATCGCCTCGTTCCAGAACATTACTGGAAGATTCGAGTCTGCTAGCATTGTTCTAGCCGCTTCTATGAGAGTCCTATTTTTCCGTTCAGCAACACCGTTCTGTTGAGGGGTATACGGAGCAGAATATTCATGATGAATTCCTTTGTTTTCACAAATATCATCCATCTGTGCATTTTTTAACTTCGTCCCATTGTCACTCCGAATTCGCTTGATCTTTAGACCATAGACATTCTCCAATCGAGTGAACAGAACTTTCAGATTATTAAAAGTGTCGCTTTTATGATGCAAACACATCACCCATGAGAATCTTGAATAGTCGTCAGTAACAACTAAACAATAAAGCTCTCCAAGATGACTTTTGCGTTTGACAGGTCCGAATAAGTCCATGTGCAACCGCTCAAGTGGCATCTCAACAGAGTTTACTTTCTTCACCTTATGGGATTGTTTGTGTTGCTTTCCTTTCTTACAGCTTACACACTTGTCGTTCAAATGGAAATGTTTAACATTTACGCCTTCGACAAGCCTATTTTTCACCAAGTGGTTCATTTTCCTTAGATGAATATGTCCCATTCTTCTATGCCACATGATTGATTCTTTCTCAGTAGCCTTCGATAGGAAACATGTCACTTGTCCCTGGGTCGTCATCGCTTTGGACATATCAAGAATATAGAGATTGTTAACTCGAGGTGCCTTCAACATAACCCACTCTTTTGGAATTTTGAAGCCCGGTTTGAGAATATAGCAAGATTTGTCATCAAAATATACAGAAAATTGTTTGTCGCATATCTAACTGACACTCAACAGATTATAATCGATCTGCTTCACATACGATATCCTCTCGAAACTCACAATCCCGTTACTCACGCTTCCCTCCATCGTGATGTAACCTCCTTTGTTTCCAACAAATGCAACATATCCTCCATTTATATTCTTCACGTCGAACAGCAATGCTAAATCCCCTGTCATGTGGCCTGAAGCTCCACTATCAACAATCCAAAGACTGCTAATAGGGCCAGCTGAAGTTCCCTGCACACATTAAGTAAACAAGTTAGTTCTTTCGGGGGACCCAAGCCTGTGTGGTCTTGGGTCTTTGAATATCACCCTTCAAAGATTCATTAACATCAACATTTGGTTTTGAAACGATCTTTTTCGGATCATTCAAAACTTTTTCAACTTTTTCATTTGATTTTGAAGTAGAGGCTCCCAGAGTACCATTTGGTGTCCAAGACTGTTCCGAACGTTTCAAAATACGAATCTGAGATTTTGGAGTCTAAGTCGATTTCTTAGGATCGTTCACAAATGAAACTTTCTTGACTACCTTCTCGGATTTAACCGATTTAGGTCCAACATTTGATTTGACAGCAGGTTTTGGTGGTACGTTTTGTCTATCAATTGTTGTGTTCACCATTGGTCTCTTCAAAGGTTTTTCCATGGCTATTCGGTTTCGACGATCGTAATGAAATTGACGATCATTCCTCTTTTGATAAAAATTGTTTTGGTTATAAAATGGTGCTGGTTGAGGAACAAATCGTCTTTGTGGATAATAATGATGGTCAACCGGCTTTCTCATGGATTGCCTCACTTCAACCTCGTGCCTTTTGTGCCTCACGTACGGGCAGTGAGCATGTAAATGCCCTCTCTCCCCGCACTTGAAACATGCACGGTATTCTTCAAACACGTTTTGAGCATGCGGCTTTGCAAATGTTTTGATGGGATATTGGTCATCAACACATCTACGCCTTAAACTCTCAGGAGCTGGGCCGCTAGAGTAAGCTGGCTCAAGAAAACCGTTTGCTTTTTGTTTCGGTTTGATGAATTGGGTGACATTAACTCTTGGTTATTTAGGAACATCCAAATACAGTTTCTTTAAAATTTATGGTGGAATATCATTTGATCTTTCATGTTTAGGAAACCATATTGTGCTTTCTTGCCAAATTTTCTCAATTTTAGAATAGTTAGCAAATTTGATTGGATATTCCTCGTCAGAGATAATCTTATCGGATCCTTCCATCCGATAAAATACCTTGACTGGTTTGTCACCTGAATCCTTTTTCACTTCTTTCTTTTCGGATTGTTTAACACGATGTGCGTTAGCCATCGGATGAGAATGTTGAGAAGGTGACACTGGTTCATTCGTGATTATGTGATTTTCCTTTGGAATATCACTCACAATCTCAACTTTCTCACTTTCAGTGTCCGAATCATCGGTTACAGCAGTAACTCCATCATTCAAACCTAAAATTGGTCTTACATCGGAATTCGGATCTCCGATACTAGAAGTATTGGATTCATCATCCGATGCAGAATCAGATTTTACTGAGCTCTCCGGTGTGACTTGATGACAATTGTGGTTTTCAAACAGCACCGGAGATGGCACAGACTTATAACTTGTGGTTTGAGATGGTTCATCAATGATGTGGTCAACGACATATGCAATGTGCTTGTAGCTTTCAAGCTTTTTGTTGACCTTTTCAGCAAAACATTTGATGGTGGCCATTTCTAACTTAGTGTTTTCTAATTCATCAATGTAACTATTGATTGCTAATTGTTTTAATGAAAGAGTTTTCTTTAGGTCAGAAATGTCCTTTTTGTAACCATCAAGCACTTTGTTGAATGCTATAACTTCCTTGCGAGCAGATTGACAGTTAATCACAGCACTATCACGTTGTACGCGAAGTTTCTTGTTTTCTTCTGTCAATCTATCACAAGTGCCACAATACTTATCACTAGTAATGTCAGTGGTAGATTCAGAACTTACCTGTTTTGGAGGATCTGTCATAGCCATGAGAGCGAAATGAGATTCCTTCCCAGCAAAGAACTTTGAATACTCGATTCTGGTGAAGGCATCATCCACCTCGTCTTCAGAAAATCAGCTTCAGCCAGCAATTGATCTATGTCATCATCCAGAGAAGTCACACTGGCCTCTGAGTCTGATTCACTGTTTGAATCTGAATATACTGACTCACTCTCCTCAGGAATGTCTGTGACTGAGTCAATCACAATTCCCGAACTTTTCTCTTCAGCCTGAACTTCAACAGTTTCAGTCTCAACATTAATCTCTTCAACTGATTCTTCAACCTCATTCTCAGTTTCTTCAACATTATCAACTATCACCGACTTCATAATATCAACTTGTTGTGCAACACAAGCCACATTCCCACCAGTGCTTATCTCCTCAACACCAATTTGCATATCAGTCCAGTCAAATCTCTCATCATTCTGAATCACCAAAGCTTGATTTTGATTGTTATTCTGTGGTTGCTCATTAGGTGTAGTGATAGGAATGACAGTTCTGTTTAGGTTATTTGGTAGTTGAGTATGATTCTGATTGGTTGTGTTTGGTTGTCTATTTGAGTTGTTTTGAGAGGTGTTTTGTCGGTTTTGGTAATTGTTTTGGTTTTGATAGTTGTTGTTTTGAAAAGAAACTTGGTTTTGAGATTGGCGATTTTGATAGTTTGAGTTGAATGGATTTCTGTTACCTTGTTTTGCAGGCTGTGTACACTCTCTCTTGAAGTGACCTTTTCCACCACAATTGAAGCATGTGACTTTCTCTTTGTTAAAGCCATATGTGGTGTTTGGAGAAGTACCCAAATCAGTTCTCCCGGTCTTTTCTATGAATTCTGTTGCTCGCCTCATAATGCTTGCGAAAGCCCATTGAATGTCTATAAGCTCCATCTCTTCTTTATCGATTTGTGCATAGTCCTCATTGGTTAAGTTGTTATTACCAATTTGACTTGCTACCAAACCGTTATATGAGGCAACCATTGCTGAGACTAACGCAATGTGTTGTTGAGCAACTTCCACAGTGACGTTATTCAAGTTGGATGTCTCCAACACTACTGGTTTCTGATTGGTTTGATTCATCTGAGTCATGTACTGTTGTTGTTGAGGTTGTTGTTGTGGTTGGTTTGCAGAATAACATGCAGCTTGTTGCATTGGAGAAAATGGTGAAATGAAAGAATTTGTGTATTGTTGTGGTGGTGGTGTGTATGATGGTTGTGTGTAAGATGAGGTTTGAGCTAGGTAGTTGATCGGTTGTTTGGTTGGTTCCATGAGACTTGAGATACATGCTATATGAGGAGCCACTATTCCACCAAGACTTGAACTTCCCACAGTTGATGAAGTACTGGCATGGTACAACTCTGGGTTTTGAGGAATCTGAGATCTTTTTGCTTTCCTCTTCTCCTCGAGTTCTTTGTTTTCCAGCTTCTGGATAAACTCATTGATGGTCCAGTACTTGTAAGCATCTTTCTCCTTAAGTACCTCGATGTGTTGATCCCAGTACGGTGGTAAAGCATCAGCAAATTTGTCCACCAAATCTGACATAGGAATCTGAATGTCATAGCTTGACAATTCAGTTAATAAGTGACAATATCTGGGAGTCAACTCTTTCAATGTCTCATTCCCAACATAGCTGAAGTTCTCGAATTCTTTCCTCAGCTCTTCCATTCTCAACCTTCTCGTCTTCTCGTTACCATCATGACGATTCTTTAGCACATCCCATAACTGTTTGGAAGTAGTACACGAACCAAACTGATGTAGCAAATCATTTGTGATCGCTTGGGTTAGCTGAGAATACGCCTTCTTCTCCACCGCGAATTTCTTCTTCTCGTCATCAGTCAAACTCTCCAGAGGAATCTGCTCACCGGTATTCTCTAACACTGGTGCCACATATCCTTTAGCTATCATCTGCCACGCCTCGGTTCCTTCCAGTCCCATTCCTTCAAGATGAATCTTAAATTTCTTCTGCCACTGGTTGTACTCCTGCATCTCCATTAGCTTGGGTGGTCTGTTCCCGCTACCTGAAGATAAATCATTGATTAGTGTAGAAATAGCATTAGTGGTTTGAGTGTTTACCACCGCGGCTGCTACTCCCCAATAATCTGCTGCAGGTTGTTGTGAAGATGATGCAACGCTCTGAGGCATCGAACTTGTCATCGCTAAGTAGTTAATTGGTTGCGACGACTGAGTGTTCGATTTCTGAGCTGCTATTGTCCATGGGTCCATGGTCACTTGCTGTTGTTGTGTTGTCCCCGGTCTCGGTGTAGTTGGAAATCCCCACATGTTGTTCACGAAGTTAGAATGCAACACACTTGAAATTTTCACCAAAAACCTTCTACTTTCGCCCTGGTCAAACTCACTTTCGCCCTAAAAATGAGACCCGAATGTAGAATATAAGTGATAATTTCCACGTTCGACCAATATTAGTCACTTTCATCCCTCAAAATTCCACCTTCGATCACACGATCACCCGAATGTGAAAAATATGACCCGAAAGTGAAATATCAACACAACAAACCTAGGTTCGACCCAAATAAAGCTACTTTCGACCAGAAAAAGCCCTAGGTTCGACCTAAAAGTCCACGTTCGACCCACTGCTCTCTAGATTCGACCCCAACATGTTTAAAAAACGGTTACACTTTGAAAAACGGTTATTTTGATCTGAAATTTTCAAAAGTTAATGGATTTTGATGATCTTTATCAGGTTATGATTTGGAATTGATTTGGAACAACTTTAATTCTTGGAATTGATGATTTTAACCACGAATTGTTATCCAAATCCTTCAAATTGTATCAAAAACCATTTTTCAATGAAAACAGAGAAAATTTGATCAAAATAGGGTCCAAATCAATTCTGAGATTATCAATTTGTTGTTGTATGATCTCTATGGCTCTGATATCACTTTGTAATTGAAGAATTTTAGCTTTAAACAGGAAATCTTATCATACAAGGCACTATTCCAGGTGCGGAAACCCTAGAATAGAACAAAATGATAATACACGAATCACAACACACGAATTACGCTTTTCAACATCATTTTCATAGATAACTTGTTTAATATTGATTACATAAACTGATTACAAGTTAATCTAAAAGCAATCTCACAAACTCAATCTAGAGAGCACACCTCTGACCTTAACACACACACAATGACCAAGAACTCTAAACATCAAAACAAACAAAACCCTTTTATACAGTCTGCACATTTGACCGGTTCTGGAGTACGAATGTGGACTTTGTCCACATTCGACCTTTATCAAGGTACTGACATAGATAACTTCAACATCCTCTTCCACCTTCGCCCTTCATATAGCCACCTTTGACCTTCCAAAAACTCTAACATATGTTAATATTTACAATCCGAAGCATTAGTCGCACAAAATGCATCTACAGTTATTAATGCTCGTAGGGTGTTGAACTCGATTCCTGTATTATCCATTAATGGCGAGTGGGTTACGAAGTCTAAAGAGATAAAGAAAGAGGTGCATCGGTTTTTTAAAGAAAAGTTTGTTGAAGATATCAAAGATCGCTCGTCGCTCACTGTGTATGGTTTAAAGACTTTGGATCCGGAAGTAGCGGAAGGGCTAGTGTCTCCTTTTCTAGAGAAAGAAATTAAAGATGCGGTCTTTCAATGTGGGAGTGATAAGGCATCGGGTCCGGATGGTTTTAACTTTAGTTTTACAAAAAATTTTGGTCTTTCTTTTTCAGGTGACTTTCTGGATATATTTAAAGAGTTATTTGAGACGGGTGTCATTAGTCGAGGAGTGGGGCCCTCGTTTATTACTTTGGTGCCTAAAGTCAAGGATCCGGTGGACTTGGGGGAGTATCGCCTGACTAACTTGATTGGTGTTATTAGCAAAGTCATTTCCAAAGTCCTAGCAAATCGATTGAAAAAGGTGATAGACAATCTTATCTCTGAAACTCAGTCGGCGTTTATAGTAGGAGGTATATTTTCGATGGTCCGCTTATCGTTAGTGAACTTCTGTCTTAGGCTAAAAGATGTGGGAAGGAGTTGTTTATGTTCAAGATTGATTTTGCAAAAGCATATGACAATGTTAATTGGGCGTTTGTGATATCGGTTATGAGACAGATAATTTTTCGAAGATGTGGTGTAATTGGATCAAGGGAGTTTTTGCATCAGCTAGGTAGTCGATTCTCGTGAATGGCTCCCCAACGTTTGAATTTTCTTGCGAGAAGGATATGAGACAAGGTGATCCTATCTCTCCATTCTTGTTTATTAATGTTATGGAGACTCTTGCGGGGTTGATGAGGAAGGCGTGTGATGTGGGTTCGTTTAGTGGTATTCGGCTTACTAATAGTGGCCTTGTTCTCTCTCAGTTGCTCTATACGGATGATGCGATGATCATGGGAGAGTGGTCGAATAATAATTTTGATACTCTTAGGCGATTACTTAGAGTGTGTCATTTATGTTTGGGACTCCGGATTAATATTCATAAATCTACTCTTTTTGGGGTGAGGAAGAGTACGGATGAGATTAGCGAGAAGGCGAGGGCTTTGGGTTGTTATTCGGGAGTGACCCCGTTTACTTATCTTGGGATTCGTGTGGGTGCTAATATGAGTAGGATAAGCAATTGGGATCTGGTGTTTAAAGTTTTCAAGTCTCAGTTGTCCAAATGGAAGTCGAAGGTCTTCTCTATTGGCGGACGATTGACTTTAATAAAATCGGTGTTGGAAAGCTTACCTTCATATTATTTTGCTTTGCATAAGGCGCCAGTTGCGGTTATTAATTGTTTGGAGTCTTTGATAAAAATATTTCCGTGGGGCAGAGATTCAGATAATATAAAGGTTCATTGGGTTGCTTGGGATAAGGTTACTAGACCAAAGAAACAAGGTGGGTTGGGAATTAGTAAGCTTGGAGATAGTAACAGTGCTTTTTTGCTAAAATGGCTTTAGCAATATCGTAAAGAAGGTCATTCCATGTGTAGAAGAGTTATCGATGCCATACATGGGTCGTTGAGGAGGTGGGAGATATATCCGATTAAGTCTAGATTTTCTGGTACGTGGTCGAAGCTAGTTACTAGTTGTTCTCGGCTTAAAGTTGATGATATGCTCGGGATAAATATGATAAGGGGTCTACTTGGAAATGGGTTGGACATCAAGTTTTGGTTAGATCCTTGGGTTACTCGAGTTCCCTTGAAAGTACTGTTCCCCAATTTGTTTCGGCTATAACAAAATAAGTGGTGTGTGGTTGCTGACAAAATTGGTGCTGCTAACTTGAATGGGCCAGTTATGTGGAGCTGGAAATCATACACTTCTTCGGCTCAAGAAGTCAGTGAGTTAATAGAATGTCATCGGTTAATAGCGATTCAAAGCTTGGTTGATAGAAGCGATACTTGGGCTTGCGGTCCAACTGAATTCTCAGTTCAGGCTGCTAAAAGATGGTTACAAAGCACTCGAGTAGGGGATCAAGATATTGGAAACCATTTTGAATGGTGTAAGTGGGTGCCGTTAAAGTGTAATGTTTTTATGTGGAGGCTCTTGTTGGATAAGATACCTACCAAAGTGGCGCTGCGGAGAAGAAACATCACTCATGGAGATTGTCTTTGTGAGTTTGCAATGAGGAAGAAGAAACTGTGGACCACATTTTTACTGTTTGTAGAGTTGCTAATGGATTGTGGAACGGGGATCACTAATTGGGTACGTTTGCCACCTATTTACTTATTCACGGTTAAAGATATTGTTGAAGTTGTTACTAGTTCGAGATGGTCGAAGAGTAAGAAAGAAATTTTATACGGTATAATTATGGTGGCATGTTGGCAGCTTTAGAAAGCTAGGAATGAAAAGGTGTTTAATTAGACGACCAGGAATGTGGTAGGCATTGTGACAGATGTCAAATCGTTGACTTACCTTTGGTTATGTAATAGGGGTAGATTTGGTGTGGTGGATTTGAAGGGTTGGAAGTCTTTCCTTTTGATGTAATGTAATTTTTTGGACTTGTGGGGGTTTCCGCCTTGGAAATTTCGCAGTTTTGGTTGTTAATGAAATTTGCTTTTCAAAAAACAAAAAAAAAACAAAAAAAGAAAAAAAAGAAAAAAAAACTTTTTACGTACTCTGAAAAGAAACCTGCATCTTTAAACAAATAATATTTTATGTTATGGAAGACTAGCAGGAAACTCGCGCGTTGCGGCGGAGTCGACAATACAGGGCAGAAACATAATTCAAACCTTAGAACGACTAAAAGAATCAATATGTAAGGTGTATGTTTGTGTGCTTCATAGTGGGGTAATTTTTTTAAAATTTACAAGGAGACATGATAGCATGCTATGTTCTATATACCATATGCAATTTGACATACATGTCGGTAAAAAAAATGGAAGTGCGGTTTGACTCATTAGCAACTATTATTATACTAATAGTCTCACTCAATATGTTGAAAGTGTCAAATCTGAAGAGATTGCCAAGGAGAAGAAAGCTTTATAAGATCCACATTAGCAACCTGCAAAGAAGCATACCCATAACTTTTTCCATATGATAAAAGCAATGCAATAAAACTGTTAATCAAGTGCATCATAAATTTCTATCAATGGCATCGAAAAGTGAAACTGGAAGTTAGGTTAGTTGAAAATATTTCACATAAGACCGTCGAACCTGAGAACTTTATAGACGTTCACAGATCGATTTTTTTTCTGGGAACCGAACCCCAAACCGGTTCGTGTCTGAACCGGTTTGGGTTCGGTTCGAGCCCTGTTTTGCCGGTTTAAAAGGCTGATTTTGGTTGGGTTTGGTTTGGGTTCGTGAACCAATTCATGCGCACACTTTTTTACGAAAAGACATCACAATTATTTTTTTACATAAGGTTCGACTTTTATTGATTCTTACAATCTTTTTAAGGTGTACAGGTATATATTTGTTTGTGTAGAAACCTTTTTATATAATTTTGTTATATATAATTTTTTTTTATATAAAATTGTAATTTTTTTTAATAAAATATAGTAATTACTTAATTTTGTTTGATACCTTTCTCAAATGCTTTATAATCACATAAGCAAGGTTTTATAGTTGCGAGATGTATTGCTGACGAGCTATCACCGTAATGAGGTAACTGATGGCAAAATAGGCCTATCGTGTGGTTCAGTATGAGGTAAAGATGAGTAACTTATTGATGTGGGTCGGACGGTCTTTTTTGGCACAAATCACTTTTTGTCCATGATTGAAATTTCTTATTAAATCATGAGGGTGCCAAATATGGGTAAAAAGATTATCTTATTTTAGTAATAATAAATTTGTTTAAATATAATAATTAGAATGTTTTATACATTAAAATACCCATTGATTATCTTCTAGGGCATTTTGTAAAGAAAAGTGGTAAGATTTACAAAATTGTAAAGAAACCCTTGTTATACCATCTTAACTTTAGACAATTTGAATATATTTGCCTATGTCTCCTTCTTTATAATGTAGTATATATATATATATATATATTAACATTATTGACTTTCCTTAACGAGCTTAAGATATTTGTAGTACGTGCTCCAAATATACTTTGCGTCTCAAACCCTCATTGGATGTTTCGTAATTAACACTTATTTAAATTTAACACATCTATAATCTATAATCTATCTATAACTTATAATAAAAGAATTGAATATTGATGAGGTGACATTCAATGGAGGCCTCAACCCTCCTTTGAATGTGCCACGTGGCACGTTAAGGTGAGAGTTTTTAATTTATTTTTTTATTTTGTTTTTATCCATTCTCCTACACTTATCTAACCCTAATCTCTTTAAGAATTTAAAAACAAATTTAGATTTCTCTCTCTAATGTTTCCTCCCATCATTTTTAAATGTTAATATCTTTTATATACGAGATTTTTTAAAGAAAAAAATTACACCAAATTAACGAGCGTTTTATTATCTTTCCAACGAGTACCATAGTGCTATATAACAAACGGAGAAAAAAACGACTATTTTTTATGGGTTTCGTTCATACAGGAAAAAAAAACACAAAGTGTTCAGGTTATTCATTAATCATGTTTTTTCTTTTAAACCAGGTTCTTATATACAATGTTGAAATTTAGCCCAATCGTCATGCTATCATTGGAATTTTACTCTTCTAAAGATGGATAGGTATACTTCATCAAGAGAAGCTACGAGAAAGAATCGTGCAACACTGCAACACATGGTGTCACCTTATATCAAGGTTATTTTTTTATTTATTTAATTACAAGAGTAATAATTATTACTATTAGTATTAGTATTATTAGAATAGTTATATTTTTCAACCCCGGGACACTCCCGGGATAAAAGCTAGTCTTCTATACATATAATAAACCAAAGCCATTTTAATGACATGGCACTCAAAGAGGCATTCTCATCCTTGAGTGTGTCATGTGTCATCCCATGTGGCATTGAGATATTTTAGAAAAAAAAAAATTTTAAAATAAAATTAGATTTTTCTCTCTTATGTTTCCTCCAATAATTTTTAAACGTTAATATATTTTATATACGAGATTTTTTAAAGAAAAAAATTACACCAAATTAACGAGCGTTTTATTATCTTTCCAACGAGTACCATAGTGCTATATAAAAAACGGAAAAAAAAACAACTATTTTTTGTTGAGTTTTGTTCAAACAGGAAAAAAAAAACACTAAGTGTTCAGGTAAATCATTAATCATGTATAGGCAAGTCACTAATTATGTTCAAATCAGTAAATATGAATTCTATTTTCAACATGCGTTAGCATTTGAGTTATACATTGTTTTAGGTTAGATATTAATATTAGAGTTATACATTGTTTAAGGATAGGAGTTGACATTGGAGATATATTTTTAATTGTTTTAGGTTAGCTGCTACCCGAAGCTTTCATGCATGTAACTGTAAAGCGCATCATTCTATTTCATATTTAAAATTAATATGTCATGTTAGATTTTTCAACCCCGGAACGTTCCCGGGGTATAATCTAGTAACTAATAAGACTAAACCTCTAAACTTTTATACAGACAATCTCAATCATAAGGACAAATTATACTTGTTGGGTTGTTCCGCACATGATTGACGAATATGTGATGAGACTGGTTCAACTCTATTGTGCCACCCAAGTGGCAATGACAATTGCATATGGGTTGACTCATGCTTGGATCCTCATATGAAGTTTGGCTCACAGTTGGCAAGTACTTTTCTCCGCCCTTGAGTTTGAAATAGATATGTTATTTAATAAACAAGTACATTACAAATTGGCTGTCAACTTCTTTTAGTGGTATTTATAAAAAAACAAAACTAACCAAACTTTGTAGAAAAAAAGGCTACAAGATAGCATCCAATTGTTGTGAGATTGGTATAAAAACACAATTGATTAAGTCAAAACTTATTCTTATTAATTAATGGGATAAAAGATGTACAAGAGTTCCATCTATTTATAAGAACTAGTAGGGTTAACACTAGTTTATATAAATAAAATCAATACTTTGTTATAAATATAAACTTAGAAGTAAATATGTACAAGTACATAAAGGTGCACCCATGTCTGAAACAACTAAACCGCATAGAGTCGTGTTACGAAGAAACCATACGTTCAAGCTCGTCCCCACACACAAACATTTGAAATAAAAACACTAATAATATTTGTCGCTATAGGGCTCGACAAGGAGGATACCAGACGCCCCGGTTATCATATACTCGTGTATTGCTAACCAGGTGAGTTCCGTGTACTTTCCCCTTTTTGTGTTTTACTATTTTGGGGTTAATGCATGCTTCCGCGTATGAACCAGTTTGATGTGACAAGGTGCTCCTGAATCCAGATTCACACTCATTAACCCAAGGGATTGGGCCACTTAATGTATGGGTAGTACTACTTGGGGAATCCCCCACGCACAGTGGATCCGGAAGCCCGGGAAACCCTCCACTGAGGTCTGCGGACCGTTGTGGCATATATTTTGCCATGAGAATCCATAATGGGAGTAGATGGATTCAGTGTCAGGTTTGAGGTGTGACTTGTACATCACCATTATGTAAACTTGCAAACGTGTTTTTGAATGATAAACTTGTTTTGAGAAGATAAACTTATTTTGAAAACCAGTTTAACGCACACACGGACTCACCAACATATTTGTTGACCCAAACCCTATTTTTAAGCATGTATTCAGGTACCGCTTTGGAATGGATTTGAAGCATAATACTATAAGCAAGCTCGTGGATTAGAGACGTGGATAGAGCTACAAGGTATAGGATCGCTAGATGCCTTATTAGAGGATAAATAATTCGAGGACTATAATACTTGGAGATTGGAGATACGTACTATAACAATATTATATTCAAAATAAAGAGACTGTAATGCTCGTTTATACGGTGTAATAATAGTAAGAAAATATTAACGAATGAAAAAATTATGGACGTTTAAAAATCGTGCGGGTAGTTGGTTAAAATAAGGGTGCAAAAATGTAATTACTATTTAAATATATTAAATCTGAGTAAAGTTGAGGGACAATTGTGTATGTATTGTATAAAAGACATATGGTGTGTTGTACTCTAAGCAATTATAATTGTAAAACTTAAATATTAAGAGGTCATTAAGAAATGTATTATAACATAGTATAGATTGGTTATTACTTAACCCTAACATATCATTTTTTATATAAAAAAAACTATAGCAATACTATACTCAAATTAAAAAGAATAAAATGCTCGTTTATACAATGTAATAATATTAAGAAAATATTAATGTGTGAAAAAGTTATGGACATTTAAAAATCGTGGGGTAGTTGGTTACAATAAGGATTAAAAGTTTAATTATTATTTAAATAAAAGGAATTGATTATAGTTGAGGGGACAAATATGTAAATATTGTGTGAGTAGTTAACAGGTGCATTGTGTGTTGTACACTAAGTAATTATACATGTACAACTTGAATTTTAAGACATCAATGAGAAATGTATTATAATAAAGTTTAGATGATTTTAGTTCATTTTCATTTTTTTTTGTTTCGGTTAATGCTTAATCCTAACATATAATTTTTTGAAAATTAAAAAACTATAGCAATACTATACTCAAATTAAAGAGAATAAAATGCTCTTTTATACAGTGTAATAATATTAAGAAAATATTATTGTCTGAAAAAGTTATGAACGTTTAAAAATCGTGGGGGTAGTTGGTTAAAATAAATATGCAAAAGTGTAGTTAATATTTAAATAGATAGAAATTGAGTAAAGTTAATGGGGCAAATATGTAAATATTGTATAAAATTATAATATAGTATAGATAGATAAAGGGGGGAAACTGTAACTAATAAGGGGTGTATGTGCAAGTTATGTTTGAAAAGACATAAATGCCTTTAAAAAGTAGTTACTGTATGCATTATGTGTTGTACTTTACGCATTTATAATTGTATTACTTAAAAATTAAGAGGTCCTTATGAAATGCTTTATAAGATAGTATAAATACATTCCTTGGTGATCTAGGAATTATGATAATTATCTAAACAATAATCTATACTACATTATAAAGGGGGAGACATAGGCAAATATGTCCAAATTGTCATAGTTAAGATGACATTTGAAAAGACACATGCTTTAAACCTATTATGCCATATAAATCTTTCTTGTATTATCCCTTGATGCATTGTTACTTGTACATTCATTGCCTTCACTCTTCACATATCATTTTACATGAATTTTAAGATGGCATAGGAAAAGTCTCATGCTTAAACCCCAAATGTCATGTAATTTTTTTCCTTTATACCTTCATGCAAAACCTACTTGTACATATTCTTTTATCATAACCTTCAATTATCATTAATCTATATCTATAATATCCTTATGTCTATGTTTGTACCACAAAAAACTACACGATTTCATCTCCGCGATAATATCCACCACCATTTCATGTTTATTTAGAAAGATAGTTTTCGGTTGTAGTATAGACGAACTTGTGCCATATGACTACACATCATGTTTTAAGAAAAATGTTTTTAACATGTAATTACTATATATGGTGTGTGAAAAAATATTAACATCTTTCACATAAATAATGCATTTACTTACATATTTTGTTGGTTTTAAAAATATGGTTTTAATTACATACTATATATAATCTATAATCTATAATCTATACTACATTATAAAGAAGGTGGCATGGCAAATATGTCCAAATTGTCCAAACTTAAGATGGCATACCAAGGGTTCTTTACAATTTTTTAAATTTTACCACTTTTCTTACCTAAATTCCCCTAGAAGATAATTAACTTTTATATGAAAATGGAACTCACCTAAACTAAAGAAACACACGGGATAGCAATATATCTGAACATATTTTATATAATGGTGATGAAATATAATAATTTATGTTACCACAATGAACAATCTTATCTCAGCTAAATTTGTATGAATTTTAAAACTTTGCCATAATAATACTTATATTATAAACCCTTTTCATATATATACGTCTACCTAGAGGCAACGTGGACGAGATGTGTCACACCCTCAAATTCCCACGTGCGGAGATCTACCGCGAGGCGTGTGACACACCAGATCCAAGTCAACGGTCACAATAAACGACGTCTAAATGTAAAAACATACGTAAACAAAAACCATGCATAATATTAAAACCAACATTTGACAGTGCGGAAGCATTCAGAGTTTACAAAAGTTATGCAGAAATAAAACATAAGTTCAAAAGCTAACAATCCCAAAACATGCAAATGAGACCCTAGACGCGAGACGACTCCAGTGCGACTCCGTGCGCCTATCTGACGGCTGCTACCTTAGCGACCTGAGAAAACATGCTAAAAGAGTCAACATATAATGCTGGTGAGTTCACAGGTTTTATTTAAACGTTTAAAGTGATCCTTCGAAAACCGTTACCGTCACAGTTACTACTATGCTTGTGAGAACGCTAGCTAGGCGCAGAATAAGATACTCATACGGGTGAAACCATTGTTGACTATGCCGTTTACTGACCCTTATTTTCCTATGGACTACCGTCATCACCGGTAGGCCTTGTTTTATTAGAGACAATATGCACCCGCCCGGCCTCCAGCCGTCGAGTGGGGCTTGTCAGTTCCTAATAGCTCTATCCACATTTCCCCGCCATATTCCCATGTTAGTGGTTTCTAAGGGACTTTTTGATGAACCGTATAGTAATAATATGTAAGCCATAGTATAATGTGAAAAAGAGCCATAAGTCATAAAAGAGTTTTAAGCATGTTTCTCCCCCGAAAGCGAAAACCGTAAAATGTGGGGCCGTGAACTCACCTTAGGTTGCGTCTTCCGTTTATGAGTAAACCGTCTATGTGATATGAGTAAACCGTTTGTATGATATGATAGCCCCAACTAGTGGCGACCTATCATAAGATATGTATCAAGTTAGACTAATAACCCGTCGGGTTCATTAGTCCCTAAGTCTAGTCCATGACCATTATGTGTCCGAAAAACGTGTTTGACCGACAACCAGACTACGTAAGACAAGACTCGACATCCCATTGGTGACCCGACATTCCACGTGTTCATCTCATACACAAACATATACAAATCATGCAACTTAGTACTTAACATGTGTTAAAGTTCAACGAGTCTAACACATAGGTCAAATAACGCACAAATAAGTCCAAACACGTGTTACTACGTTACTAGACATGTCACGGGGTTCCTAGCATGTTCCTAGGTGTCAAATCGGGTTCCGGAATATCAAAATACACTTATAACAGCAGTACACGCGATTAGGAACTTAGCATGCAATTAGGAAAAGTCAACTGGTGATTGGGAATGGTCAACAGGCGATTGTGATGCTAATCGCCTACCTTAGCATGCGATTGAGAGGCTAATCGCCTGCTAAGAGGCCTAATCGCCTGCCACATCAGGCGATTAGGATGGCTAATCGCCTGCAGCTGCTGCGCGACGTAATTTCGCGCGTTTAACCCTCCAAATCAGATCCGGAACACGTGTAAACACCCAAAATCAATCCTAACACATTAACAAACATATTTCAAGCAAAACCCCTAAGTTTCCATCATTCTAACAGTCCCGAATGCGAGCGTTTTCCCAAAATAGTAAACTTAACATGTAAACATCACATCAACAAGCAAGAACTTGCCCTAAATAGCAAATATCCAGATTTCATCACATAACCACGTTGTCTGATAGTATCCTACTGCTCTAGCATCATCCTAAAGCAAACCCTAACATCATACAATCAACAACACACCTCATAGCATCCTTAATCATTCAAAATCATTCAAATGGGTCAAAGCATCAAACATCAACAACACACAACCAAAACCATCCAAACTCCTAGGACATCATCATACTAACTCATAACAGCCATAAACACCTTAATAACACAAGAACAATCATGTTTCAATCCTAAAAATCCTACCTTTAAACACAAATAACACATATAACATGCATAAAGGTTTGGGTTTGTTTAAAAACGGTTTTTAATGGATTTTCAAAGACAAAAACATTTAAAAGTCAGGTCTGGACTTTTAGGGAACAAAATATAATCATTTAAAGGTTTGGGTTTGAAGAACACACCTTGGATTTAGGAGAAAATGATGAATAAAGCTTGGAAATGGTTGTTTTGATGTAAAAACGAGTTCTAGAGGGTGTTTGTGTGTTGGTATGGGTTATGGGATGGCTAGGGTTGCACAAATGGTGTTTTAGAGGTCAAGGGTGGTATTTATAGGCGTTTCTAGTCGTTTAAAACACGTCAGGCGATTGTGCAGCCTTATCAGGCGATTAGGGCTGCTAATCGCCTACCCTATCAGGCGATTAGCCCCCAATCGCCCCCTAAGCAAGCCTAATCGCCCCCTAAGAAAGCTAATCGCCCTCCTGTAGGCGATTAGGCTTTCCTAATCGCCTGCAGGGCCTGGTTCAGGGTATTTGGCGCGTTAAACCCCGTTTTAACATATGTTAACACGTTTTCACATACCGACAAGTCACATAATGATTATAAACACATAATACATGAAAACAAACACGTTCACACTCGTTCACCAATTCCCGGGACTCGAGACTTGCATGTGTTAAAACCCCAATGATGTACGACTCGACTCGACTGACCCTGTCATGTGTAATGTATGCGCGACTCGCTAAGGTAGACTTACTAAGTTTTCAAAAAGTTAGCTACCGGAGTTTGTCGGGTGTCACAAGATGGTTCGACTCACTGGCTATATTGGGCAATTTTTTTTAGCTACTGGGTCAAGTTGGGCAAGTCTATTACAAACTTACAAATCACAACTTTTAATTTCTAAATGGACAATGACCTTCATATGATAATTTACACAATATCATATTATTACTACATGCTTTTGTCATGTAAATGAACTTTATCATTTAGCAAGGTGTCTTCAATGGCACGATTATGTAGATATGCAATGATCGGAAAACTTACACAAGAGTGATGTTTATGTTCATATTGGTCTGTTACAGTAACATACCTTTGGTTTATTAAGATTTTTTAAATAATGAGTACATGGTTTTTGTGGTGAACTGCAATCAGTTGTAAGTGGCGGTGCACATTTCTTTTGTCACAACAGTCAACGATCCAGGTCAACGTCCGTACGCATTTCATTTATTATTGTCATTTATGTGCATATCTAGACATTTTGCACACACAATACTCCCTAGTCTAGTAAAGCATGAGTTATCCAGAAAACTCAATAAAAACCACCTTTTTATGCATACCATACCCGAACAACCACTCAGTAAGGTTGCCACGTTCTAACACATGGAAACCTCTCTCTAACACATGTATACGAATCCTGTACAATATCACATGTTAACATATAGTGTTAATACCCCCCCAAACATATGATAACTTCCCAACAACACATGAAAGCGTATTAACAACCGGGTACCCTATGGAGTCACAAAATACATGTTAATGTCGTCAACAAGTGTCTGGAAACCTAACTAAAACCCGACAAAATGACCCCGATAGGATATTCCTATATCTAGGGTCACTCGATGTTGTCAAACAAAGAAACTAGAAATGATACAAATGTATGTTATCTACACGTATATATAACAACTAATCTTCCTAATCTTGCCACCATTCCTAACATATAGTTGATAAATTAAAGAAACCATAATCAAACAAATTTATATTATAGTTCACAAGACCATAATCCTACTTATATATACATATATATACACGACATTACAAGTACACAACCATACGAACTTATAGTCGACTATACACACACATATACACTTGACAAGTCAATATCCTACAACTCCTAACCCTCTTTCTTTTGTTTAATTTCGGCCAAATGACTCACCATACATTCCCAAGATCTTTGTCTAACATTTATACAAGAAAGGAAACCACACATGGAACACGAAGCTTTCCAAGACAAGCCACCTTTCCCTTTTAAACTTAACCAAATCAGCCCACAAGATCATCCCACAACCACCACTATCAAACTATATACATGTATGCTCATGATTGGTTCAAACTAGAGACAAAATACTATGATCTATGACTAGTCACCATCACTCTTTCTTTCCCAAGGTTAGCGGCCGAAAATCCCACACACATAGGCCAAGATATGAAACACAATCTCACCATATGACTTGTCACTATCCACCTTTTACCTTTCCCTAATCGGCTAGCCACCTATACAAGTAATTAGCCACATTTTTTAACATTCCTAATTGGTGTAAGAAGCTACCAAACAGCCAAAGCAAGGAAGAATCAAGGAAACATGAAATGGTTGTCAACACTTTCACTAAAATGGATAAGAGCCAAACAAGAACTTTACTTCCTATGCAAAGTCAACTACCCTAAGTGTTTGATCATCAAAAATCGGCCCAAGCATGCTCTACCTATTTGTTTGTATATGACTTACACCATTTGATGATACAAGGACCTAATCCACACAACATTCTAGGATAAGTCACATACCACAAATAGAACTTTGTCATCATCCAATCGGCTATATAAAGGGCCATATAATCTTCCAAACAACTTGCACCAACAAACACAAACTCTCATACTCTCACTCATATCTCTCGGCTCCAAGGGAACCACAACCGAAGACAAGGAAGGCTCAAAAGAAGGATCAAGGATCAAGCACTAAACCAATCTCACATTGCTTCGTGTTGGTAAGATCTTTAGCCATTCTATTCTTTTGAAACCTCACACTCTTGGGCCCTAAGCTCTACACCCGACCATAGACCTTTAACATGAATCGGCCCTCACACACATTCACATGACACAAGTATGATTTACACACAATGATTTCCATTATACTAAGATTGTACCATCGAGTTTCACCCAAGTGTGTTGTTAATCAGCTCTATTCAAACATTTATCACTTAATTGATGTTTTAAGATTGAATTACGACTAAGTTAACCACATTTTGAATCGGTTTTACAAACAAACTAGTGTTAACACACTCTTGAAACTAAAGGATCATTTTCTAAAGAGTAAACAATCGGATTTCATCTAAAACAAACCAAAACTGATTACAAAACATCAAGAATGCTTCTATGAACATGGGTCGACCAAGTTAGAATCAATTAAGAATCGACTTCGAGGCCTATGTTATGGAATAGTTTCGGCTATCATCTCTTAACATCTGTTAGGATAGACCGAAACATGTGTTAAAACTATATTTACTTTCAAAAGTCTATAAACACATGACAAATTATTAATATTATCGAAAACCGACCACACATAACGGATTAATTTATTAGCCTATGAAGACATATGGGGTCCACTTGGTTTACTAAAAGGATGGTCTTACAAAACACCGGGGACTCCATGCCCATACAAATCTTACAAGTGCACTTAAAATAACATAGAAACATCATGTGGACTCAAAACATGATCCATATTCATTAGAATCAAAGTCCCCAAACGTCGGGTGAACAATTGGTATGATAAACAACAAAACCGTACGACTTACTATGTCCCCAATGATCATAGGGTATCATCTGGACAGTAGCCATCTCACATTGTCAGCTTTAATAGACCACACGTTACATTTTCAGGTGAGTTTTAAGGCCTCATTTTATTGGTTTTACATTTTTTGGGGATAAACATGCTACAACACTAGTACAATTCACAATTGTGTGGTAATTCTATCGTGACTGCCATGTGAAACATGAGACATTTGGTTCATGAGCTCATTAGTCCCCGTAATACATTTACTGTAACAATTAGCTATCAAAAGCCATGGAACATTTTAATAGATTTATTGGGTTGACACCCCCACTCTTGGTTAGTCGCTCTAACCGGTTACATACAAAAGAGTGTTAGTATTCTACTATACATACATTGTCTTTGGTGTACAATGCACGAGGCACAACAGTCAAGAGGTTTGGTTATGGGACTCATGGTTTACACAGTGATCATTTGCTTTGCTAGCTTATGATTGGTCATACACGAATTACACAAGCATTTTTACTTAGTACATTCAAACCTGTGAACTCGCCGATATTATTGTTGACCAATCTTTCGTGCACGTTTTTCAGGTAACTAGTGATGAGAAACGGAGATTTGGGAGAGGGGTTTGAACAAGCACTAGGTGGTACCTCATTGGAATGGGTCTTGTCAGTCCCGTAATGTTTTAGTTTAAATATCATGAATTTTAGACACTATTTGTGGCCATCTCGTGTTGGTTTTTAAATAATCTTTGACAATATCCATCCTGTGATGGTACCACCGATGATGACACCGATGATGATGATGATTATGATATGTAGGTGCAATATTATGTGTTTAGTATGGCTCATGTAAACGATTTTAGGATGATATATTCGAATTTAGGATGCGTATGTAAAATATTTTATGCTTTTTTCGGTTTTCCAGTATTTAAATATCACTAGTAGGTTAAAATCAGCAGGTACAAAAAAAAAGGAGCAATAGTGTCAAGGCAATAGCGACAAGACAAATAGCGGCGACCCGCGTTAGCAATAGCGGCGACATATGTGGCCGCTATTGCTCTGTTTTCTTGTAGTGATTGGAAATAATCCACTGGTAAAGCATGTTATATCTTCTTGTTTTGGCCTTGGTTAGACTGCCATATGGTTGGGTTCTTATTATCCATAATAAATGTGAGAAGCGAGTTGTTTTCGTTTAAGTGGTTGATATTTTCTTACGATGAATGCTTCGATATGTTGCAGCATTTGTTAAATTAGGTTATACGATAAACAAATTGTTTTTGTTTTAAGTAAGTGTTTGATCTTGCATTCGAACTATGTCGTCGGGTTGATATTGAGATTTCATGATTCAATTAGATTTAGTTAATTGAATTATTTACATATCTGGTGTTAAGTGCTACTTAATTGCTTTAGGTCTTTAAGCCTTCACAAAATCATACATTTACTCTATTGTCTCTGATAACTCATAACTAATGGCTGAACTCGTAATTTGGGTTTAATATTTTTCTTGTTTTTTTATGTGTAGTGTTCATACCAGTCCGGAATTACAGAATGTGGTTTCTATGTCATGAAATTCATGAAAGACATAGTTCACGGAGGAGTCGAAATATTAAGCAGTGTAAGTTAAGGCAAAATAATTGAACGTAACGATGGCATTATTTTACATAATTTATGTAAAATAATTGCCCGGCCTCGACTAATGTATTAATTTTATTGTTCTCTCAGGTTGGGGGAGGAGCGGATTATTACGCGGATGAGGACATGGATGTCATTCGCGAAGAATGGTCAAGTTACGCCGCGACATTTATTTTTAAGTGATGAAGGCAATGTATTGTCGATACAATATTTTTGTAAACATTAAATATTTGTCTCGGATTGGTTTGTAATTTGATAAATATGTATTATATAATGAAATGATGTTTTTGTTATTAGCTTGCTAATGATTTTGCATATAATAAAATGAGTATAAATCCAGGAGGGTAAAATTGTAATTTTATAGATATTTCTTTAGATTAATAAATTATGTCACGCAAAATAAACGTCATAAATTTCTGTCATAAGATGTGTCGTTAAAATGTCAATAAAAACTGTCATAAAAATGTTTGTCACTAAAAGGTGTCATAGCGCGTATCAACAAATACTCTCATAAATTGTATCATAAACAGATAACACGCTAAAATGTGTCATGTATTATGACACCGTCTTCCTTGACATTCTTTTTCTTGTCATCGGACCCCTTTCTTGACACGCAATGCGCGTCAAGAAAGGTTTTTTTTTCTAGTAGTGCCAACCGGTATATATTTTGTGTGTACATCTATCTACTATAATAATTGAAAGCAATAAATCCCACATGACACTTAAAGAGGGCACCCCCCTTTGAGTGTGCCATGTGGTAAGGACATGTCATTAATCTATACTTTCTATAATAGGAGAGTCGTGAGTGACATCAGAAAACTGATGTGTCAAGCGGAGAGACAAGCCACCAATGCCTGTGTGATGCAAAAAGTGACGTCATTAATCAGCTTAAAATATTCAGAAAAAATACGTGGGCCACCTCAAAGTACTGTTGTTGTTCTCAACATGGGTTTAGAGTCAATGGATCTATCGTTAAGCAGCAGATGTTATGCACACCTGTTGCAGCTGTTTAGGCCCTAAGTTTGAATTTTAAGGGGGCAATTGTAAATTAACGTAGGGAAACGTGCCTCATTAGCTCTTTATATATAGGCACATAACGAATTCCGTCATTTCTAATATCAGCTTTGAATTTTATAAACAAAGATTTTCAAATTTCCTTCTTAAAAGATATCTTTAAAACCATGTCAACATCAATGGACAATGATGAAAACCATGTCACTTTTATTCGTGATCTGAATCCAGCCAAAGACATGTGGTACATGAAGGCTCGATTCATAAGAAAGTGGAAGACAACTTATAAGTTCGAGGTGATATTCATTGATGAGTAGGTAAACTTTATAACTTGGTTTTCTTTCTTATTCTTTAAGACGTGTTCTTTTCTGCGTACTTTTTACCTTCTGTTAACCGATATGCAGGGTGATAAGATTCAAGGTTCTGTCAAGGAACCTTTTATGCAACTTTTTGACAGTCAACTTGAAGAAAATGGTGTGGTTGTCTTATCTAAGTTCGGTGTAGGTGAAAAAAAAAGACATATACAGAGTTGTAGCACATCAATTCAAAATCCATTTTTATCGTTGTACAACTGTGAAACATGTTAAGGGTTGGCAACGTGTTGAGTACGGTTTCAACTTCTTACCTTTTAAAGACATTCTTAACGGAGAAGCCAAGATTCTGTTAACCGTTGGTTTGTATTTTATTTTTTACTTTAGAACAAGCTTTAATATTCAGTTTGGTTGAACATTGTTCCCTTAAAGTTAACAGATGTTTGGTAAATTTGTGTGTTTTGTTTTTATAGATGTTGCTGGAAGCGTCATTTGGTGTAGGGACCTGGATGTGTTTGGACGACCTCCTAACGAAACCAAACGAATAAATCTCGATATTCAGGACTTAGAGTAAGGATTCCTTAAAATTGTTAATACAATTTTTTCGAAAAGTATTGTATCTCCTATTCACATACCTGACAGTTAACAAAAATATTCTATTTTTAAGGTGAGTCTTATGCTTCAATAGTTGAAAAAATCATCGTTAGAATTGCAAATTTAATTTCTGTAATAAATGTTATGAAGAAGTTAATCTATGATTGACTGTTTTGAATCTTATGTGAAACATTTATTGATGTAATAAATTACCTCTAATTAATGTATGTATAGTATAAGATTTTTGCATTTGTTTTACATCTATGTTCTGTTGTTTTGTTACCAAGCTATAAAGTTTACCTGCTTATCAATGAATATGACCTCCAACTTATAGGCGGTCTTCCACTTCCTTATGACTCGAGCCTTCATGTACCACATGTCTTTGGCTGGATTCAGATCACGAATAAAAGTGACGTGCTTTTCTTCATTGTCCATTGACGTCGACACGGTTTTAAAGATATCTTTTAAGAGGGAAATTTGAAAATCTTTGTTTCGATTTACAAAATTGAAAGCTAATATTAGAAATGGCTGAATTGGTTATGTGCTTATATATAAGGAGCTAATGAGGCAAGTTTCCCTACGTTAATTTAAATTTCCCCTCTTAAAATTCAAACTTAGGGCCTAAACGGCTGCAGCGTACGTGCCTAACATCTGCTGCTTGACGGCAAACCCCTTGGTTGTGAACCGCTGTTGAGGACAACATCGGCGCTTTAACGTGGCCCACGTATTTTTTCTGAACATTTTAAGGTGATTACTGACATTACTTTTTACATTACGCAGGCATTGGTGGCCTGTCTCTCCGCTTGACACATCAGTTTTCTGACGTCACTCACGACTCTCCTATTATAGAAAGTATAGATATACACGTATCCAAGTTATACTTTATCTGATAGGCCCTTTTATTCAACTCTTTGCACTCATGCATCAAGTGAATTATACATAATATGAAAGTATAATGTCGGCGGCGACAAAATACGTGACGTCGACGCTGACCGCTGCAAGACGTCAGATATTACGGGTTTTTTATTTGGCAAATTCGCTTCTGGAAGCAGTCGGTGCCCTCGGTTTGAGGCTTTTCCATTACCGGTGGCTTTCCGGCGTCGGCGGTGGTTTTTTGCTCCGGTGCTGGTTACTGTCAACGTAATTGGCCGGTTTGCAACCACCAAGCAAACGACCGGCGTACACAAAGCGACGCCGCGTTTTCCGGTAAACACCAACGAATCTGACATTGATCCAAGCCCCGTAGTCACCACCGGCATTTCCGGAATTCTGTGATGTGGATGGTTATGGTGGTGGTTACGACATTCGTTCTTAGGGATGATTGTGGTTACGGTTGCAAGGGTCGGTGTAGGAGATGGTTGTACGGTACATCAACTGATTCATGTGGGTGTTACGTGGTGGCGACGACGGTTGTGAGTGGGTTTTGAAAGTGCCGGTGATACTGTGATAGGAGAGGACGGAGATGGTGGGAATGGGTGTGGTCATGGAAGTAATAAGAACCGATGCAATTTGGTTGAAGAAAAGGAGTCACGATGTAGACATATCACATATGTGTAGCAGAGGGGTAAACGTGCATAAGAGAGGGCATGGTGGATCCTCTATTTTGTTCATTTTAGTATTTTTATTGCATTTTATGTAACCTTCTGTTTCCTTTTCCTTCATGGTTACCTATTTGTTTGTAATCGTCGACATTGTGTGTAGTGCATTGTTTCGGACGCATTCTGTTTTACGCTTCGTATGTTACTACACGGTTCAACCCGTGAAGTTACATTTTGGGTTGAGGTTACATTTTGTATGTTATTACACGGTTTGACCTGTCACGCGCCGCCGCAACGCGCGGCGGGCAAAATACTTGTTTTAATATATAATACAAACAATTTGAAACCACAAAGCCACTTGTTCTCATTTTTGTATTATGAAAAACGCGTTTAACGTTGGATAAAAACATAACAATAACAATAACAATATGACTTTTTGTGAAGAGTGATGTCTTCGTGGTACCCACACGCACTTACTTTCTATCTTTGTCATGTATGTGAGTGAACTTTAGGCTTCGGTTAATGTATTTATATGAACTTTATTGACTCCACTCCTTTATCCTAAGTCATCTCAAGGTTATAGTCTTCATTCTATAAAAAGAACATGGTGTGAAATCAAGACAAACGATATGATCCATTGGGTTCCACTTGGGTTCCACTACTTACCTGAACTTGAAGCAACAGTTGTTAATCTTTTAATACGTGTCTAGAAATCGCCTACGTAGTTAAGAGGACTTCGTGTTACAACCAACACAAATGGACGTTGGATGAAAAGTCTAAAGAGCATTACTTAATTCTTAAGTTTATAGATAGCATATATAAGTTGTGTAACTAATTTACAACTATTATGGTTCTATATTAGCATATACATGATTAATAATAGATATAACTTTAGGGGAGATCAAATTAGAAGAAACTTAATGTAGAACAAAAGGAAGAATTGACATAATAGTAAAACATTAAATATTTTAACTCTCTTACATTAAGGGTCTGTTTGGTATGGGGTAATGAAATGGATGAGGGAATGGAATGGACGAGGTATGGGAATGGGCGAGGTAAAGAAATGGACAAGGTAATGGAATAGATCATTACCATTCCCTGTCTTGTTTGGTTGACATGTGATAATGAAACAAAACATTACTTTGTGTTTTTAGATATGCAGGAAAAGACGAAGGAATAAAATCAGTGGTTAGTGGCGGTGGTGGGTGGTAGTCAGTGGCGGTGATGGTGGTTGGTGATATGTGGTGGTAGCAACGGTGGTGGGTAACGGCGGCGGCGGTGGTGACGGTGGAAGGAGGAGGTGGATGGCCGTGATGGTAGGTGGGCAACAATGGTGAGTAGTGGCGATGGTGGGTGGTGGTGATGGTCGGTGGTGGTGTGTGGCGGTAGCGTGGTGGTGAGTGGCGACGACGGTGGTGGGTAGTGGCGATGGCGGTGTTGGGTAGCGGCAACGTTGGCGATGGGTGGAGGTGGGTGACGATCATGGTGGGTGGCGATGGTGAATAGTAGCAGTGGTGGGTGGAGGAGGCGGCAGTGGTGGTGGTGGTGATGGGTGGCGGTGGTAGTGGTGGGTAAAGGACATTGTGGTGAGTGACGATGGCAGGTGGTAGAGGCGTCGATGAGGGGGTGTTTGTGGTGGGCGGCGGTGGGTGGTGTTGGATGGTGGCGGTGGTGGGTGGGTGACAGTGGTGGGTGCGTGAAGGTAGTGGGTGGCAGTGGTGTGTGGTGGCGGCAGCGGTGGTGGGTGGTGACGACGGTGGTGGGGGTGGCGATAATGGTGGTGGTGGGTTATGGTGTTGTTATTAAAGGGTGAATGAAGGATGAAATGACTTGTGAAATGGATGATTCTATTTTTTTAGCCGACCAAATACACTATTTTTCATTACCTTGTAATCGTCCATTCCATTCCCCCTTCCATTTCATCATACCAAACGCTACCTAATTATTATCTTTTTAATTAATTAGTCATTAACACTTTACCCTACACATTATCAAAATTGTCCTACACATATCAAAATTCATCATACATATATTGAAATTATCATATGTGTATCCTACACCTATCGAGATTATCATACGTTTATCCTACACACATAAAATCCATCTTATCCTACACATTTTGAAATTATCCTCCACTCTAAATTAGGTTTGCTTTGAAACAATATATATTTTCTTATTAAAGAGGAGTGATGGCCAAGATTGTAGTTTTGTCATGCATCCAACTTTTAAAGCAACATGTGAATAGTAAATTTATACTTATATATCGAGGGTATAATTGGAACTTTATGGACATTTAAGACTCTTAGAAGAGTAGAATAGTAAATTTAGCATAATCCAATACCTCACATCCTAAAACCTTATCCCAATTCTACCCTCATGTCTAACTTCTAAAACACCAAATACAACCTATGATATATCTTAAATGTGAGACCTTTCAACCCCTCATAATCATAAACCTCTCATAATCATCAACCTTTCATCATCATTATCATCAATTCCTTAGTAACTCATTCATCTTATATATCTATATATTATCTATATGGGATCAACAACAACAAGAATCACCAAACGCAACTTTGGTTTCTTGCCTCAAAACCCTTCTATCATCACAGGTTCCTTACCGTATCTTTCTTTTTATTTATCATTTTCTTTTTTTTTTCTCTATGGCATTTCATTAAAGCTTGATACGCAAACATTATTTCCTTTCCATATCTTTCATTTTATTTATTTTTTCTCTATGGCATTTCATTGAAGCTTGATATGCAAACATTATTTCCACTGAAGCTTGATATTCAAACATTGTGATGTTAATTAGTATTTTTTTAGGAATCTTGATTTAGTTGGTCAAATAGTTTTTTTAACCATGAAACTGTGTTAATGGAAAAAAATGAGTTCGTGGATTTATGGTGATTGATGATAATTGATAAGTGGGACTAATATTGCCTCTAAATAGCAAAAGATGGATTCGAGATCACTAGGAATAACACGAAAGGTCTCATCATCTCCTTATACTCTTATAAAGATTTTCAAAAGTAGAGGTGACTTTTGCTTTAATTGCCAATTTTTATACGTATCAAACATTTTGCTACCTGTTAATTATAAGACTCAATACGTACTATCTATTTATGTTTTTACTCCCTTGATTTCTATTCTTGACTCTTTAGTATTTTTCTATCATCATGAATTCTATGTTTTCTTTGGCAAATATCTATATATCTATAATATATTATAAAGAATGAGGGAAGGATTCCAACCAAATTTAAGTAATTACAACATATAATGCTTATTGTATAACTTAATGAAGTTAGTAAGGGGCAAAATAGTATTTTTACATAAATATTAAATTGTTCATGAAATAGATTTAAATGAATAATACATGTATTAAAGTAGAGGGAAGTCCTTAAACTTTCTACCAAATAATTTAATTGTTATATAATAATAAAAATAATAATAATAATAATAAATAATTAATTACCGATCCCTACCGATTGTGCTACTGTAATATGACGCGAACCACAACGAAAAAAAACATACGATTCCCAAACCCTTACCAATTAGAAGTGTTGCTACTCTTGCATCAATTTAGAGTTCAAATCACACATTCAAGTCTAACAAACCAACATCAGTACCTAAATCAACAATTATATGCTTAAGTGGCCTGCTCTTACCGTTTCAAAAAGAGCTTTCGCCATTATCATACAATTAAAAGAAACCCCAACTGATAATAATAATAATAATAATAATAATAATAATAATAATAATAATAATAATAATAATAATCAAGAAGCTCATACATCTAACTGTAATTATAACTCCATAACAGAAGATTAGCTTGACTTATCGCATAATTACTAAACTTCACCTTCTCAAAACTCGTCTCCTCCATTGGGCCTTATCCTCCATCCGTTCCGCTTTATGGGCTTCAATCTTCTTCATGACCAACCACCGTTGTTATTCACCTCCCGAACAAAACCCTCTCCACCTTCACCCTATTCACTCATGTTTGGTTCCCTGAACCAAGTAGAAATCTTGAAACCTTGACTGATATATGTAAAATAGATGATGTATATAACACCTTTAAATCACTGTTGCTGAATAAATGGCATAATCACTAACAATGAAAAAATAGATTTGAGTTATTACCTGTAAAGTCGATTGAATGTAAGAATCGTATACACAAACCATATTCTATAACAAATAATGAAAAAAATTGTTTATGTAAAAGGAGTGTGTGTGTGATCGTAGATTGTGATAGAAAACAGATAAAAAGGTGGGGTAATACGTGCTAAATCATTAAGATATGACCGCCAAATTCCCCCAATCAAAGCCAAGCACCTACAAAATAGTTGTTGAATCATAACACGTGTACAAGGAAAAAGAGGGAAAAATAAAAAGGAAAGAGACGGGAATCGAACCCGGGTCTAACAGTTAACACACAAACAGATGAACCACCACACCAGAACACATCTTTATTAATATATACCACCCAATTGGTATATAACCACTGAAAAAAGGCCGAAAAAAATAAAAAAACAACCAACAGTATTGGGACATGTGTCCCGACACTGTTCAAATGCCTTGCTCTATTAATATATAGGAGAATTATGCTAGCGGTATACGAAAAACATTATTCTAAGTAGCTTGATATATTACTATACCATCTTTATACATATAATGCAAGGACGCCCCTGAAGCTTTATGTGTCATATCCGAGCCATTCAGAAATGTGCCCCCTTAGCCTTAATTGTTTTAGGTTTTAAATAAGTATTTAGGTTTATAAATGGACTAATAAGTTTTTGAGCTTTCAATAGGCCCAAGTTTTAATTTAAAATGAGTTTCTTTTAAAAAAATATACGTGTGTAGGCACACACATGTATGTATATAACATATACATATTGTAATTTTATAAAAATAAAGTGCCCACGAATAAAACAGGCTCTAGCCGTGGATCGTCCCCGACCACCCTCTTAGGCTCCATGCATATATAAATTAAATGTGATATGTCTAATAACTAGGGCTGTTCACGAGCCGAACCGATTCGAACGAAGCTTTGCTCGTGCTTGGCTCGTTTACAAACCGAACCGAGCAGAGCGGCTCATTTACAATCGAGCTGAAAATCGAACGAGCATTCTTCGAGCGCAAAATTTTCGAGCGAGCGCCGAGCGAGAATCGAGCGGAGAAAAATGTGGACGATTATAAAATTGGGATGTTTCCTTCGATGTTTTCATACAATTAAGGTTAAAATGTCCAATGCTAACACTAATATTGAGATCCCAGTGTCCAAGGATAAGACTTAGATTGAGGCTGGTGAGGTGATGAGCGTACGTCAGACAACAGTTGTTGCATTGTGACGTAGGTGTGATATCAAGCGGCAATTAGCGATGGACAACTATTAACATAAAGAAGTCAAGACTGTCAACTCATGATTTATTGTTTTACTATTAAATCTAGTGTTAATTTTTTTTTATTGTGTTAAGTGGGATGGTTATATTTTGTTTGCATATACTAAGTCAAATCCAATAGAATCTTATATATAAAGCCATAAATTTATCTGTAAATTGTGTGTATATTTATTATTAAATAAATAAAAATTTATTCGAGCCGAACCGAGCCGAGCGTACCTTTGCTCGTGCTTGGCTCATTTACAAACCGGACCGAGCCGATAGGCTCATATACAACCGAGCGAAAGATCGAGCGAGCATTTTTCGAGCATTTTTCGAACGAGCGACGAGCGATCCACGAGCGGCGAGCGATTTAAACAGCCCTACTAATAACCAAGAAAACGACCTAAAGAATAATATGTATCCAGTATCATTCTAGCTTCCAGCATCTACATGAGACCCAGCCCATTAGGACTAGAACAGCCCACATGCCCTCCTACAGTTCAAACCTTCAATTCTAGACATTCCTTCCTGGACTCTTTCTATGAATCCTTCTAGAGCTAGAGGTATGTATAGGAAGTAAAAAAAAAAAAAACCTCGGTCTGGGCCTGCCTAACCAGTTTATAACACGACAACTTTCCAAAAAATTCGGTTTGGACCCAACATGTTAAGAAACCATTTTTTTCCTAAATGAGTTTGAACTTTGAACCCGATCCCAATCAATTTGATTAGTTTGAACAATTTTCCTCCTAAATCAGATTATAACCCGAATCGGTTTTTTACAAATCACTTTTTATTTGTTGTTCACCGACCTTGTTCAGTTTATAACCCGCTTATTTTTTTCATTAAAAAAAAGCGAGATCTATATACATCTCTAAATCCTGTATCTCCTTTACATGCTTGTCATTTGAGGTATATAAAATGGTTTTTATCCTAAACTAGTTCGGATTATAAACCAAACCAGTTGGTCAAGTTCAGTCAACCCCGGTTTACTGTGAAACCTATTCGGGCTGTGAAGGGTTTTTGTGGGAACAAATTCAAACCTACTTTTTATTTATTTTTATTTTCTATCCGTTGAAGATGGAAACAAGCTAAAATTGATATAACGATCTATTAAAGAGATATATATGGTGATAATTAAAAATGAGTATATATAGTTGTTTGAATCAACAAATTGTGAATGGAATATGAATTTGAAAGGTGATTATGTTTTTTAGATGGTGATTATTTAAATTTAAATTGTGTTGCGGATCAATCGAAAGCAAAATTAGAAACTAGTAACTCTACTTGTCTTAAAATTTTCAAATATATCACGTGGGCTGGAGAATAAAGGGGTGGGCTAAATGTAACCCCTCTTATTACTTTTTATACCCCTTTCCTAAAATATCACTTTAAATTTGTTAAATTTCACCCCTTTAAAAATCATCTTTTTCTAATACATTTAAAAGTTAGGAGTGGTGACACTAATACTAAAACTTCATAAATCCCTAGTTATAGAACCTAATAATTATTGGTTTTAAATTATTTTCAATGTCAATGTGTTCATTTTAATTATACAACTATTTTAAAATTATGAAACTGTAAGGATTTAAGCTCTTTTACTTAGTATATACTAAATTTTTTATTTGTTTTAGTTACACCATTTAAGGTCACTTGAGAAAAGAATGAAATGTTTTGATCAAAATAAATGTTTGTTGTCGATGAAGCCTAGCTCAATTGGTGAAAATTAGGGGAGCTAAAGTGGAGGTCATGTGGAGGTTGAGGGTTCGATTCCTGTCGGAGCCATATTTACCAAATGTGGGGTTCCACATGGGGAGATCCCCAATCCAGATGGAATTGGTAATCAATACAGGCTGGCCCAGAGTGTTAGCCGGAGCTCCACCGGTTGCACCACTTGCCGTTCAAAAAAAAAAAACTAAATGTTTGCTAACCATTATACTTCATTAATAAAAGATAAGATCTTTTAAAAAAAATGTTAAAAACTTTTCCCAAAAATCATTTGCAAAAGCTTTTTAATGTAATTTAAATCAGTGTTTAGAAAAAAGTGTTTTCCTTGTTAGAAATAAGAAAAAAAAAACGTACTTAGGAAAATTAAAAGAATAAGTTTTAAAACGATAAAGTTGTTTTACAAAAACGTTTAAAAATATCAAAATAAGAAGAAAAAAACGTACTTAGGAAAACTCAAAGAAAAAAGTTTAAAAAAAATAAAATATTTTTTAAAAAACATTAAAAAATATCAGTAAAACATTATTCAACAAAACATAAAAAAGTTTTTTTTTTTAAAGTTGATAACAAAATATTAAAAATTGGCAATATAAATTAAAAAGGTTTGAATTGTAAATGTGAAATTTAAGGAAGGGAGTATATTCAGTAAAAATAAATAAGAGGGGGTATGTTTAATATCTAACTCCTAAATTAACCGAAAAATACTTTTAATGTTTTGTTTGTGTTTTATATTAATACTTCCATTGCCTTTCCAAACAGGAATTAAGCTGGTATCATTTCGCCTCTTTGAAAGAGGCAATTAGGTTGTCATCGCTTTTGTTAAAAGAAGTAACATTTTCTATTGCAATTCCATCTATTATCTATGTTATCTTATTAAGGAGGAGAGATGACTACAAAGGTAATTTTACCCTCTTTTTAAGATGGCATACAAATGGTCACAAGTGTAATCCTCTATTTTTTTATCTATTTTCTTCCCTTTATGCCCTTATGTACTTTGAAAGAGGCAATTAGGTTGTCATCGCTTTTGTTAAAAGAAGTAACATTTTCTATTGCAATTCCATCTATTATCTATGTTATCTTATTAAGGAGGAGAGATGGCTACAAAGGTAATTTTACCCTCTTTTTAAGATGGCATACAAAGGGTCACAAGTGTAATCCTCTATTTTTTTATCTATTTTCTTCCCTTTATGCCCTTATGCTCTTTGAAAGAGGCAATTAGGTTGTCATCGCTTTTGTTAAAAGAAGTAACAATAGCTACAAAGGTAATTTTACCCTCTTTTTAAGATGGCATACAAAGGGTCACAAGTGTAATCCTCTATTTTTTATCCATTTTCTTCCCTTTATGCCCTTATGTACAACTTTTAATACCAATTATACAAATGAATAATGCAACGTGTCTTCATCTTATCATCGTGAGTGTTATTCTTCGAACTATATATAATATAACTGATTTTTTTACATGAACCTAAATATACTACTACATTCTTTGTTTCTTCTTTTTTTATATACACTTATCAAAATGTGTATTGCTAATAAGATATATTAATTTCATTTTCAAAAAGAATCTAAGGGCCATAAAAAAGTTGCCTTTAAACTCAAGGCATATAGATTGTTTGAAAATAAGAAAGAGTTGTGACAGTACGTAGACTTCTTTTGTGGAAATTTCTTTTGTTAAATATGGATAAAGTTGGAAAATAGAACGATTTGTGTGCCAAAGTTACACGTTTCGTGGGGTCATTATAAATGTATTTTTCATGGGATCATTATAAATGTATTTTTGCTACGATTTTTTTTTCATGCGAAGCGTAAAGTGTAATTTTGATCCTATTGTCTCAATGTTTATGTTAAGACCCTAATTAATAGCAAAGCAAAACATGAATAGAAGGACAAAATCTACACAAGCCTAATTGTTGCCTTTTTATGTTAAATAAAGTTACATCGGTTACTCAAATAGATTTGTAATCCTTTATAATTTTTTTTACGATTTCAAGAAACGGCGTATTTTAAACATTAAGACATTAATTTTTAATTATAATTACTCTTCTAAGTTAGTTATAACTATACATATTGGTTGTCCAATTACAAACATTCATTTATGTTGGTTATAGCGTTGCGTTTAAGCCAGTTATATATATCTATATCTATATTCTCATCATCAATACATCAATAACTGGCCAAACGAACACTTAGCAAATAACTTGTAATTGTCATTTGCCTGGGCTTGCCTATTTATGGCATTTTTTATCTTTTAATTGTGAAAGTTTATTTTTTTGTGAAAGAAGTTAAAACCTAGGCAAATTTTATTGATATAAAAAATAAAATGAACGGATACAAATACGTAAAATTTAATTACATAATCTAATCACCGTCTTTTTCAAATATTATGTTAAAACTAACATAAACTACTAACAAAAATGAGTACCACGTTTCATAAGATGTCAACCGGGACACCCGGCGCAATGCGCGGGCATTCCACTAGTATATACTTATAGATTACTAGATTATACCCAGGAGCGTCTTGGTGTTGAGAAATCTAACATGACACATCAATTTTACATATGAAATAGACTGATGCGCTTTACAGTTACATGCAAGAAAGCTTCAGGTAACACCTAACCTAAAACAATTAACAATAAATCTCCAATGTTAACACTAACCTTAAACAATGTATAATTCTAACGTTAACATCTAACCTAAAACAGTGTATAACTCTAATCTTCATGCAGAGAGAGGATCATATAAAAACCCATTTTTCTCTAAAAACTATAAGAACCATTCATTTAGTGACATGTGGCTTTTAGTAAAATTCTTAATAAGGGTATCCTTGTTTTTTGTAACTCTTTTTATTCCAGAAAAATCCATTAATTCCATAGAGTTACGGTTGATTATCTGTAGATGCACGTTTTGCGACTAATGATTGGATTAGGCTTTTAACATATGTTAATATGATATTCTGAAGGGGCGAATGTGAATCAGTGTGGGCGAATGTGTTTATGTTAGGGCGAAGGAAGAAACAGATTGGGCGAAGATGGAATGCTGAAGATCAGAAGTTACATTCGTACTGTTGAACTGGGCGAATGTGGACTTTGTCCACATTCGCACCATGAAACTGGGCGAATGTGCAGTATGTATATATATGTTTTGTTCATTTTAATGGAGAGAATAGTTTTGGAGAGTGTGTGTTTTGTGGTCAGGTTTCTCTCTAGAGTGAAAGTGTTTTATGTTGAACTAGATTAACTTGTAAGGTCATTGTAAACATATTTTGATCAAGTTATCTATAAAAATGGTGATTAAAAAGGTGTCTTACGTGTTGTGATTTGTGTATTATCGTTTTGTTCAGTTCTAGGGTTTCCGCACCTGGAATTGTGACTTGTATGATCATAATATCCTGTTTTAGCTAAAATTCTTCATCTACAAAGTGGTATCAGAGCCATACGGATCATACAATAACAAAAATTATAATATCAGAGCTGATTTGGACTTAATTTTGATCAATATTCATCTGTTTTTGAATGAAAATGATTTTTGATTGATTTTGAAGGTTTTTGATTTGAATTCGTGATTAAAATCAAGTTTTCCAAGAATTAAAGTTGTTCCAAATCAATTCCGAATCACAACCTGATTAAGATCATCAAAATCTACAAACTTTTGAAAATCTCAGATCAAAATAACCGTTTTTCAAAGTGTAACCGTTTTTCTAAGATGATTTGGGTGAATCTAGAGAGAATGGGCGAACCTGGACTAGTATAGGGTGAACCTGACTTGTTTTTGGACGAACGTAGCATTATTCAGGTTGAACCTAGGTTGTTGTGTTGAATTTTTCCACATTCGGGTAGGACTTTCCACCTTCGGTTTGTCGGGCGGGCGAAAGTGGAATTGTAGTGGATGAAAGTGAAGTTTATCAGGCGAACGTGGAAAAGGAGTTAGGATATTCTACATTCTGGTCATTTTTCTACCTTCGGGAGATACTGTTTGGGCGAAAGTTGTGAGCGAAAGATTTTGACTAAAACAGGATTATTTGATCATACAAGTTACAAAACCAGGTGCGGAAACCCTAGCTTTGAACAAACAGATAAACACTCAAATCAAAACACAATCAAAGTCATTTTCAAAGGTTTTCATAGATTAACTTTTGCATAAACTTGATTACAATGAGTTTTAGGTTAATCTAGAACACACACAAACACTTTCAATCTATCCTGGAACCTGACCTCAAAACACACACAACTAATAACTCTCTTTACATTACAAAATCACAATTTCTATTTATAGGGACTGCACATTCGCCCATATGCACTGGTCGAATGTGGACTTCTTCCACATTCGCCCATTTGCAGGGTGCGAATGTACATCTTCTGTCAAGCTCCAATCACCTTCGCCCTGTTGAGTCTACCTTCGCCCATATTATCTTCACATTCGCCCACTTCTGTTTTACCTTCTATCCATCAGCACTCTAACATGTGTTAATATCCAATCACTAGTCGCAAAACGCATCTACAAACTCCCCCTCGACTATTGATTGGATCGTCTTCTGTCTTCGTCCATGGCTTTGTTCAACAACTTGATTCTGAGCTGTTTCTTCTGCTCTTTGGTCATTTCAGGCTCTAACTTTCTCTTCACCGGTTTTGACACATTTGCCATCTTCACCATTTTGCCAAGTTTGCCATCCAAATTACTCCCAGCATTTATATCATACGCAAAACAAACTCCAACCACTTGCGTATATTTCTTTGCTTGATCAGCGTCATTCGGCTCATGATGAATCGGATTATAAAACAGCATGATGATGTCTTCGAAAGAACAGTTTATCAACCACATTGGATCAAATACATGAACATGCTTGTATTTGTCCTTCCCGTCTCTCAACACTATCACCGCTTCAGCCTTCCTCCAGTCATAATACCAGAAAATAAAATCAGCACTGAAATGTTGTGGCATGGGCATCAAAGGTATTTTCCTCATCACTTCAGGTGCCTTATATATCAAAGTAACCCGCTTCAGCTTGGTTTTAGGATCAATATCCCTATGAACTTTTCTTCGGGGATATTGTGGCTTGAATCTATTCCATCTCGTTCTACTTTCCCAAACCAGCTTGTCTGCACACCAACCGACATGTGTATTATTAACTGAAGCACCCGACATAGGGAATCTGCATAAATCTCTGACCGCCCAGTACGGTAGAGTTAGCAAATCAATGAATCTATAAAAGTATAGAATTCCTGATTCCCATTTAACAGCTAGACACTTCATCCTGCCTAAATATGTCCACCCGAGAGCTCTGCCTTTAAACTTAGCATTGTGAAATCTATAGAAATTTCCTTGAGCTTCAGGCTTCGGTCGGTTTTCATCCATTTCTCTCAATTTCTTCAAATAATTCTTCAATTCATCAGATTGATTTGAAGATTCTGGCTTATCAGCTCCAAACACTTTCTCCACAAACTCTGCACTCCTCTGCTTAGCCTTCTTCTTTGCCGAAGTGTTTGGTCTTTCAGTAAAGTCAGGAAATATCACATCTTCTTCATTCTGTCTGAAGTATTGTGGATATTCCTCATGCGTTATATCTTCAATCTCCACTTCATCAAATTCTGGAGTATTCTTATCATCTGAGTGACTTCCAATATCCTTCTCAGGAATATCTGGAATCGACTCATCTACCATGAACTCCTCAAATGTTTTCCCTACTCTCTGTGCAAGTCCATCCAGAATTTCCTTTGCCACAGAAGCAGGTACTTCTCCTTCTTCAAGATCAGGATCGTTGTATTCCAATTCGTATCTCATGTCATCTGTTTGGAATATTTCAGCAAAACGTCCTGTAAACTCTATCGTCCATTCTCTTCTTTCCAACATATCTTTATACACTTGTTTAGCATCATCAGTCAAAGATCTCACCTTTTCATTCCAGAAAATACTCTCATCTGAATCAACGTTCTCACCTTTCTTTTTCTTTGAACTTGATTCTCCAGTATCTTTCTTCTTTGGTGATCTCTTTTCAAATGTAAACTTGGACGTATCATCTCCTCCATCATTATCATCATCACTACTACTATCATCTTCCTTCTGACTTCCTGACCCTTCAGCGTCATCATCATCATCATTTTTCTTATCATCCTCATCATCACCCTTCTCAGACTCTTCATCGTCCTCATCATCATCTTTCTCTTTATCCGATTCAGAAGGTTCAAAATCAACTTGCTCTTCTTCATCTTCTTTATCTTCTTCACCTTCCTTCAACTTGGGTGCAACATTTTATAAATCATCAATCAAATCACTAAGGCGTTTATTCTCAGCCTTTAGTTCTTTGTTGTCTTCTTTAATAGCTTTCAGTCTGTTCTTATTCCTCAAACACTTTCCTTCAAGCTTCTTGTTCTTTGCTTCAAGCTTCTTAACTTTCTCGTCAATCTCATCTTGATTTGACTTAGAAGCTACCACGATCTGAAGCATTTTCTCTTCATTTTGCTTGAACTTGGCAATTTCAGCTTGTTGAGCCACTATCATCTTCATCATCTCATCCATTCTCTTGTTCACTTGTTTCATCACATCATCATCAACAGTGACCTTTTTGGATTTGGATCTAGATGGCTCAACTTCAACTTCCTTTTCTTTCTGAGGCTTTCTAAACATGTCAAGTACATTATCCAGTGCAACATTGAATTCATCAACTGGTAATGTCTCTGCCTCTTTAGATTTCTTTTGTTTCTTAGTGACTGGTGAAGACAGCTTTGATGACGTACCAGCATCGGGTACTCTTTTACCTCTCAAGAGCTGGGCTAACTCTTTTTCTCTCAGCTGCTTAGTACTTGCTTTCTTAGCCATGGTCTTGTGCTTAGGCTTGGGCAAGTTTACTACCACAGTCTCTCCTGCATTCAACTCATCCATATCCACACCTAAACCTTCATCTTCAACATTCAATGACTTCTTACTTTTCTCAGCTTCCTCAATTGATTTGTTTAAAGATTCAGACTCACCAACCATAGTGGCCTTACGTTTGGTGGCCCTAACATTCTCAGCATCAGAATCCCACTGTTCCTCTTCCTCAGTTTCTTTTGAATCCACTGATTCTTCATCCACCAAACCTGTACCTTTCTTCGCAGTTGTTTTCTTTCTAACCACTTGTTGCTTAGAGCTACCTTGATCAGTCTTTCCCTTGCCCTTCCCTTTGGCTCCGGGATTGACCACTTGTTTCTTCCTCTTGGTACTAGCATCAGCATAAACCAATGGATCATCATTATCAGAATCGCTATCAGGATGCCTAGCCATGTTCTTTCCAGGATCAGAGTAATCCTCTTTGGCTAAAGCTCCAAACAATCGTCTGTATGGTGGCCTTTCATTGTCTGGCACACCCTTGTAACCTTTCATTCTTGCCAAAGTTCGAATATTCATATGATCTTGACCAAGTATCTGTGTAGGATCCTTTTTCAAGTCAGGATACTTGTGATCAAATATCATCATCAGGAATCTAGGATATAACATGAACTTCTTAGTCTTTAAACCCTTTAACATCTCCAACATATGATCAAATATCATCCCAGATACATTGAATGGTTTGTTGAGAGTCAATGCAACCATCAACGAACTTAAGCTTCTCCTCATAACATCATAACCTCCACTGACACATCCAAACACATGGATTATGACGTGAGCAAAGTATTTGAACTGCACGCTCAACTTCCCTTTGTGCATCGAACCATCAGTGATAGCTCCTTTATATTTCATCCTGAGGAAACATGCTTTCTGTTCTGTCCATGATAGTTCTCTTGGATCTTCACTCACTTCAAACTTTATCTGGAGAGCTTCTCTGATATCAGACTCTGTAATAAACATCTCCATGTCTTGTATCTTGCTTTTTATGATAGTCTGATTATCCCAAAAGTCATACTTCGCGTTATTGTAGAAGTCTTCAACTATATCCTTGTAGATAATAGTCGGAGTTGCCAAAGCATACACAACTCTACTTCTTTTCAAAAACTTGATAATATCAGCAAACTCCACGTTCTTTTCCACGTCCCCCAGATAAGCACAGCAATTATGAGTTTTCTCGAACGGCCATTTGCTTTTGCTTGACGATTCTCCTTCCTGAACATTTTCTGGGACTGGATCTGTGACAACAGTCTCTACTGGAATCTCAACATTCTCTTGTTCCTCAGCCATCTGTATAACAAAATCAGAATCAAACGTCAAAACACAAAATCGACAAAAATTCAAAATTTTAAGTTTTTATGATTCCACATTCGCCCATATTGAACTGGTCGAATATAGAAATTATGGATCGAATGTGAAAATTTATGGTCGAATGTAAACAGTTTTTGAATTAAAATTACATTCGCCCATTTTTGATGTACATTCGCCCAACATAGTTCACCTTCGCCCATTCGTAAGACCGAAGGTAAAACTGTTCATCTTCAAAAATTCAAAAATTTTGAAACTTTGTTTTTAACACTTGATTTTGATTCAAACATGTTCTAAAGTGGCCGATTAAGACTCGTGCCCCATCACTTTGCTTTTAATTTCAATTTACATCTGTTTTATAGGTGACTTAGGTTAAAACTGTTCTATTCGATCAACATACCAATCAAATGTTGTTAATAACCTAATTCATTCAAACATCTCCCCCTAAAATTGATGTACATTGAAATGTAATCAAGATCAAACATCAAAAACCATTCTAAGACCCTTAACCCTAAAACCCTAGGTACGGTCATGAAGACGATGATTCTGAACTCGTTTCTGCTCCTTTACCTGTAATTTTGGTATAGAATTGATCAGTAAAACGTAGGGAACAAAAGCCACAAGAAAAATAACTCAAAGCAACAAGGTGACTGATCGAAGATAAAAATCTGAAAAATTTGGAATGAGGTTCGAAAGTGGAAAGTGTATATATATAATAGGTACCTTCGCCCGTTTGAACGGTCGAATGTGGGAGTATTCCACATTCGGTCCAACTTAATAGCCCGAAGGTGAAATATGCCACCCGAAAGTAGAATTTGATATTAAATTCCACATTCGCCCATTCTATAACGGCCGAAAGTAAGGATTTTTCCACATTCGACCCATTTAAGGGGCGAATGTGAAATGGAAAAATCTGAAAAATTTACCAAATCACGTATTCGAATCCCGTTCAACATTTTTCAATCTGTTAAGCTTCCAAAACTCATATTTTCACATTTTGAATGATACAAAGCCCAGATGGTGTTATCAAATCTCAGAAATTTACTATCAAGCATCCCCGGTTATCAAAAATAAAGCAGAAATGCAAAAAATTTTTGACAATAAAATCTTTTTGGATTTTGTATCTTTTTGACAATAAAAGTAAAATGCATCAAAATAAATGAAAGCAGTAAACATTTTGTGATGTCCGGTAAGAGGATCATATCAGTTTTCTGAGAAATCTGATCACAGCGTTGATCTTTTTGTTTAATATTATCATTAGAAACAGTATGTGACACGGCAATTGCTGATATTGTGGTCCACGTAAGCTCACATGCAGACAATTACGCAATGCTTTAAAATGATACGAGTTAGGTGTATTAGACTAACACGATGTGGTGCCCACACACACGACATACTCCCGTATCAAGTAATTGCACAAAGCTTCGTCGTAACGCGTGATTATGCCAGAGTTATCCGTAAAAGTTACAAAGTATATAGCACAGAGGTGTACAGGTCAGCAAACGAATGCAGCAGAGTAACATGTGCGTATACACTAGGTTGAGGCTGATATTAATCACTGATTTGCATCAGATGATCAATACGATGTAATAATGATCTTTGATCAATTAAAACATAAAGTTCCTCAATTCGGTAACTTCCGGTTTTGGCAATTAAGCTCTTTTAGCAAATATTCTGATAAAACTAGGTCCGTAAATCAATACGACAAAAGTTTAATCAGAATATCCCGGATAACCATAACATAACGACCCGAAACCTCAGATTTTGGCAATCCTATCAAACGAAATTACGGTACTAAGACCATATGCCCATGAGGTGTTCAGCCACGAACGCGTAGTTCGTTATGTTTGTATCACTAATGCACGCAATATTTAGTCTACGAAGCCTATCAGCATATCACACGTAGTCAACACACGCCTCATTAAACTATACAATTCTTTAGCCTGTGTCAGATCCCCACTGATGTACTACCACTTTGTGAGCGAAAGATTTTGACTAAAACAGGATTATTTGATCATACAAGGTACAAAACTAGGTGCGGAAACCCTAGCTTTGAACAAACAGATAAAAACTCAAATCAAAACACAATCAACATCATTTTCAAAGGTTTTCATAGATTAACTTTTGCATAAACTTGTTTACAATGAGTTTTAGGTTAATCTAGAACACACACAAACACTCTCAATCTATCCTGGAACCTGACCTCAAAACACACACAACTAATAACTCTCTTTTGAATTTTCCAATGTTTTTGGTTTTTCTGATAAAATGACTCCCCCTAAAATAAAGAACATATTTTTGGGTTTTTAATTTTTCTGAAAAACAAAAATTTAAAAGAAACAATCCACTCGAAAGCATCAACTTCTTTGAGGATTAAACAATCCCCTCGAAAGCATCAACTTCTTTGAGGATTACGATAGTAAAGAGAAATTCCCAATTAGCAAAGAGAAATTCCTAATTAGCAAAATATAAAAAACTAAAACTAAAAAGCGATAAACCGAGGTGCCGATTAGTCCTGTTTTTCCTTTATGTTGTTTACTTTTAAAAGATATTCAAAGCGGGATCTGTCAAAAGCTTTTGTAAACAAATCTGCACGTTGGTAGTCAGTATGAATTTTGATCATATCTATCAATTCTTTAGCGTAACAATCGCGGATAAAATGATATTTGATCCGGATATGTTTAGCTTTAGAATGATTTTCAGTATTTTTAGTTAATGCGATAGCGGCTTCGTTGTCACAGTATATAGGGGTTTTAAGAAACTGCAAACCGTAATCCACCATCTGCTGTTGGATCCAGAGCACTTGCGAACAGCAACTCGAGGCTGCAATGTACTCGGCTTCACAGGTAGATAGCGCCACGGAAGTCTGCTTCTTGCATTGCCAGGTGACTAACCTGCTCCCTAAAAACTGGCAACCAGCTGTAGTAGATTTGCTATCTTTGTCACAGCCGCCCCAATCTGCATCACTAAAAGATATGAAATCAAAATTATCATCATTAGGGTACCAAAGTCCTTTTGAGGGACAACCCTTCAGATATCGAAGGATACGCTTGACCGCCGTCAGATGACTTTGTTTCGGCTTCGATTGATAGCGGGCACAGAGACACGTTGCGTACATAATATCTGGTCGAGACGCCGTTAAATACATCAGAGATCCGATGATTGCTCTGTATGTAAATGGGTCCGTCAGCTCCCCCTTAGCATCAACTCCAATCCCGTGATTGGGTTGAATCGGGGAATCCATCGGCTTGGAGTCCTCCATCTGGAACCGGCTCAAGATGTCGGAAACGTATTTCGTCTGGTGAATGAAGATCCCGTCGGGTCTTTGGTCCACCTGCAAGCCTAGGAAAAACTGCATCTCCCCCATTGCTCTCATCTCGAACTTTTCCTACATGACAGTTTCGAACTCCCTGCATAAAAGCTCGTTAGTTGAACCAAATATTATATCATCAACGTAAATCTGCACTAGAAGCAAGTCATCCCCAGTCTTCTTCGTGAAGAGGGTGCAATCGACGAGGCCGCGCTTAAATCCTTTGGTAATGAGGTATGTACTTAGCTCCTCGTACCACTGCCTTGGAGCCTGGTGCAAGCCATATAAGGCTTTGTTCAGCACGTAGACCTTATCCCGGTGGATTGGGTCCTCAAAGCCTGGTGGCTGCCCGACATAAACCTCTTCCTTGACTTTCCCGTACAGAAATGCGCTTTTAACGTCCATTTGATAAACTTTGAATTTCTTGTATGAAGCAAACGCAAGGAACATCCGAATAGCTTCAATTCGTGCTACCGGTGCATAGATTTCGTTATAATCAATCCCTTCGATTTGATGGAAACCCTGCACGACCAATCTGGCTTTGTTACGAACAATAACCCCACGATCATCCTTCTTGCACTTAAACACCCATTTAGTGCCTATTTTCTTCCTGTCCGGCGGCAAATCTGTGAGCGTCCAAACTCCCAATTTCTGGAATTATAATAACTCCTCCTGCATAGCTTCAACCCAGGCATCTTCCTTCAAAGCGTCCTTGTATGTCCTTGGCTCTACCTGCGACACATAACACGCAAACGACCAATCATTTTGACTACCAGATTGTTGAATTTTAGCATATAACGCTAAAGCACCAAAACTTTCTGGAGTATTAACGCTTCTCAGCTGCCCTCTGGTCATAACACTGCTTCCAGGATCACCGATAACTTGCTCCAGCGGGTGAATACGATGAATCCGAGATTCCGGATATTCAGGTACAGTAACTCCCATCTGAGCAGTTAAGTTCTCTACAGCATCCAGATCATGACCCGTGTTTGATGATGAAGCAACATCTGGGGTTGGAGTTGGGTTCACTGGCGGTGCCTCTGGTTCTTCTGCCTGTTCAAGAATGACTTCTTCAAATTGTTCATCTTCAGATTCTGAAGAGTCTAATGAAGTTGAAGCCTCTTGAAACACTTCTTCCTCTTGTATAGGAGCATTGGTATCATTAGAAGCTGGTAGGGGGTTCACAGTGATCGGACGCACCAATGGTGAAGTCGCCGCGTTTTCACACTCGTAAAGTAATCTGATAACTGCTTCTTCAACCAAGCTATCTAGATTGAATGATTCAAAGAAATCTTTGTAATCAAACATCCAATCAGGACCCGTGCCTTGCAAATTTTGAGTATATCGTTGAACTTCCACGTTAGCCCAATCCACCACTCGACGAGTTCGCTTGTTGTATACCCATTTGAGCGGGTTTGCATATCCAACAAAGTATCCCTCCTCAGCTTTAGGACTAAACTTCTCGCTTGGATTCAACATCGTGCATGGCGCCCCAAAAGGTTCTAGATACTCTAAGTTCGGCTTTCGTCGGTGTAACAGCTCATAAGATGTTTTACCAAACTTCTTCACTGTAAGGACACGATTTAATGTATAATTTGCTGCATAAATCGCCTCGTTCCAAAACATTACCGGAAGATTTGAGTCAGCAAGCATTGTTCTAGCCGCTTCAATTAGAGTCCTATTCTTTCGTTCAGCAACACCGTTCTGTTGTGGGGTGTACGGAGCCGAATATTCATGATGTATCCCTTTGCTTTCACAAAGTTCATCCATCTTGGCATTTTTGAACTCCGTCCCATTATCACTCCGAATTCTCTTGATTTTCACATTGTAAAGATTCTCCAATCGAGTGAACAGAACTTTTAAGTTGTTAAAGGTGTCACTTTTATTCTGCAAACACATCACCCATGAAAATCTTGAATAGTCGTCAGTGAAAACTAAACAATATAACTCCCCAAGATGACTTTTGCGCTTGACCGGTCCGAATAGATCCATGTGCAATCGCTCAAGTGGCATCTCTACAGAGTTGACTTTCTTCACTTTGTGGGACTGTTTGTGTTGCTTCCCCTTCTTACAACTTACACACTTGTCATTCAGATGGAAATGTTTCACGTTGACTCCATCGACAAGTCCATTTCTCACAAGTTGGTTCATTTTCCTCAGATGAATGTGCCCCATTCTTCGGTGCCACATTATCGATTCTTTCTCGGTCGCCTTGGATAGAAAGCATGTTATTTGCCCCTGTGATGTCATCGCCTTGGACATATCAAGAATATAGAGATTGTTGACGCGAGGTGCCTTCAACATTATCCACTCCTTAGGAATTGTGAAGCCCGGTTTCAGAATATAGCAGGATTTGTCATCAAAATGCACAGTAAATTGCTTATCACATATTTGACTGACACTCAACAGATTATAATCAATCTGCTTCACATACGATATCCGCTCAAAGCTCACTATCCCATTACTCACGCTTCCCTCCATCGTAATGTATCCACCTTTGTTTCCAGCGAATGCGACATACCCTCCATTGATATTCTTCACATCAAATAACAATGCAAGATCCCCTGTCATGTGGCCTGAAGCTCCACTATCAACAATCCAAAGACTGCTAATAGGGCCAGCTGAAGCTCCCTGCACACAAAAAGTAAATCATTTAGTTCTTTCGGGGGACCCAAGCCTGAGTCTTGGGTCTTGGAATATCAGTTTTCACAGAAACATTCTTAGACACATTTTCAACAACTTTTTGTTTTGGATCAATCTTTTTCTGATTGTCCACAACAGTTTCCTTTTTCTTATCAACCTTTGAAGTAGAGGCTCCTGGAGTACCATTGGGTGTCCAAGATTGTTCAAACCTTTTCAAAATACGAATATGAGACTTTGGGTTCTCAGTTGGTTTCTGAACATTGTTAACAAATGTAACTTTCTTGGTTACCTTATCTTATTTAACAGACTTAGGTCCAACATTTGACTTGACAATCGGTTTTAGTGGAACCTTTTGCCTATCAATTGTTGCGTTCACCACAGGCTTCCTCCATGATTGTTCCATAGCAATCCGATTCCTACGATCATATTGAATTGGACGATTGTTCCTCATTTGGTAAAAATTATTTTGATTGTAAAACTGTTGTTGTTGAGGAACAACTCGTCTGTGTGGTGGAACATAATGATCAATCGGTTTTCTTATGGAATTCCTCACTTCAACTTCGTGCCTTTTATGTCTCACATATGGGCACTGAGCAAGTAAATGCCCTCTTTCCCCACATTTAAAACATGCACGGTACTCTTCAAAAACATTAGGAGCATTTGGTTGAGCAAATGATCTAACAGGATATTGATCATTGTACTGTTGATTCCTCAAACTCTCAGGGAGTGGCCCTTTTGAGTAAGCAGGCTCATGAAAACCATTAGCTCTGTTTTTGGGTCGAATGAACTCTGTGACATGGACCTTTGGTTCTTGAGGAACATCCAAATACAATTTCTTTAAAATGGCATGTGGAATCTCATTAGTTCTCTCATGTTTTGGGAACCAAATGGTGCTTTCTTGCCAAATTTTGTCAATTTTAGCATAGTTAACATTTTTGATTGGAAATTCCTCGTCAGAGATGATCTTATCGGATCCTTCCATCCGATAAAACACCTTGACAGGTTTGTCACATTGTTCATTCTTATCATTCTTTTCAAGATCTTTCTTAACCACATTCTCCTCAAGATCTTTCTTAACAACTTCCTTTTCAGACTTTTTCTCACGATGAGCATTTGCCATCGGAATCACAATCTGAGATGGTGAAACTGGTTCATTTGTAATGATGTGATTTTCTTTTGGAATTTCACATGCATTCACAGTTTGAACACAACCAGTATCATCACTCTCTGAGTCTGAATCCACACTCTCAGCAGTAACACCTTCATCATTGAAACCTAAAATCGGCCTCTCATCGGAATGTGGATCACCAATACTTGAAGTATTTGATTCATTTTCCGACGATGAGTCTGATTTTACCGAGCTCTCCGGGGTCACTTGATGACAATTATGGTTTTCAAAAAGTACCGGAGATGGCACAGATCGGTAATTGGTGGTGTTATCATCAATGATGTGGTCTACCACATAAGCAATGTGCTTATAGCTTTCCAACTTTTTGTTTACTTTTTCAGCAAAGCATTTGATGGCGGCCATTTCCAACTTGGTATTTTCAATTTCATTGATATAGTTGTTAATTGCCAATTGTTTTAAGGACAAAGTGTTTTTCAAGTCGGAAATGTCCTTTTTATAGCCATCTAATACTTTGTTAAAAGCATTCAACTCTTTGCGAGTAGATTGACTGTTAATGATAGCACTATCACGTTGAACACGGAGTTGTTTGTTCTCCTCAGTCAATCTATCACATGTACCACAATATTTATCACTTTTATTATCAGTGCTACACTCAGAACTTACAGGTTTTGGCGGATCAGTCATGGCCATCAAAGCGAAATGAGCTTCCTTTCCAGCAAAGAATCTGGAATAGTCAATCTTGGTGAAAGCATCATCTGCAATGCATGACTTCCTCGTCATCAGAAAATCCGCTTCTGCTAGCAACTGATCAATGTCATCATCTAGAGAGGTAACACTTGATTACGTATCCGATTCACTGTCTGAGTCAGAATAAACCGATTCACACTCCTCAGGAACATCAGAAACAGTATTAATCACCACTCTAGAGTTAGCTTCCTCAGCATTAACCTCAACAGGTTCAGTCTCCACATCCATTTCAGCCTCAGACTCATCACTTTCACACTCAGTTTCTACCTTCTCATCAACTGTCACTGACTCTTCAATATCAACCTGATAAGCAACACACGCCACATTTCCACCAGTAGTAATTTCCTCAACACCTATTTGCATACTCGACCAATCAAACCTCTCATCTTGTTGAGTCACCAATGCTTGATTCTGATTGGTGTTCTGATGTGTCTCATTTGGTGTAGTAATTGGTATGACTGTTCGGTTAGTGTTGTTAGGAGATTGGTTTTGAGTCTGGTTTGATGTGTTTGGTTGTCTATTTTGGTTATTATTGAAATTGTTTTGACGGTTTTGGTAGTTGGTACTGTTTTGGTAAGAAACTTGGTTTTGGTTTTGTTGTTGACGGTTCTGGTAGCTTGCATTGAATGGGTTTCTATTACCTTGTTTTGGTGGCTGGGTGCATTCTCTTTTAAAGTGACCCTTTCCTCCACAGTTAAAACAAGTAACTTTCTCCTTGTTAAACCCGTAGGTTGTGTTAGGAGAAGTTCCCAAATCTGTTCTACCCGTTTTCTCAATAAACTCTGTTGCTCTTCTCATGATGCTTGCAAAAGCCCACTGAATATCAATCAGTTCCATCTCTTCCTTGTCAATCTGTGCATAGTCTTCATTGGTTAAATTGTTGTTACCAATTTGACTAGCAACCAACCCATTATAAGATGAAACCATTGCAGAGACTAGTGCAATGTGTTGCTGAGCAACTTCAACCGTCACATTTCCCAAGTTAGAAGTCTCCGAAACCACCGGTTGTTGATTAGGTTGAGTAACTTGGTTCATTGGTTGTTGAGATTGGCTAGCAGTATAGAAAGCTGCTTGTTGCATTGGGGAAAATGGTGGAATGTATGAATTGTTGTATTGGTGTTGTGGAGGTGGGTTTGATGGTTGTGAGAAGGATGTTTGTTGATGGTAGGTTTTGGTGATTCCATAACATTGGAAATACATGCAACATGTGGAGCCACTAACCCTCCTGAACTTGAGTTACTAGCTGGAACTGGAGTGCCTCCAAAATACAAGTTGGGATTCTGAGGAATCTGTGATCTTCTAGCTTTCCTCTTCTCTTCCAATTCTTTGTTTTCCAGCTTCTCTATGAACTCTTGAATAGACCAGAATTGGTATGCATCCTTTTCCCTAAGAACTTCCACATGCTGATCCCAGTGTGGTGGTAAAGCATCTGCAAGCTTATCAACCTGCTTTGTCATGGGAATCTGTATACCATAACTTGACAATTCAGTTAGTAAATGACTATATCTAGGAGTTAACTCTTTTAAAGTTTCATTTCCAATATAAGAAAAATTCTCAAACTCCTTTCTCAATTCTTCCATCCTTAGACTTCTACTCTTCTCATTACCATCATGCCTCCTTTTAAGTGCTTCCCATAGTTGCTTGGATGTTGTGCAAGTCCCAAACTGATGCAAAAGATCATTTGTGATTGCCTGTGTCAATTGGGAAAACGCTTTCTTCTCCACAGCAAACTTCTTTTTCTCATCCTCAGCCATACTTTCCAATGGAACTGGTTCACCCGTATTCTCCAAGACTGGTGCTGTGTAACCTCTAGCAATCATGTTCCATGCCTCTGCACCCTCCACTCCCATGCCTTCCAAATGTATCTTGAACTTTTTCTGCCACTGATTGTATTCTTGTATCTCCATAAGCTTCGGTGGCCGATTCCCGCTACCTGAAGACAAATCATTAATCAGTGTGGAAATAGCATTTGTAGTTTGAGTGTTTACCACCGCTGCTGCTACTCCCCAGTAGTCAGATTGTGGTGCTGGAGGTGCACTTTGAGCCATGTAGTTAATCGGTTGCGACGACTGTGTGCTCGTCTTTTGTGCTGCCACCGTCCATGGGTCCATCACTTGCTGTTGTGGTTGAGTCGGAGTTGTCGGAACATTCCACATGATCACGAACTTCGAAAAATTCAACACTTAGAAAATTTTCCAAAAACTAATCCTAGGTTCGCCCGGTATTAATCTCACTTTCGACCCTTCTGATGCAGGTTCGCCCAAACAGTAACTATCGAAGGTAAAATCTCACCAGAATGTAAAACCACACTAACACAAATCCACGTTCGCCCAAAATGATCTAGGTTCGACCGTTTTGATTCCAGGTTCGCCCGCCCGATCACTCGAAGGTGGAAAATGTGACCCGAAAGTGAAAAATTCAACAAAAACTTTCCAGGTTCGCCCAAAAGTACCTAGGTTCGACCAGAAAAGACTCAGGTTCGCCCAAAAACTCTCAGATTCGACCACTCAGGTTCCAGGTTCGCCCATTTCAGGTTTGAAAAACGGTTACACTTTGAAAAACGGTTATTTTGATCTCTGATTTTCAAAAGTTTGTGGATTTGAATGATCTTAATCAGGTTTTGATTCGGAATTGATTTGGAACAACTTTAATTCTTGGAATTTTGAATTTTAACCACAAAATCAACTTCAAATCAATCAAAAACACTCAAAAACCATTTTTATTCAAAAACAGATGTATTTTGATCAAAATTAGATCCAAATCAGCTCTGAGTTTATCAAATTTGTTGTTGTATGATCTTCTATGCTCTGATACCACTTTGTGAGCGAAAGATTTTGACTATAACAGGATTATTTGATCATACAAGTTACAAAACCAGGTGCGGAAACCCTAGCTTTGAACAAACAGATAAACACTCAAATCAAAACACAATCAAAGTCATTTTCAAAGGTTTTCATAGATTAACTTTTGCATAAACTTGATTACAATGAGTTTTAGGTTAATCTAGAACACACACAAACACTTTCAATCTATCATGGAACCTGACCTCAAAACACACACAACTAATAACTCTCTTTACATTACAAAATCACAATTTCTATTTATAGGGACTGCACATTCGCCCATATGCACTGGTCGAATGTGGACTTCTTCCGCATTCGCCCATTTGCAGGGTGCGAATGTACATCTTCTGTCAAGCTCCAATCACCTTCGCCCTCTTGAGTCTACCTTCGCCCATATTATCTTCACATTCGCCCACTTCTGTTTTACCTTCTATCCATCAGCACTCTAACATGTGTTAATATCCAATCACTAGTCGCAAAACGCATCTACAAAAGTGAACTCATACAGGGCGAAAGTAGAAGTTTGTTTGGGAAAGTTTCTAAGTTTGGTGAATTTCGAAGTTCGTGAACATCAAGTGGAATTTTCCAACTACACCGAGACCAGCAACGACACAACAACAGCAGCAAGTGACAATGGACCCATGGACAGTGGCAGCCCAGAAATCGAGTACTCAGTCTTCGCAACCGATCAATTACATAGCAATGACTAGCTCGATGCCTCAGAGTGTTGCACCTTCACCACCACAACCTGTGACAGACTATTGGGGAGTAGCAGCCGCGGTGGTAAACACTCAAACTACCAATGCTATTTCTACACTAATAAATGACTTATCTTCAGGTAGCGGGAATCGTCCACCCAAGCTAATGGAGATGCACGAGTATAACCAGTGGCAGAAGAAATTCAAGATCCATGTGGAAGGCATGGGGTTGGAAGGTACAGAGGCATGGCAGATGATAGCAAAAGGTTATGTTGCACCAATTCTGGAGAACACCGGTGAACCTGTTCCTTTGGAGAGTTCATCAAACGAGGAGAAGAAGAAATTTGTTGTGGAGAAGAAAGCATACTCATAGTTGACTCAGGCGATCACAAACGATTTGCTACATCAGTTTGGATTGTGTACTACTTCGAAGCAGTTATGGGATGTGCTAAAGAATCGTCATGATGGTAATGAAAAGACGAGAAGGTTGAGGATGGAGGAGTTAAGAATAGAGTTTGAGAACTTTACTTATGTTGGGAACGAGACATTAAAAGAGTTGACTCCTAGATATTGTCATTTACTAACTGAATTGTCTAGTTATGATATACAGATTCCTATGACAGATCTGGTGGACAAGTTTGCAGATGCATTACCACCGTACTGGGATCAACATGTCGAGGTACTCAAAGAGAAGGATGCTTACAAATATTGGACTATCAACGAGTTTGTTCAGAAGCTGGAGAATAAAGAACTCGAGGAGAAGAGGAAAGCCAAAAGATCTCAGATTCCTCAGAACCCAGAGTTATATTATGGTGGTACTTCAGCAACAGTGGGAACTCGAGTGCTGGTGGTACAGTGGCACCTCACATAGCCTGTATTTCAAGTGTCATGGAACCACCGAAACAACCCATCAGCTACCTGGCACAAACCTCATCCTATTCACAACCATCATATACACCACCACCACAACAATACACAAATTCTTACATTTCACCATTCTCTCTGATGCAGCAAGCAGCATTCTATACTGCTAGCCAACCACAACAACCACCTCAACAACCACAATATATGAATCATGTGAACCAACCTAATCAGCAACCGGTGGTCTTGGAGACATCTAATTTGAGTAATGTGACTGTGGAGGTTGCTCAGCAACATATTGCATTAGTCTCTGCAATGGTTTCATCATATAATGGTTTAGTTGCAAGTCAAATTGGGAATAACAACTTGACTAATGAAGACTATGCACAAATCGACAAAGAGGAGATGGAGCTGATTGACATCTAGTGGGCTTTTGCGAGTATTATTAGAAGGGCAACCGAGTTTATTGAAAAGACCGGGAGGACTGATTTGGGAACTTCTCCGAACACAACCTATGGTTTCAACAAGGAGAAAGTTACATGCTTTAACTGTGGAGGTAAAGGTCACTTTTAAAGAGAATGCACTCAACCACCTAAGCAAGGTAACATAAACCCTTTCAACTCAAACTACCTGAACCGTCAACAACAGAACCAAAACCAAGTTTCTTTCCAAGGTAACAACAACTATCAAAACCAAAACAATTACCAAAACCGACAAAACACCTCAAACAACAACCAAACACAACCAACCAGAATCAAAACCACTCACCAAATAACACAAACAGAACAGTTATACCAATCACTACACCAAATGAGCAGCCACAGAATACAAATCAGAATCAAGCTTTGGTGATCCAGCAGGATGAGAGATTTGACTGGTCTGGGATGCATATTGGTGTTGAGGAGATCACTACTGGTGGGAATGTGGCGTGTGTTGCCCGACAGGTTGATATCGAGGAGTCGGTGATAGTTGATAAAACTGAAGAAACTGAGAGTGAGGTTGATGAATCTGTTGATGAGATGAATGTGGAGACTGAGACTGTTGAAGTTCAGGCTGAGGAAGGAAGTTCAGGAGTGGTGATTGACACAGTTTCTAATGTTCCTGAGGAGTGTGAATCAGTTTATTCAGATTCAGACAGTGAATCAGATACAGAGGCTAGTGTTACATTTTCTGAAGACGAGGAAGTCGTGCATAGTAGATGATGCTTTCACCAGAATCGATTATTCAAAGTTTTTCGCTGGGAAGGAAGCTCATTTTGCTTTGATGGCCATGACAGATCCTCCTAAACAGGTAAGTTTTGAATCTAGCACTGATGTTACAAGTGATAAGTACTGTGGAACTTGTGATAGATTGACTGATGAAAACAAAGAACTTCGCGTTCAACGTGATAGTTCTATAATCAACTGTCAATCTACTCGCAAAGAATTGATTGCCTTTAACAAAGTACTTGATGGATATAAAAAGGACATTTCCGACCTTAAGAAAACTCTTTCATTAAAACAATTAGCAATTAACAACTATATTAATGAAATTGAGAACACTAAGTTGGAAATGGCCACCATTAAGTGTTTTGCTGAAAAAGTCAACAAGAAATTGGAAAGTTATAAGCATATTGCTTATGTTGTTGACCACATCATTGATGATCAAACCACAAATTATACATCTGTGCCATCTCCGGTGCTTTTTGAAAACCATAATTGTCATCAAGTGACACCGGAGAGCTCAGTAAAATCAGACCCATCATCGGAAAATGAATCCAATACCTCAAGTGTTGGTGATCCTCATTCCGATGTGAGGCCGATTTTAGGTTTGAATGATGAAGGGGTAACAGTTGAAAATGCTGATTCAGACTCTGAGAGTGACACTGAGAGTGACAAAAGTGCTAATGCGTGTGATATTCCAAAAGAAAATCACATCATTACTACTGAACCAGTGTCATCGTCTCAGCATGTGCATCCGATGGCCAACGCACATCGTGAGAAAAAGTCTAAAAAGAAAGAAGTTAAGAAAGAAATGAGTGACAAACCAGTCAAGGTGTTTTATCGGATGGAAGGATCCGATAAGATCATCTCGGACGAGGAATATCCAATTAAGTTTGCTAATTACTCTAAAATTGATAAAATTTGGCAAGAAAGCACTATTTGGTTTCCAAAACATGAGAGAACAAATGAGATTCCACCGGAAATTCTAAAGAAATTGTTTTTGGATGTTCCGAAAGAACCGAAGGTTCATGTTACTCAGTTCATTAAACCCAAAAACAAAGCAAACGGTTTTCATGAGCCAGCCTACTCAAAGGGTCCACTCCCTGAGAGTTTGAGGAATAGACAGTATAATGATCAATATCCTGTCAGAACATTTGCTCTACCGAATGCTCCAAATGTTTTTGAGGAATACCGTGCATGCTTTAAATGCGGGGAGAGAGGGAATTTACTTGCTCACTGCACGTATGTAAGGCACAAGAGGCACGAAGTTGAAGTTAGGCAATCCATGGGGAAACCGGTTGATAATCATTACTATCCACAACAAAGGCGTCTTGTTCCTCACCCACAACAATTTTATAACCAAAGCAACTTTTATCAAAAGAGGAATGATCGTCCATTTCAGTATGATCGTCGTAACCGGATTGCTATGGAGAAACCGTGGAGAAAACCAATGGTGAACACAACAAATGATAGACAAAGGGTTCCACAAAAACCTATTGTCAAGTCAAATGTTGGACCTAAACCTGTTAACTCAGAAAAGGTACCCAAGAAGGTTTCATTTGCGAATAATGTTCAGAAAACGACTGAGACCCCAAAATCTCAGATTCGTATCTTGAAACGTTCGGAACAGTCTTGGACACCAAACGGTACTCCGGGAGCCTCAACTTCAAAGTCAAGTGAAAAAGTTGAAAATGTTTTGAATGATCCTAAAAAGATCGATTCAAAAAAAAATGTTGAAGTGAATGATTCTTTGAACAATGATATTCATAGACCCAAGACCACTCACGCTTGGGTCCCACAAAAGAACTAACTGTTTTACTTAATGTGTGCAGGGCGCTTCAGCTGGCCCTATTAGCAGTCTCTGGATTGTTAATAGTGGAGCTTCAGGCCACATGACCGGGGATTTAGCTTTATTGTTTGATGTGAAGAACATAAATGGAGGGTATGTTGCATTTGCTGGAAATAAGGGAGGATATATCACAATGGAAGGAAGTGTGAGTAATGGGATGGTGAGCTTTGAGAGGATATCGTATGTAAAGCAGATAGAATAGAATCTGTTGAGCGTCAGTCAAATCTGTGACAAACAATTCACTGTTTATTTTGATGACAAATCTTGCTACATTATCAAACCGGGCTTCAAAATTCCTAAAGAGTGGGTTATGTTGAAGGCACCTCGCGTTAACAATCTCTATATTCTTGATATGTCCAAGGCAATGACATCCCAGGGGCAAATAACATGTTTTCTATCAAAGGCGACCGAGAAGGAATCGATAATGTGGCACCGAAGAATGGGGTACATTCATTTGAGGAAAATGAATCATCTAGTGAAGAATGGACTTGTCGATGGCGTGAATGTGAAGCATTTCCATTTCCATTTGCATGACAAGTGCGGGAGCTGTAAAAAGGGAAAGCAACACAGACAGTCCCACAAAGTGAAGAAAGTTAACTCTGTTGAGATGCCACTTGAGCGATTGCACATGGACCTATTCGGACCTGTCAAACGCAAAAGTCATCTTGGGGAGCTTTATTGTTTAGTTTTCACTGACGACTACTCAAGATTTTCATGGGTGATGTGTTTGCAGCATAAAAGTGACACCTTTGATAACCTAAAAGTTCTGTTCACTCGATTCGAGAATATCTACAAACTCAAGATTAAGAGAATCAGGAGTGATAATGGGACGGAGTTCAAAAATGTCAAGATGGATGATCTTTGTGCAAACAAAGGAATTCATCATGAATATTCAGCTCCTTATACCCCACAACAGAACGGTGTTGCTGAACGTAAAAACAGGACTCTAATTGAAGCGGCTAGAACAATGCTTGCAGACTCGAATCTTCCAGTAATGTTCTGGAACGAGGCGATTTATGCAGCAAATTAAACACTTAATCGGGTTTTAACGGTAAAGAAGTTTGGCAAAACTTCTTATGAGCTGTTACACCGAAGAAAGCCGAACTTGGTGTATCTAGAACCTTTTGGGGCACCATGCACGATGTTGAATCCAAGCGAGAAGTTTAGTCCAAAAGATGAAGAGGGATACTTTGTTGGATATGTAACCCCGCTCAAATGGGTATACAACAAGAGAACTCGTCAGGTGGAGGATTGCGCTAACGTAGATGTTCAACGGTATGCTCAGAATGTGCAGGGGATTGGTCCTGATTGGATGTTTGATTACAAAGATTTCTTTGAATCATTCAATCTAGATAACTTGGTTGAAGAGGCTGTTATCAGATTACTTTACGAGTGTGAAAACGCGGCGACTTCACCGTTGGTGCGTCCGATCACCGTAACTCCTCCAACAGCTTCTAATGATACCAATGTTCCTGTACCGGAGGAAGAAGTGTTTCAAGAGGCTTCCACAACTTTAGATACTTCAGAATCGGAAGATGATGGAGAATTTGAAGAAGTTATTCTTGAAAATGCGACAGAGCCAGAGGCACCACCAGTGAACCCAAATCCAGATGTTGCTTCATCGTCTAACACGGGTCATGATCTGGATGCAGTTGAAAACTTGACTATTCAGACGGGAGTTCCTGTACCTAAACATCCAGAATCTCGGATTCACCGTATTCACCCGCTGGAGCAAGTTATTGGTGACCCTGAAACAGTGTGATGACGAGAGGACAGCTGAGAAGTGTTAATTCACCAGAGAGTTTTGGTGCTTTAGCTTTATATGCGAAAATAGAAAAATCTGGTAGTCAGAATGACTGGTCGTTTGCATGTTATGTGTCACAGGTCGAGCCAAGGACATATAAAGAAGCTCTTTTGGACGACGCCTGGGTTGAAGCAATGCAAGAGGAGTTATTACAATTTCCGAAGTTGGGAGTCTGGACGCTCACTGATTTACCTCCTGGACGGAAGAAGATCGGCACCAAATGGGTGTTTAAGTGTAAGAAAGATGATCGTGGAGTAATTGTCCGAAATAAAGCCAGATTGGTCGTACAAGGCTTTCATCAAATCGAGGGGATTGATTACAATGAAATCTATGCACCTGGGCACGCATAGAGGCAATTCGAATGTTTCTAGCGTTTGCCTCCTACAAGAAATTCAAGGTGTATTAGATGGATGTCAAGAGTGCATTTCTGTACGGGAAAGTCAAAGAGGAGGTTTACGTCGGGCAACCACCGGGCTTTGAAGACCCTAGCCACCGGGATAAGGTTTACGTATTGAACAAAGCATTGTATGGTCTGCACCAGGCTCCACGCCAGTGGTACGAGGAGCTAAGTACGTACCTCATGTCGAAGGGATTTAAGCGCGGACTCGTCGACTGCACCCTGTTCACGAAGAAAACAGGAGATGATTTGCTTCTAGTTCAGATATATGTTGATGATATAATTTTTGGCTCAACTTTTGTGCAGGGAGTTTGAAACTGTCATGCAGGACAAGTTCGAAATGAGTGCGATAGGGGAGATGCAGTTTTTCCTCGGCTTGCAGGTGGATCAAAGACCCACGGGGATCTTCATTCACCAGACGAAATACGTATCCGAAGTCTTGAGCCGGTTCCAGATGGAGGATTCCAAGCCGATGGATACCCCGATTCAACCTAATCATGGGATTGGAGTTGACGCTAAGGGGGAGTTGACGGACCCGTTTACATACAGAGCAATCATCGGATCTCTGATGTATCTTACCGCATCTCGGCCAGACATTATGTTCGCAACATGTCTCTGTGCTCGCTACCAGTGGAAGCCGAAACAAAGTCATCTAACGGCGGTCAAGCGTATACTTAGATATCTGAAGGGTTGTCCCTCGAGAGGACTTTGGTACCCTAATGATGATGATTTTGATTTTATCGCTTTTAGTGATGCAGATTGGGGCGACTGTGACAAGGATAGTAAATCCACTACAGCTGGATGCCAGTTTTTAGGGAGCAGGTTAGTCACCTGGCAATGTAAGAAGCAGACTTCGGTCGCGCTGTCTACCTGTGAAGCCGAGTACATTGCAGCCTCGAGTTGCTGTTCGCAAGTGCTCTGGATCCAACAGCAGATGGTGGATTACGGTTTGCAGTTTCTTAAAACCCCTATACACTGTGACAATGAAGCCGCGATCGCATTAACTAAAGATACGGGCAATCATTCTAAGGCGAAACATATCCGGATCAAATACCATTTTATCCGTGATTGTTACGCTAAAGAATTGATAGATATGGTCAATATCCATACTGACTATCAGCGTGCAGATTTGTTCACTAAAGCTTTTGACAGATCCCGATTTGAGTATCTTTTAAAAGTTAACAACATAAAAGAAAAACAGGACTAATCAGCACCTCGGTTTATCGCTTTTTGTGAGCGAAAGATTTTGACTAAAACAGGATTAATTGATCATACAAGTTACAAAACCAGGTGTGGAAACCCTAGCTTTGAACAAACAGATAAAACTCAAATCAGAACACAATCAATATCATTTTCAATGCTCTTTCATAGATAAACCTTTTCAAATATTCAATTACAATGACACTTAGGTTAATCTAGATCAGTTACAGACTTTCTCAAAATGAACCTGGACCTAACCTGAACACACACACAACTGATACCTCTCTATACATTGCAAAAACACAACTTCTATATATACTAACTGCACGTTCGCCCCTTTACTGTGGTCGAATGTGGAATTCTTCCACATTCGCCCAGTGTAGGGTACGAATGTACATCTTCAGTTCAGGTCCTTTCCACATTCGCCCATGATTCTTTACCTTCGCCCATTTAATCTTACATTCGCCCACTGTTTTTCACATTCTACCCATCAGCATCTCTTAACATATGTTAACATCCAATCACTAGTCGCAAAACATGCATCTACAAACTCCCCCTCGACTATTGATTGGATCGTCTTCTGTCTTCGTCCATTGCTTTGTTCAACAACTTAATTCTGAGCTGTTTCTTCTGCTCTTTGGTCATTTCAGGCTCCAACTTTCTCTTCACCGGTTTCGATACATTCGCCATCTTCACCATTTTGCCAAGTTTATTATCCAAATTACTCCCAGAGTTTATATCATATGCAAAACAAACTCCAACCACTTGAGTATACTTCTTTGCTTGATCAGCGTCATTCTGCTCATGATGAATCGGATTGTAGAAAAGCATGATGATGTCTTCGAAAGTACAGTTTATCAACCACATCGGATCAAATACATGAACATGCTTGTATTTGTCCTTCCCGTCTCTCAACACTATCACCGCTTCAGCCTTCCTCCAATCATAATACCAGAAAATAAAGTCAGCATTGAAATGTTGTGGCATGGGCATCAAAGGTATCTTCCTCATCACTTCAGGTGCTTTGTATATCAACGTAACCCTTTTCAGCTTGGTTTTAGGATCAATATCCCGATGAACTTTCCTTCTGGGATATTGAGGCTTGAATCTATTCCATCTCGTTCTACTTTCCCAAACCAGCTTGTCTGCACACCAACCGACATGAGTATTGTTCACTGAAGCACCAGACATAGGGAATCTGCATAAATCCCTGACCGCCCAGTACGGTAGAGTGAGCAAATCAATGAATCTGTAATAGTACAGAATTCCTGATTCCCATTTGGCAGCTAGACACTTCAGCCTGCCCAAATATGTCCACCCGAGAGCTCTGCCTTTAAATTTAGCATTGTGGAATCTATAGAAACTTCCTTGAGCTTCAGGCTTCGGTCGGTTTTCATCCATTTCTCTCAACTTCTTCAAATAATTCTTCAATTCATCAGATTGACTTGAAGATTCTTGCTTATCAGCTCCAAACACTTTCTCCACAAACTCTGCACTCCTTATCTTTGCCTTCTCCTTTGCTGAAGTGTTTGGTATCTCAGTAAAGTCAGGAAATATCACATCTTCAACAGTCTGTCTGAAGTACTGTGGATATTCCTCATGAGTTATGTCTTCAATTTCCACTTCATCAAACTCAGGAGTATTCTTATCATCTGAGTGATTTCCAATATCCTTTTCAGGAATATCTGGAATCGACTCATCTACTATAAACTCCTCAAATGTTTTCCCTACTCTCTGTGCAAGGCCATCCAGAATTTCCTTTGCCACAGAAGCAGGTACTTCACCTTCTTCAAGATCAGGATCATTGTATTCCAGTTCATATCTCATATCATCCGTCTGGAATATCTCAGCAAAACGTCCTGTAAACTCTATCGTCCATTCTCTTCTTTCTAACATATCTCTGTACACTTGCTTAGCATCGTCAGTGAAAGATCTCACCTTCTCATTCCAGAAGATACTTTCATCTGAATCCGTGTTCTCACCTTTCTTCTTCTTCGAACTTGATTCTCCAGCATCTTTCTTCTTTGGTGATCTCTTCTCAAAAGTAAACTTGGAAGTGTCATCTCCTCCTTCATCATTATCACTATCATCACTAATATCATCCTCTTTCTGACTCCCAGATCCTTCTGCATCATCATCATCATCATCATCTTCATCTTTCTTACTATCCTCATCATCACTTTTCTCTGATTCCTCATCATCCTCATCATCATCTTTTTCTTTATCTGATTCAGACGGTTCAAAATCAACTTGCTCTTCTTCTTCCTCCTTGTCTTCTTCACCCTCTTTCAACTTGGGTGCAACATTATACAAATCGTCAATCAAATCACTAAGGCGTTTATTCTCAGCCTTTAGTTCTTTGTTGTCTTCTTTGATAGCTTTCAATCTGTTCTTGTTTCTTAAACACTTACCCTCAAGCTTCTTGTTCTTTGCTTCAAGCTTCTTCACTTTCTCGTCAATCTCATCTTGATTTGACTTCGAAGCAACCACAATTTGAAGCATTTTCTCCTCATTTTGCTTGAACTTGGCTATTTCAGCTTGTTGATTAACGATCATCTTCATCATCTCATCCATTTTCTTATTCACCTGCTTCATCACGTCATTAGCAACAGGGACCTTTTAGATTTGGATGGCTCAACTTCTACAGCTTTTTCTTTCTGAGGCTTCCTAAACATATCAAGCACATTATCCAGTGCAATGTTAAATTGATCAACTGGTAGTTTCTCAGCCTCATGTGTCTTTTTCTGCTTCTTAGACACTGGTGAAGATAGCTTTGATGATGTACCGGCATCGGGTACTCTTTTACCTTTCAAAAGTTGGGCAATCTCCTTCTCCCTCAACTGTTTGGTACTAGTCTTCTTTGCCATGGTTTTGTGCTTGGGCTTTGGCAAATTAACTACAACAGTTTCTCCAGCATTTAGCTCATCCATATCAACGCCTAAACCTTCATCTTCAACATTCACAGACTTCTTACTTTTCTCAGCTTCTTCAATCGCCTTGTTAAGTGATTCAGACTCACCAACCATAGTGGCCTTACGTTTGGTGGCCCTGACATTTTCAGCATCCGAATCCCATTGTTCCTCTTCCTCAGTTTCCTCTGAATCAACATAATCTTCATCAACCAATCCTGTACCCTTCTTCGCAGTGGTTTTCTTCCTCACCACAGCTTGTTGCTTAGAGCTTCCTTGGTTTGTCTTTCCCTTACCCTTCCCTTTGGCTCCGGGATTGACAACCTGTCTCTTTCTCTTTGTACTAGCATCAGCATATACTAATGGATCATCGTTATCAGAATCGCTCTCAGGATGCCTAGCCTTGTTCTTCCCAGGATCAGTGTAATCCTGTTTGGCTAAAGCTCCAAATAATCTTCTGCATGGTGGCCTTTCATTGTCTGGCACACCTTTATAGCCTTTCATTCTCACCAAAGTTCGAATGTTCATATGGTCTTGACCAAGAATCTGTGTAGGATCCTTTTTCAAGTCAAGATACTTATGGTCAAATATCATCATCAGGAATCTAGGATATAACATGAACTTCTTATTCTTCAATCCCTTTAACATTTCCAGCATGTGATCCAAAATCATCCCAGATACGTTGAATGGTTTGTTGAGAGTCAACGCAACCATCAACGAACTTAGACTTCTTCTCATAACGTCATAGCCTCCACTCACACATCCAAATACATGGATTATGACGTGTGCAAAGTATTTAAACTGCACGCTCAACTTCCCTTTGTGCATCGAACCATCAGTAATAGCTCCTTTATACTTCATTCTGAGGAAACATGCCTTCTGTTCAGTCCATGATAGTTCTCTGGGATCTTCGCTCACTTCAAACTTTATCTGGATCACTTCCCTAATATCAGACTCTGTTATAAACATCTCCATGTCTTGTATCTTGCTTTTAATAATAGTCTGATTATCCCAGAAATCATACTTTGCGTTCTTATAAAAATCTTCAACTATATCCTTGTAGATAATAGTCGGAGTAGCCAAAGCATATACCACTCTGCTTCTTTTCAAGAACTTGATGATATTAGCAAACTCAACATTCTTTTCCACATCACCCAGATAAGCACAGCAGTTATGGGTTTTCTCAAACGGCCAGCTGCTTGTACTTGAAGATTCTCCCTCCTGAACACTTTCTGGAACTGGATCTGTGACAATACTCTCTACTGGAATCTCAACGTTCTCAGTTTGATCAGCCATCTGTACATCAAAATCAAAGAAATACGTCAAAATACAAAATCGCCAAAATTTCAAAATTTTAAGTTTTTAAGGTTCCACATTCGCCCATTTTGAACTGGTCGAATGTGAGTTTTTCTGGTCGAATGTGAAAAAGTTTTGATTAAAAACCACATTCGTCCAGTATGAGATACATTCGCCCTTTTTAGCTTCACCTTCGCCCATTTTTTTTTTGACCCGAAGGTGAAACCTGTTCATCCCCAAAAATTCAAAAATTTTCCAACTTTGTTTTTAACGTTTGATTTTGATTAGGATATGTTCTATCATGACCGATCATCACTTGTTCATCATCAATTGTCTTTTTATTTCAGTTTACATCAGTTTTATAGAAGAATTAGGTTAAAACTATTTCATTCAATCAATTTATCATTCAAATGATGTTAAAAACCTAATTCGTTCAATCATCTCCCCCTAAAACTGATGTTAATTGAAATGTAATCAAAATCAATCAAAAACAAACACTCTAAGACCCTAGATACTAAAACCATAGGTCCGTTCATATAAATGACGATTCTGATCTCATGTGTGCTCCAATACCTGTGATTTTTGTATCAAAATGATCAGTAATGAATCAGGAAACAAATGCACAAGCAAAGGAAATGAAAGCAACAAGGTGACTGGATCGAATGAAAATTTTGAAGAACAATGAATGGGGTTCGAATCTGGAAACTGACATATATAGGCAAGCCACCTTCGCCCGGTTTAGTGGTCGAATGTGGATGATTTCCACATTCGGTCCAAATGAATGACCCGAAGGTGGAATAATTCACCCGAAGGTGATAATGTGTTATAGAAACCCACATTCGTCTTTTTTAAACAGCCGAAGGTAAGGATTTTTCCACATTCGACCCAATTAAGGGGCGAATGTGAAATGGAAAAATTTGAAAATTTTGCCAAATCACGAATTCGAATCCCGTTCAACATTTTTCAATATGTTAAACTTCCAAAACTCATATTTTAACCTTTTGAATGATACAAAGCCCAGATGGTGTTATCAAATCTCAGAAATTGACCATCAAGCATCCCCGGTTATCAAAAATAAAGCAGAAATGCAAAAATTTTGGGTTTTTCTGAAATTATATCAAAACACACCTAAAATCTTTTTGGATTTTGTATCTTTTTGACAATAAAGGTAAACTGTAACAAAGTAAAATGCATCAAAGTAAATGAAAGCAGTAAACAGTTTGTGAAATCCGGTAAGAGGATCATATCAGTTTTCTGAGAAATCTGATCACAGCGTTGATCTATTTGTTTAATATTATCATTAGAAACAGTATGTGACACGGCAATTGCTGATATTGTGGTCCACGTAAGCTCACATGCAGACAATTACGCAATGCTTTAAAATGATACGAGTTAGGTGTATTAGACTAATACGATGTGGTGCCCACACACACGACATACTCCCGTATCAAGTAATTGCACAAAGCTTCGTCGTAACGCGTGATTATGCCAGAGTTATCCGTAAAAATTACAAAGTATATAGCACAGAGGTGTACAGGTCAGCAAACGAATGCAGCAGAGTAACATGTGCGTATACACTAGGTTGAGGCTGATATTAACCACTGATTTGCATCAGAAAGTCAATATGATGTAATAATGATCTTTGATCAATTAAAACATAAAGTTCCTCAATTCGGTAACTTCCGGTTTTGGCATTTAAGCTCTTTTAGCAAATATTCTGATGAAACTAGGTCCGTAAATCAATACGACAAAAGTTTAATCAGAATATCCCGGATAACCATAACATAACGACCCGAAACCTCAGATTTTGGCAATCCTATCAAACGAAATTACGGTACTAAGACCATATGCCCATGAGGTGTTCAGCCACGAACGCGTAGTTCGTTATGTTTGTATCACTAATGCACACAATATTTAGTCTACAAAGCCTATCAGCATATCACACATAGTCAACATACGCCTCATTATACTATACAATTCTTTAGCCTGTGTCAGATCCCCACTGATGTACTATCATTTCCTCTTTTTATCCAGGAAATCATTTTTGATTTTCTAATTTTTAGGTCTTTTTAAATTTTCCAATGTTTTTGGTTTTTCTGATAAAAAGGCTCCCCCTAAAATAAAGAACATATTTTTGGATTTTTGATTTTTAAGAAAAACAATAAAAACAAAAATTTGAAAGAAACGATCCATTCGAAAGCATCAACTTCTTTGAAGATTAAACAATCCCCTCGAAAGCATCAACTTCTTTGAGGATTACGATAGTAAAGAGAAATTCCCAATTAGCAAAGAGAAATTCCCAATTAGCAAAATATTAAAAACTAAAACTAAAAAGCGATAAACCAAGGTGCCGATTAGTCTTGTTTTTCCTTTATATTGTTTACTTTTAAAAGATATTCAAAGCGAGATCTGTCAAAAGCTTTTGTAAACAAATCTGCACGTTGGTAGTCAGTATGAATTTTGATCATATCTATCAATTCTTTAGCGTAATAATCACGGGTAAAATGATATTTGATCCGGATATGTTTTGCTTTAGAATGATTTTCAGTATTTTTAGTTAATGCGATAGCGGCGTCGTTGTCACAGTATATAGGGGTTTTAAGAAACTGCAAACCGTAATCCACCATCTGCTGTTGGATCCAGAGCACTTGCGAACAGCAACTCGAGGCTTCAATGTACTCGGCTTCACAGGTAGATAGCGCCACGGAAGTCTGCTTCTTGCATTGCCAGGTGACTAACCTGCTCCCTAAAAACTGACAACCAGCTGTAGTAGATTTGCTATCTTTGTCACAGCCGCCCCAATCTGCATCACTAAAAGAAATGAAATCAAAATTATCATCATTAGGGTACCAAAGTCCTTTTGAGGGACAACCCTTCAGATATCTAAGGATACGCTTGACCGCCGTCAGATGACTTTGTTTCGGCTTCGATTGATAGCGGGCACAGAGACACGTTGCGTACATAATATCTGGTCAAGACGCTGTCAAATACATCAGAGATCCGATGATTGCTCTGTATGTAAATGGGTCAGTCAGCTCCCCCTTAGCGTCCACTCCAATCCCGTGATTGGGTTGAATCGGGGTATCCATCGGCTTGGAATCCTCCATCTGGAATCGGCTCAAGATATCGGATACATATTTCGTCTGGTGAATGAAGATCCCGTCGGGTCTTTGGTCCACCTGCAAGCCTAGGAAAAACTGCATCTCCCCCATTGCGCTCATTTCAAACTTTTCCTGCATGACAGTTTCGAACTCCCTGCATAAAAGCTCGTTAGTTGAACCAAATATTATATCATCAACGTAAATCTGCACTAGAAGCAAATCATCCCCAGTCTTCTTCGTGAAGAGGGTGCAATCGACGAGTCCGCGCCTAAATCCTTTGGTGATGAGGTATGTACTTAGCTCCTCGTACCACTGTCTCGGAGCCTGGTGCAAGCCATATAAAGCTTTATTCAGCACGTAGACCTTATCCCGGTGGATTGGGTCCTCAAAGCCTGGTGGCTGCCCGACATAAACCTCTTCCTTGACTTTCCCGTACAGAAATGCGCTCTTGACATCCATTTGATAGACTTTGAATTTCTTATAAGAAGCAAACGCAAGGAACATCCGAATAGCTTCAATGCGTGCTACCGGTGCATATATTTCGTTATAATCAATCCCTTCGATTTGATGGAAACCCTGCACGACCAATCTGGCTTTGTTTCGAACAATAACCCCACGATCATCCTTCTTGCACTTAAACACCCATTTAGTGCCAATCTTCTTTCTTTCCGGCGGCAAATCCGTGAGCGTCCAAACTCCCAATTTCTGGAATTGTAATAACTCCTCCTGCATAGCTTCAACCCAGGCGTCTTCCTTCAAAGCGTCCTTGTATGTCCTTGGCTCTACCTGCGACACATAACAGGCAAACGACCAATCATTTTGACTACCAGATTGTTGAATTTTGGCATATAACGCTAAAGCACCAAAACTCTCTGGCGAGTTAACGCTTCTTAGCCGCCCTCTGGTCATCACACTGCTTCCAGGATCACCGATAACTTGCTCCAGCGGGTGAATACGATGAATCCGAGATTCCGGATATTCAGGTACAGTAACTCCCGTCTGAACAGTCAAGTTCTCTACAGCATCCAGATCATGACCCGTGTTAGACGATGAAGCAACATCTGGAGTTGGAGTTGGGTTCACTGGCGGTGCCTCTGGTTCTTCTGCATGTTCAAGAATGACCTCTTCAAATTGTTCATCTTCAGATTCTGAAGAGTCTAATGAAGTTGAAGCCTCTTGAAACACTTCTTCCTCTTGTATAGGAGCATTGGTATCATTAGAAGCTGGTAGGGGGTTCACGGTGATCGGACGCACCAACGGTGAAGTCGTCGCGTTTTCACACTCGTAAAGTAATCTGATAACAGCTTCTTCAACCAAACTATCTAGATTGAATGATTCAAAGAAATCTTTGTAATCAAACATCCAATCAGGACCCGTGCCTTGCAAATTTTGAGTATAGCGTTGAACTTCCACGTTAGCCCAATCCTCCACCCGACGAGTTCTCTTGTTGTATACCCGTTTGAGCGGGGTTGCATATCCAACAAAGTATCCCTCCTTAGCTTTAGGACTAAACTTCTCGCTTGGATTCAACATCGTGCATGGTCCCCCAAAAGGTTCTAGATACTCTAAGTTCGGCTTTCTTCGGTGTAACAGCTCATAAGATGTTTTACCAAACTTCTTCACTGTTAGAACCCGAATGAGTGTATAATTTGCTGCATAAATCGCCTCATTCCAGAACATTACCGGAAGATTTGAATCAGCGAGCATGGTTCTAGCCGCTTCAATTAGAGTCCTATTCTTTCGTTCAGCAACACCGTTCTGTTGTGGGGTGTACGGAGCCGAATATTCATGATGTATCCCTTTGCTTTCACAAAGTTCATCCATCTTGGCGTTTTTGAACTCCGTCCCATTATCACTCCGAATTCTCTTTATCTTTACATTGTAGAGATTCTCCAATCGAGTGAACATAACTTTTAAGTTGTTAAAGGTGTCACTTTTATTTTGCAAACACATCACCCATGAAAATCTTGAATAGTCGTCAGTGACAACTAAACAATAAAGCTCTCCAAGATGACTTTTGCGCTTGACCGGTCCGAATAGATCCATGTGCAATCGCTCAAGTGGCATCTCTACAGAGTTAACCTTCTTCACTTTGTGGGACTGTTTGTGTTGCTTCCCCTTCTTACAACTCACACACTTGTCATTCAGATGGAAATGTTTCACGTTTACTCCATCGACAAGCCCATTTCTCACAAGTTGATTCATTTTTCTCAGATGAATGTGCCCCATTCTTCGGTGCCACATTATCGATTCTTTCTCGGTCGCCTTAGATAGAAAACATGTTATTTGCCCCTGTGATGTCATCGCCTTGGACATATCAAGAATATAGAGATTGTTGACGCGAGGTGCCTTCAACATTATCCACTCCTTAGGAATTTTGAAGCCCGGTTTGAGAATATAGCAGGATTTGTCATCAAAATGCACAGTAAATTGTTTATCACAAATTTGACTGACACTCAACAGATTATAATCGATCTGCTTCACATAAGATATCCGCTCAAAGCTCACTATTCCATTACTCACGCTCCCCTCCATCGTAATATATCCACCTTTATTTCCAGCGAATGCGACATACCCTCCATTGATGTTCTTCACGTCGAACAACAATGCAAGATCCCCTGTCATGTGGCCTGAAGCTCCACTATCAACAATCCTAAGACTGCTAATAGGGCCAGCTGAAGCTCCCTGCACACAAAAAGTAAATCATTTAGTTCTTTCGGGGGACCCAAGCCTGAGTCTTGGGTCTTGGAATATCATTTTTCACAGAAACATTTTCAACAACTTTTTGTTTTGGATCAATCTTTTTCTGATTGTTCAAAACAATTTCCTTTTTCTCATTAACCTTTGAAGTAGAGGCTCCTGGAGAACCATTGGGTGTCCAAGATTGTTCAGATCTTTTCAAGATGCGAATCTGAGATTTTGGATTCTCAGTCGGTTTCTGAACATTGTTAACAAATGTAACTTTCTTGGTTACCTTATCTGTTTAACAGACTTAGGTCCAACATTTGATTTGACAATCGGTTTTAGTGGAACCTTTTGCCTATCATTTGTTGTGTTCACCACTGGTTTTCTCCATGATTGTTCCATAGCAATCCGATTTCTTCGATCATATTGAATTGGACGATTGTTCCTCATTTGGTAAAAATTGTTTTGATTGTAAAACTGTTGTTGTTGAGGAACAACTCGTCTGTGTGGTGGAACATAATGATCAATCGGTTTTCTCATGGAATTCCTCACTTCAACTTCGTGCCTTTTATGCCTTACATATGGGCACTGAGCAAGTAAATGCCCTCGTTCCCCACATTTAAAACATGCACGGTACTCTTCAAAAACATTTCGAGCATTTGGTTGAGCAAATGATCTAACAGGATATTGATCATTATACTGTTGATTCCTCAAACTCTCAGGGAGTGGCCCTTTTGAGTAAGCAGGCTCATGAAAACCATTAGCTCTGTTTTTGGGTCGAATGAACTCTGTGACATGGACCTTTGGTTCTTGAGGAACATCCAAATACAATTTCTTTAAAATGGCAGGTGGAATCTCATTTGTTCTCTCATGTTTTGGGAACCAAATGGTGCTTTCTTGCCAGATTTTATCAATTTTAGCATAGTTAGCATTTTTTATTGGAAATTCCTCGTCAGAGATGATCTTATCGGATCCTTCCATCCGATAGAACACCTTGACAGGTTTGTCACATGGTTCATTCTTATCATTCTTTTCAGACTTTTTCTCACGATGAGCATTTGCCATCGGAATCACAATCTGAGATGGTGAAACTGGCTCATTAGTAATGATGTGATTTTCTTTTGGAATTTCACATGCATTAACATTTTGAACATTTCCAGAGTCATCACTCTCAGTGTCTGAATCAACACTTTCAGCAGTAACACCCTCATCATTGAAACCTAAAATCGGCCTCACATCGGAATGTGGATCACCAATACTCGAGGTATTTGATTCATTTTCCGACGATGAGTCTGATTTTACTGAGCTCTCCGGTGTCACTTGATGACAATTATGGTTTTCAAAAAGTACCGGAGAAGGCACAGCCTTGTAATTAGTGGTTTGATCATCAATGATGTGGTCTACCACATAAGCAATGTGCTTATAACTTTCCAACTTTTTGTTTACTTTCTCAGCAAAGCATTTGATGGCGGCCATTTCCAACTTGGTATTTTCAATTTCATTGATATAGTTGTTAATTGCAAGTTGTTTTAGTGATAAAGTGTTTTTCAAGTCGGAAATGTCCTTTTTATAGCCATCTAATACCTTGTTGAAAGCATTCAACTCTTTGCGAGTAGATTGACTGTTCATGATAGCACTATCACGTTGAACACGGAGTTGTTTGTTCTCCTCAGTCAATCTATCACATGTACCACAATATTTATCACTTTTATTATCAGTGCTAAACTCAGAACTTACAGGTTTTGGCGGATCAGTCATGGCCATCAAAGCAAAATGAGCTTCCTTTCCAGCAAAGAATCTGGAATAGTCAATCTGGGTGAAAGCATCATCTGCAATGCACGACTTCCTCGTCATCAGAAAATCCGCTTCTGCTAGCAACTGATCAATGTCATCATCCAAAGATGTAACACTTGCTTCTGTATCCGATTCACTGTCTGAATCTGAATAAACCGATTCACACTCCTCAGGAACATCAGAAACAGTGTCAATCACCAATCCAGAATTAGCTTCCTCAGCATTAACCTCCACAGGCTCAGTCTCCACATCCATTTCAGCCTCAGATACATCAACTTCAACCTTAGTTTCTTCCTTCTCATCAACTCTCACCGGCTCTTCAATATCAACATTGCAAGCAACACATGCCACATTTCCACCAGTAGTAATTTCCTCAACACCTATTTGCATTGCCGACCAATCAAACCTTTCATCTTGTTGAGTCACCAATGCTTGATTCTGATTGGTGTTCTGTTGTGTCTCATTAGGTGTAGTGATCGGTATAACTGTTCGGTTAGTGTTGTTAGGAGATTGGTTTTGAGTCTGGTTTGATGTGTTTGGTTGTCTGTTTTGGTTGTTATTAGAATTGTTTTGACGGTTTTGGTAGTTGTTGTTGTTTTGGTAAGAAACTTGGTTTTGGTTTTGTTGTTGACGGTTCTGGTAACTTGCATTGAATGGGTTCCTATTACCTTGTTTTGGTGGCTGGGTGCATTCTCTTTTAAAGTGACCTTTTCCTCCACAGTTAAAACAAGTAACTTTCTCCTTGTTGAACCCGTAGGTTGTGTTAGGAGAAGTTCCCAAATCTGTTCTACCTGTCTTTTCAATAAACTCCGTTGCTCTTCTCATAATGCTTGCAAAAGCCCATTGGATATCAATCAGTTCCATCTCTTCTTTATCAATCTGTGCATAGTCTTCATTGGTTAAATTGTTGTTACCAATTTGACTAGCAACCAACCCGTTGTAAGATGAAACCATTGCAGAGACTAATGCAATGTGTTGCTGAGCAACTTCAACCGTCACATTTCCCAAGTTAGAAGTCTCCAAAACCACCGGTTGTTGATTAGGTTGAGTAACTTGGTTCATTAGTTGTTGAGATTGGCTAGCAGTATAAAAGGCAGCTTGTTGCATTGGGGAGAATGGTGAAATGTATGAATTGTTGTATTGTTGTTGTGGTGGTGGTGGTTGGGGGTATGATGGTTGTGAGTAGGATGAGGTTTGTGCCATGTAGTTGATGGTAGGTTTTGGTGATTCCATAACATTGGAAATGCAAGCAACATGTGGTGCCACTCCCCCTGAACTTGAGTTACTAACAGGAACTGAAGTGCCTCCAAAGTATAGGCTAGGATTCTGAGGAACCTGTGATCTTCTAGCTTTCCTCTTCTCTTCCATTTCTTTGTTTTCCAGCTTCTGAATAAACTCTTGAATAGTCCAGTATTGGTATGCATCTTTCTCCCTGAGAACTTCCACATGTTGATCCCAATAAGGTGGTAGAGCATCTGCAAACTTATCCACCAAATTCTTCATAGGAATCTGTATACCATAACTTGACAATTCTGTTAGCAAATGACTATATCTAGGAGTTAACTCTTTTAAAGTTTCATTGCCAATATAAGAAAAATTTTCAAACTCCTTTCTTAATTCATCCATTCTTAAGCTTCTAGTCTTCTCATTTCCATCATGCCTCCTTTTAAGCATATCCCACAATTGCTTAGACGTAGTACAAGTCCCAAACTGATGCAAAAGATCATTTGTGATTGCCTGAGTCAATTGGGAAAAGGCTTTCTTCTCCACAGCAAACTTTTTTTTCTCCTCTTCAGACATACTCTCCAATGGAACTGGTTCACCTGTATTCTCCAACACTGGTACTGTGTAACCTCTAGCAATCATGTTCCATGCCTCTGCACCCTCCACTCCCATGCCTTCCAAGTGTATCTTGAACTTTTTCTGCCACTGATTGTATTCTTGTATCTCCATGAGCTTCGGTGGCCGATTCCCGCTACCTGAAGATAAATCATTAATCAGTGTGGAAATAGCATTTGTAGTTTGAGTGTTTACCACCGCTGCTGCTACTCCCCAGTAGTCAGGTTGTGGTGCTGGAGGTGCGACACTTTGAGGCATCGAGCTAGTCATCGCCATGTAGTTAATCGGTTGCGAAGACTGTGTGCTCGTCTTTTGTGCTGCCACCGTCCATGGGTCCATCACTTGCTGTTGTGGTTGTGTCGTTGCTGGTCTCGGAGTAGTCGGAAAATTCCACATGATCACGAACTTCGAAAAATTCAACACTTAGAAAATTTTCCAAAACTAAAGTCTAGGTTCGCCCGGTTTTTCTCACTTTCGTCCCTTTCTGGTGTAGGTTCGCCCAAACAGTAACCAACCGAATGTAAAATCTCACCAGAATGTAAAACACACTAACACTTTTCACTTTCGCCCAGTAAAAATCTAGGTTCGCCCGTTTTGATTTCAGGTTCGCCCGCCCGATCACTCCGATGTGGAAAATGTGACCCGAAAGTGAAAAATTCAACCAAGAACTTCCAGGTTCGCCCAAAAACTACCCAGATTCGACCAAAAACCACTCAGGTTCGCCCAAAACTGTCCAGGTTCGACCCCTATGTTCCAGGTTCGCCCATTTCAGGTTTGAAAAACGGTTACACTTTGAAAAACGGTTATTTTGATCTCTGATTTTCAAAAGTTTGTGGATTTGAATGATCTTAATCAGGTTTTGATTCGGAATTGATTTGGAACAACTTTAATTCTTGGAATTTTGAATTTTATCCACAAAATCAACTTCAAATCAATCAAAAACACTCAAAAACCATTTTCATTCAAAAACAGATGTATTTTGATAAAAAATAGGTCCAAATCAGCTCTGAGTTTATCAAATTTGTTGTTGTATGATCCGTATTGCTCTGATACCACTTTGTGAGCGAAAGATTTTGACTAAAGCAGGATTAATTGATCATACAAGTTACAAAACCAGGTGCGGAAACCCTAGCTTTGAACAAACAGATAAAACTCAAATCAGAACACAATCAATATCATTTTCAATGCTTTTTCATAGATAAACCTTTTCAAATATTCAATTACAATGACACTTAGGTTAATCTAGATCAGTTACAGACTTTCTCAAAATGAACCTGGACCTAACCTGAACACACACACAACTGATACCTCTCTATACATTGCAAAAACACAACTTCTATATATACTAACTGCACGTTCGCCCCTTTACTGTGCTCGAATGTGGAATTCTTCCACATTCGCCCAGTGTAGGGTACGAATGTACATCTTCAGTTCAGGTCCTTTCCACATTCGCCCATGATTCTTTACCTTCGCCCATTTAATCTTACATTCGCCCACTGTTTTTCACATTCTACCCATCAGCATCTCTTAACATATGTTAACATCCAATCACTAGTCGCAAAACATGCATCTACACTTTTTAGTTTTAAAATTTTCTTTAAAGCTTTTATTATGTTTCAGAAAAATTCAAAACCCAAAAATATGTTTTACATTTTAGGGGGAGTCGTTTTTATCAGAAAAACCAAAAACATTGAAAAATTCAAAAATTCATAAAAATTAGAAAAACCAAAAATGATTTCCAGGATAAAAAGAGGAAATGATAGTACATCAGTGGGGATCTGACACAGGCTAAAGATATGTATAGTAATATGAGGCGTGTGGTGATTACGTGTGATGTGCTGATAGGCTTCGTAGACTAAAAATTGCGTGCCGATAGGCTTCGTGGCTGAACACCTCATGGGCATTTTGTCTTAGTACCGTAATTTCGTTTGATAGGATTGCCAAAATCTGAGGTTTCGGGTCGTTATGTTATGGTTATCAGAATATTCTGATTAAACTTCTGTCGTATTGATTTACGGACCTAGTTTCATCAGAATATTTGCTAAAAAGAGCTTAAATGCCAAAACCGAAAGTTACCGAATTGAGGAACTTCATGTTTTTACTGATCAAAGATCATAATTACATCGTATCAATTTACTGATGCAAATCAGTAGTTGATATCAGCCTCAACCTGGTATATATGCACATGTTACTCTGCTGCATTCGTTTGCTGACCTGTACAGCTCTGTGCTATATATCTTGTAACCTCAACGGATAACTCTGGCATAATCACGCGTTACGAGGAAGCTTTGTGCAATTACTTGATACGGGAGTATGTCGTGTGTGTGGGAACCACAACGTGTTAGTATAATACACCTAAATCGTATCATTTTAAAGCATTGCGTCATAGTCTGCATGAGAGCTTATGTGGACCACATTATCAACAATTGTCGTGTCACATACTGTTTCTAATGATAATCTTAAACAAAAAGATCAACGCTGTGATCAGATTTCTCAAAACAACTGATATGATCCTCTTACCGGACATCACAAAATGTTTACTGCTTTATTTACTTTGTTGCATTTTAGTTTCAATGTCAAAAAGATACAAAACTCAAAAAGATTTTAGGTGTGTTTTGATATAAATTTCGGAAAAACCAAAAGTTTTGCATTTCTGCTTTATTTTTAGATAACCGACGGTGTTTGATGGTCAATTTCTGGGATTTGATGAAACCATCTGGGCTTTGTATCATTCTAAACTGAAATAATGAGTGTTTGAGACTTAACGGATTGAAAAATGTTGAACGGGATTCGAATTCGTGATTTGGCAAATTTTTCAAATTTTTTCATTTCACATTCACCCCTTAAATGGGTCGAATGTGGTAAAATTTTCACATTCGTGCGTTTCTTTTTGGGCGAAGGTGGGCTTTAATTTCAATATTTTCACCTTCGGGTATAATGTATACATTCGTGCCATTTGGTTGGGGCGAATGTGGCACAATACCATATTCGTCCAGAAGAAACGGGCGAATGTACAAATCTATATAAGCCCTTTCACAGATTCGTCCCTCATTCCAAAATTTTTCAATAATTTTTCATCGTGCAAGAACTTGTTGCCCTGATCTTTTTCATCCTTGAATCTTATTCCCTGCTATTTGCTGAGTGTTTTAACATAACTTTTACAGGTAATGAACAAGAAACGACGCTGTAATTGGGGTTTTTCTTCGTCGAACCCTAGTTTCATCATACTGGACTTATCTGACCTGTTTCATTGAGAATTTTTGACGTGGATTCAATTATTCTTAGTTTTAGGGGGAGAATATAACATGAATTAGGCTAATTAGGTGTTTGTGATGTTTAATCGTTTGTTCATAAGGTTTAAACCCTAATTCTTGGTGAAAACTAATAATAATTGAATGATATTGGAAATTGATTGTGCAATAGACTTAGTCGGCCATATTAGATCATGTATCAATCAAAATCAGAAGCAAAAACACAGAAATGAAAATTTTCAAATTTTGGGAAAACCAGTTTCACATTCGACCAATTTGAAATGGGGGAATGTGGAAATAAGGGTCGAAGGTACTTCTTAATGGACGAATGTGAATTTGATCCCAACGATTTCCACATTCGAACCTAAAATTCCACCTTCGAACCTCAAAACTCACTTTCGTACCTGTCTAAACGGGCGAAGGTGGAAATGTGAAAAACTTAAAAATTTTTTAATTTGCCGTTTTTGTGTTTTTGACGTATTTTATGATGTTTTATGTGCAGATGGCTGAACAACCCGAGAATGTTGAAGTTCCAGTGGAGAATGTTATACCATGTCCAGTTCCAGAAGCTGTGAATGTTCCACAAGCTTGGCCATTTGAAGCTACGCATAACTGTTGTGCGTATGTTGGCGACGTGGAGAAGAATACTGAATTTTCCAGGATTGTGGATTTTCTGAGGCGAAGCAGAATCATACATGCCTTAGCTACACCAGCCATTATCTATAAAGACATCGTGGAGGATTTTTATAAGAACGCAAGATACGATTTCTGGGAAGATCAAACTGTCATCCGAAGCACTATTCAGGGGATGTAGATGTTCATAACAGAAGAGGACATCAGAGAGGCGTTAAAGATTAAGTTTGAAACAAGTACTGATCCCAGAGAATTATCGTGGACCGAGCAAAGGGCGTGCTTTCTTAGGATGAAGTATAAAGGTCCGATCACAGATGGAGCGATGCACAAAGGAAAGCTCAGTGTGCAGTTCAAATATTTTGCACACGTGATCATTAATGTGTTTGGTTGTGTGAGCGGTGGGTATGATGTGATGAGGAAAAGTCTAAGTTCGTTAATGGTTGCGTTGACTCTCAACAAACCATTTAATGTTTCTGGAATGATTTTGGATCATATGCTCGAGATGCTGAAAGGTTTAAAGAGCAAGAAGTTTATGTTATATCCAAGGTTTCTAATGATGATCTTCGATAACAAGTATCCTGATTTGAGGAAGGATCCAACGATGATTTTGGGTCAAGATCATATGAACATTGCACGTAAGAAGACGACTGCTAAGAAAGGCACAAGTTTAGTTGATGAAGATTCTGTTGATTCGGAAGAAACAGAAGTTGAAGAACAGTGGGATTCAGAAGAGGAACGTGTAAAGACTACCAAGCGTAAGGCCACTATGGTTGGGGAGTCTGAATTACTGAACAAGACCATTGAAGATGTATTACAGAAAAAGACGATTGGTGTTGATGAAGGATTGAGTGTTGATATTGATGACTTTGAAGGGTCGACTGTGGTTGTGAATTTGAAGAAACCAAAGCATAAGTCGATGGCCAAGAAGTCTAGTACTAAGAAGCTGAGAGAAAAGGAGATAGAACAGTTACTGAAAGGAAAGAAGATACCTGAAGCAGGTACATCATCGAAGTTATCTTCACCAGTGTCAAAGAAACAGAAGAAGAGCAAAGAACCTGAAGTAGCACCAGTTCCTGATCTTGAAGCTACTTTAGAGAATGTGTTGAACATGTTTAAGCCGGGAAAAGAGAAGGCTAAGGAAGTTGAAACATCCAAATCTACCAAAGTTACTATTTCGGATGATGCTATGAAACAAGTTAACAAGAAGATGGATGATATGATGAAGATGATTATTGCACAACAGGCTGAGATTAGCAAGTTTAAGAAGAACGAAGAGAAGATGCTTCAGATCGTCGTTGCATCAAAAACTAACCAAGATGAGATCGAGAAGAAGGTTAAGCAACTTGAAGAGGAGAATAAGGATCTTGAGGTTAAGTGCAACAGAAACCGAAGGATGATTAAGATTGTGAAGGTTCACAACAAAGAACTTAAGAAGGAAAAAAAACGTCTGACTGATTTGTTGGATAAACTTTATGGTGAAGCTCCGAAGTTAAAAGAAGGAGAAGAGGATAAGGAGAGAGAAGAAGAACAAGTTGACTCTGAGCCTTTTGATGAAGAAAAAGAGGATGATGAATCAGAGGAAAGTTCTGACGAAGAAGGTGATAAAGATGATAAGGATGATGATGATGCTGAGGGATCGGGAAGTAAAGATGATGATGATACTAGTGATGATAGTGATAATGATGGAGGAGACGATACTAGCAAGTTTTCATTTAAGAAGAGAAAGTCAAAGAAAAGTGATGCTGGAGAGTCTAGTTCAAAGAAGAAGAAAGGTAGTGAGAACGTTGATTCAGATGAAAGTATCTTTTGGAATGAGAAGGTTAGATCTTTGTCTGATGAAGCGAAGGATGTGTATAGAGAGATGCTTGAAAGAAGGGAATGGACTATAGAGTTTACAGGAAAGTTTGAGGAAATCTTTCAAACGGAAGATATGAGGTATGAACTTGAATATAATGACCCTGATTTGGAAGAGGGTGAAGTGTCTACTGCTGTTGCAAAGGAGATTTTGGATGGTATAGCACAGCGAGCTGGAAAGACACTGGAGGAGATTATGATGGATCAGATGATTCCAAATATTCCTGAAAAGGATATTGGAAATCATTCTGATGATAAGCATACACTTGAGATGGAAGAGATTGAAATTGAGGATATTACTCACGAAGAATATCCACAATATTTCTGGGAGAACATTGAAGATGAGGTATTCCCAGACTTTACTGAACTCAGACAGAGAGAAGCGAAAAAGAAAGCTAAAAAGCGAAGTGAGGAGTTCGTAGAGAAAGTATTTGGTGATGATCAGCAGAAACGTTCGAATCAGAATGATGATTTGAAGACATTATTACAGAAGTTGAAAGAAGCTGATGATAAACGACCAAAGCTGGAAGCTCAAGGTGGATTTTACAGATATCACAATCAAAAGTTCAAAGGCAGAGCTCTTGGTTGGAAGTATCTTGGGAGATTGAAGTGTATAGTAGTTAAATGGGAATCAGAAATCTTGTACTTTTACAGATTTCATGATTTATTAACTCTATCGTATTGGGCGGTTAGAGACATTTGTCGATTCCCGATGACTGGAGCTTCTGTGAATAACACGGCTGTTGGTTGGTTTGCTGATCGGTTAGTTTGGGAAAGCAGAACAAAATGGAATATGTTTAAACCTCAGTACCCTAGGAGGAAGGTTCATAGGGATGTTGATCCGAGAACTGGAAAGAAGAGGGTTACTTTGATATACAAAGCGCCTGAAGTGATGAGGAAGATTCCTTTGATGCCTTTACAACAACACTTCAGTTCAGATTTCATTTTCTGGTACTATGATTGGAGGAATGCAGAGGCGGTGATTGTGTTAAGAGATGGAGAGGATAAGTACAAAAAGATCTGTGTGTTTGATCCAATGTGGCTTATCAACTGTACGTTTGAAGATATAATCATGCTTTACTACAATCCAATAGATAGTGATCCCAATGATGCAGAGCAGGCGAAGAAGTATCAGCAAGTTGTTGGAGTTTGCTTTGCATATGATATAAACTCTGGAAGCAACTTGGATACTAAGTTGGGTAAGAAGGTGAAGATGACTGATGTGCCAAAGCGTTCGGTGAAACGTAAGCTTGAGCCTGAGATGACAAAGGATCAGAAAAAGCAGCTGAGACTCAAGTTACTGAAAAAGATTATGGATGAAGAACGAAGACAATCCAATCAATAGTCGAGGGGGAGTTTGTAGATGCACGTTTTGCGACTAGTGATTGGATTAGGCTTTTAACATATGTTAATATGATATTCTGAAGGGGCGAATGTGAATCAGTGTGGGCGAATGTGTTTCTGTTAGGGCGAAGGAAGAAACAGATTGGGCGAAGATGGAATGCTGAAGATCAGAAGTTGCATTCGTACTGTTGAACTGGGCGAATGTGCAATATGTATATATATGTTTTGTTCATTTTGTTGGAGAGAATAGTTTTGGAGAGTGTGTGTTTTGTGGTCAGGTTTCTCTCTAGAGTGAAAGTGTTTTATGTAAACATATTTTGATCAAGTTATCTATAAAAATGGTGATTGAAAAGGTGTCTTACGTGTTGTGATTTGTGTATTATCGTTTTGTTCAGTTCTAGGGTTTCCGCACCTGGAATTGTGACTTGTATGATCATAATATCATGTTTTAGCTAAAATTCTTCATCTACATTATCCTACCATCTTGTAATTTTAATTTCAAAATGGTTTTATTATATATAGTTATTCAATCAGATTAGTTCATCAGGAAATTACGTTTTCATCTATCAGCCTTTGTTCATCGCCGATTTTGATTGTGTTGGTGGTTTCGAAATTCGATTATGTTCATCAACGAAAATTCTTGTACAAGATCTTAACATAACCCCCATCTTTTATAAAATTTGACCGAAACAACAAGGACCGATTAAAATCAAAATAATATTACAAGATTCAGATGACTAAAAAGCAACTAATATGAAAAAAAATCACGTTGCGTCGATTTGGATGCTCGTAGTTGGAAAAAGATGGCGAGGGTGGAGGTTTGATCAATGAAATGCAGTAAAAAAACATAAACTGCTTGATTATAATTGAAATCATAAAGCCAAAACACATTTTCTATAACTAGTAACACATAGCTTTAAAAAAATCCATGTTGCTCTGATTTTGATGATTGTAGTTTGAAGAAGACATAGGGTGAAGGTTTTTGCTATCTATTTGTTCATGGGGGAGAGAGAAAGAAACGCTTTTAGTTAAAAATACCCATATGTTGGAAGTTATCCTTACTTTCAAGGGATTTCTTTAAAAAATATTTTTAAGATAAAAATAGCACAATGACTAAAATGCCCCTATTAAAATTAATATTAATAATTAATTGTAAAGGGCTGGTTGGTAATCAACACTAGCCATTAATTTAAAATTTCTATGGCCCAGATTTGTTCTCACAGTTTTTACAATAAACACTGTTTGTATAGGATCTTAACTCTATTAATGCATAACCTAAAACCATGTACAACTCCAATGCTAACACCTGACCTAAAACAATGTAGAACTCCAATGTAACTCTGATATTAACCCCTAACCTAAAGGCTAAAAAATGTACAACTCTAACATACTAAAATTGATACCTAACCTAAAGGTCTAAAACAATGTATAACTCTAGTAACCTATTCTGCTCTAGTTGAAAATAGAATTCATATTTACTGGTTTGAACATAATTAGTGACTTGCCTATACATGATTAACGAATTATTTGAACACGTGTATTTTTCCTATATGAACAAAACCCCATAAAAAATAGTTATTTTTTTCTCCGTTTTTTATATAGCAATATGGTACTCGTTGGAAAGATATTAAAACACTCGTTAATTTGGTGTAATTTTTTTCGTTAAAAAATCTCGTAGATGAAAAATATTAACGTTTAAAAATTATGGAGGAAACATGAGAGAGAAAAATCCAATTTTGTTTTTAAACTTTTTTTCTTCCTAAAATTATTAATGCCACATGGCACTCCCAACGGGGACAAGGGTTATATGAGTGTCATGTATGATTTAGCCATTTGGAATATATATATATATATTGTGAAACACACGGGTAGACTAAAATGTACTTTAAGGCCTGTTTACTAAAACCAATAGATTGGCAGCACATTATTCAATGTATCCATCAATTATATTCCACTTTCAACAATTGATGATTATAATATACATTATTATATTAACATCACCCCAAACCAATAAATGAATGACCCACATATGTAGTAACAGAATAAACCAACTAAGAGTTAAGTTAACTGGAAACCTACCAACCAACATCATTTTTATAGCAGTATCTGTGTGTAGAATGTGGCTGCATTAGTGGTATCAGTAGAGTGAAGCCAAATTAGTCGTTATTGTTGCCTTCTGAGTTCCAGAGATCTAATTTCTTCAGTTTCAAAATACTGACAGCTACATATTTGTTATGGTCTAATTACTAATTTCTTCGGTTCCTAAATACCGGTATAGCAGCGCATTTGTTCCGGCCTACGTATGCTTTCCTGCATTTTACAATTGAGTCAGTGTATTTTTCTATTTTAACATTTTTTATGGTTAAAGTTCTTACCCATGGTCGTGTTGTGCGCTCGTTTGGCTGAAGTGAGTAGTGGTGGAGTGCTAGGGTTGCTGGGGTTGTGGTGTTTTTGTGTCTGTGGCTGCAGTGACTGCTATGGTACGGTTATGAATGATTGTCAGCGTCATGGTTTTTGGGTTGTCTTGTGTTCAAATCGCTAAAATTGTAAGTTGTAACTATTTCTTCGCACTGTAATCTTGATCAAGCCTGTCATTGCTTCTCCTGCATCTTTAACTCTGTTAGTCCACGTTCACGTAGTACCTGCAAAAAGTAGTTATGTTACTTTTTGTTTGTGTAACTTCTTTTATTTCATCATTGTTTTAAACAGTAACCTGTTGCAGTGTGGTGTTGTTTCAGGCTTTGAATGATTGATTTTGACAGTTGTTGTAGGTGTTGATTCGAGCTGCAGTATTGCTGCATCAAGAAAACAGATAGAGTTGGAGTGCAGAATGGTATCACTAAGTTTACTTTCACGTGGACCCGCAATTTGAGTTCTGAAGAGGAGGTCTGGCAGCTTGAAACGCTGCTGTCAGACCTAACCTGTGCAGAATGGTAACACCAAGTTTACTTTCATGTGGAACCACAATCCGAGCTCAGAAGAGGAGGTCTGGCAGAGGAGGTCTGGAAGCTAGAAACGCTGCTGTCAGACCTAATGTGTGTTGCGCTAAGGGTGGGTGGGGACTCGTGGGGTTGGAGATTGTATCCCTTGGGAGGTTTCTCGGTTAAAAGCTTCCGTAACACACTGTTACAAGCGCGTTTTCAAGGTTCTGGAGAACCTTTCTGCTGGAACAAGTGGCTGCCCATTAAAGTCAATATTTCAATATGGAGGTTAGCTTTGGATAGGTTACCAACGTTATCTGCTTTGGCTAGACGTAACGTGCATACGTGTTCCTTGGATTGTAAAATTTGTGGAGAAGCGGAAGAAACGACTGCTCCCCTGTTTGTAGATGGCCGTTTTGCCCAGTTGGTTTGAGACTTCGTGGTGCATTGGTGCAGACTGCTGAGTTTTTTTGCTTTCGAGGTGAAGGACGTGCTGAAGATGCATGAATATTTACGCGGGGCTCGCAAATGGAAAATTCTTATTTACTCGATTATACAGGTAGCCATTTGGTGTATATGGAGAAGCAGGAACGATTTGGTTTTTAATAATAAAGATGTAAGCTTGGCCAACATAAAGGAGGAAATTCAACACATGGGATTCAACTAGGCAAGAAACCGGGCTAAGTTGCCTAAGTTTTCCTGGGTTAGCTGGTACAATTTTGATTTGCTTTCCATGGGTTTGTAGTTATGGAAGGTTGCATTTGTTGATGTATCTTGGTGTTTAATTACTGTATCATGGTGTAGGCTAACTTACTGTTAGCTTAGTTTTTAATAAATGTGTATGTTGGCCTTTTCAGAAAAAAAAAGTTATATACTGTAGTGGCATTTGATTTTTCATTTTGTAAAGGTTTCTTACACTCGTATTGGGTGACCATGGCTCCGTTAATAACAATTATGTCTGTTGTTTTTATATGTGTAGGCAGCATTGATTTTCCCGTCAGCACCAAAATGTGTTAGTTTGGTTTATCGTGTTCTATGTATTCTCATTTTGTAACTCTATGGCATGTGATAAGATGATAAGTCAATTCAAAATCAGTTTATTTTTATAAGAAAATGCACGCTGAGTACTCAATTCAATTGATCTACATATTGTAACGGAACACTCGAAAACAAAAGATACTGTTTTATTGTGTTTTTGGAGACCACACAAGGTCTGTAATCTAGCTTGTTCCGCTCTCCAGCCGAAAATACTTATCTTTTTAGGCAACCACTTGATCCATACAAAGGGATAAAACGGCATCGCGAACCTGCATAACAACTCCCTACATGATCTTACTGAAAAGTCGTTCTCTAGCGCCCTTATCCACTTGTCCTTTTGGTTCAAAAGGTTTATCCTGCTTGCTAACTGGTTACACTGATCCAGTTCTGTGAGCTCCACTGGGAGCCGGATTCTGCTCTTGACCATTAAATCTACGCAGTTTTTATCCGATTCCAAAGCAAATAAAGCTGGGAAATTTTCTTTTAACGACACCTCACCCATCCAGATATCAATCAAAAAACGGATTCACATCCTGACGCCCAGCTCCCTATAATTAGATTAGTTACCTGAACATCATAGTTAGCCAAATCACTTTCAATTTTCATTATTGCATTCCATCTAAATGAACCATTTTGCATACATACGCTGACATGTGTCGGATGTAAAACACCTACCATTTAGACTAACTTGTTCGTCCACAAAGAGAAAACATATTTTTGTGTTCTGGCTCAATAGGATCAATTTTTTTCACTCTTATTTGAATTGGTGCGACATCGTCCGCTTCGCTGATCTCAGTAATTTGCTTGAAAGCCATTGAAATCTACATGTAATAGTTTTGTTATTTACATACGTTAGCAGATAGAAATAATATATTAAATATTAATTATGGAAACCCTATGTGTGAGTTGTTGTTATTTGCCAGGTGACAACAATATATATGCTAAGCATATATTTAAATGTTTGTTCTTGGAGTCAGAAGATGTGTAAAAGGCAGAAAGTAGCGTGATTATATTCCTAAGCCTATTAGTAGTATATGTGTTTGCCTTTTGGACTTGCAGCTATGTAAAACTTTAAAAGTCTATACAACCTGAATCTTTTGTTAAGCGTATGAAAAGTATAGGTTTTTGGTTTTTGAGAGTGGAAAATATAGAAAAGGTGCATGTGCAACAGTATTGTCATATAAATGCGTATGTACATTCGTTTCTATTGTGAGGTGATTGCGTCAAGTAAGTCAGAGTATATAATTTTTTTTTGTCACAGTTGTTTAATTATCGTCATATGTTTCAGTAAGAACTTTTAATGCATCAATGGTGTGGTCGCCCGTGATAACGCGACATACAACTAACCGTGGCCAAAAACCGGTTGTGGTAGGTAAACACCCGAGTCATCAATTTTTTGGCTAAACCAACATTTATCTACCAAGCGTTTATAAAAATCCCATTAAGCCATTAACCTATTTTTCTGCAATTTATAACCCATAAACACGACATAATTTGATATTGATATTGTTAAGAATGTTTTAGTTAAATTATGATAGATCAAAATTAAATATGAAAAAAATGCTTAATAAAAGACTATTTAACATGTTAAACAATTATATTGAACATGTAAAATCTTTGGTAGCTTTGTTCACGACTGTCGTTTAAGATACTGTTAAACATAATGAAAAGTTAAACACAGCTACAGCTGTTAAACACAACATGTTAAACATGCTGCTACAGGTTGTTTGTTAAGCTGTTAACTTGGCAACAATAAATTTACATGTTTGACAGTTCTGGCGAAATCGACAGCCACTGCAGTTTATAATCAACAACAGTGGAGGTGAAAATCCACAGCTGCTGCAAGTTGTCTTCCACAGCAGCAGAGCCGAAATCGACAGCCCATTTTGATTACAGTTTTTGCACATCTTACTGTAGTTTTAAACATATTTCGAGACTAACTTTGCTATAATTTTTCACACATTTTTGCTATAGTTTTTAAGACATTTAAGCAATAACTAGGTTGTATATCACCTTTGTATTGAGTTAGCGTTAGTAAGGTGAAAATCCGATAAACTCTCTAATAACAAGACTATTTAACATGTTGAAAATTTTTAATTTATCATGTTAAATCTTTTAAGTGTTAAGTTTTACAACAAGGTAGGAAACTCAAATAGAAATAAAATAATTTAACATGTTAAATTGATACTTCACGGTATCTTTCCAGTAAGGAAATTAATACTCAAATCAAGCGAAACTAGTTGGGAACAATAGCCAAGACTTACACGAACAGAACAAGTAAAACTAAAATGTCAGAACAAAGTTTTTTTTTTTTTAAAGTAGCCACTACTTCTATTATTCCAATTTTCCATACCTTTTACGAGTATGTTCATTTTAGATTCCACAGGGAAATCATCAAGTTCTTTTGCATATTTGATGTAATCTTCTCTTCTTGTATTCAAATCTGATAACAATATCTTTGTACAATACTTTGCTCGTAGCCTATTAAGTTGCTTTTTCTACTCTTCACTGTTGTTTGATATTCCATAGTTCCACTTTTGCCAGTGTTCTCCAACATACGTATCCATATAGCACATCAACAAAACTCCCTCATCAACCTCATCACTTTTAGTTTTCCAGTTCAAGTTTATTATGTTTGGTTCCAATAAACTGATTTCAAATAAATTTTCATGTCCAACTGATCTTAGATGCTCTGCAAAATACTTAATCTAAAAAATACATATATTTAGAAAAATATGGTATAATAAAAAATATAACATGTAAAAAATGCATTAAGTGTGATAAATGTTAAAATATTTAAATATATATGTTTTTTTTTTTTTGAACGGCAAATTTTTATCACACCTTAATTCCACCTTACCTTGCATTTGCAAGGATTTGAACCCACAACCTTACATTTGTAAGGGGGGACACCTTAATCTCCAATGTTAAAATTTTATGATCAATAAAGTTTTAACATAATGTTATTAATGATTAGATACTCAGAAGTAATTGCGGAACTTCCCCATATGCATCAAGCTTCCTGTTATAATAATTATCTAATAACAGTAGTTCTAGATTTTTTAAATTTAAAATTAGGATATATAATTTATCCAAATGTGAAACTGGAAAGAACACCTGTTAACAGTATTATAATGTAAGTAATATTTTAAATTATTTTAATGAACACATGATCAAAATAAAATAAAAGTAATTAAATTATTGTACAACATACTAGATCAACATCTTTAAATGAGGGATACTAACAGGTGTATCTCCTGTGGTTGGTTTGAGGGATACTGGTTTTGTAGGATGGCAAGCGGTGCGAAAAGCAGAGACGAAGAAAGTTGAGAAGCATGCTAAAGTTTGTGAGGAGAACCAAAACGTTTTCGTACCCCTGGCATTTTATACCTTTGGGTCCTTGGCACCGAAAGCCATCCGTTTCCTGACCAGAGTCCAATGGGTTATTAATAGCAGTGTCTCGGCTCCGGGGGGCAGGGGTTCGTTTTTAGTAGGTTAGGGTTTCTGTCCAGAAACGGGTGGCGACGCAGCTTGTTGCTCGCCTACCCGCTATCTTGATGTGAATTTTCACGTATTTAATAAAATTGTGTAAAAAAAATCTATCTGTTAAATAAAAAAACACATTAACATTTAAAAACATGTTACAAAAAGAATTAACATGTAAGAAATGAAAAACATAATATCAAATCTGAATTTCATAACATACCCAACTATATAACAAGTAATTTTATAAACTACTAGTGTTGAGCCCGCGCGTTGCGACGGAGTTCACGATACGCAACTGAAAGACAAAATGGTTATGACAATCAGGTGGTCAATGAAGTGAGGATGTCATTGGAGGTCGTCGTACAACCAACATGTTATTTATATTTATTTACACAACCTCGTAAATAGCTTCTATTCAAAGATATTAAGTATTGATATATAAGGATATTGTTATCATATTCAAAATTCATGATAATATTTATTTAAATCTATCTTGGATAGACAATAGGGGAATTTTGTTATCATAATCAAATAAAAGATATCTTCAAATTGTTGAAATTTATAAATTTTTCAAAAGCTTTATTTTTTACAAAATATCTAAGATTTTTACAACTTATGTTCATATGATAAAAAGAACTAAGATTTACATGGTAATAAACATATTGCAGTTGTCACTAAAATTTTCTTTCTACAATAGACATTTGACAACCAAGTCCTAAGGCTTGGTCTTAGCAAATCAAGTAGTTGAAAATTATCAGCACTCCACCATTTCATGACATTTACATGTAAAGACAAACGTTAGAAATTATACCTCGCTTTAACATCAAACAAAATTACTTCTTTTAGACCTAAATGAAGTCAGACGCAACTCTATTTTTTGCACTTGAAAGATAATCGCGATTGTCGATGAGACTTTGTGGTGGCACACAACGAGATTTGATGGTCAGGAAGTCTAGTACAACTTTGGTTTGTCCGTAGGTAGCTACTGATGATTTTAGGATTTGATAATCCATGTGAGGTGGCTGTGGAAACACCATGGGACAGCGGATGATGAAACTGAGAAGGAATCAAACAACGATCTATAATTAGTTTTTCCTCCCTTTGCTTGATATCACAATTTATAGGTTCGAAAAAAACATATTATTTAAGGCTAATTATGTATTGGTACATGAAAGGTTGTATTATTTATTTATTTGGGCTTTTGGTTTTATGAAGTCAAGAGGTTTTAATCACATAATTACTAAGTCTATAACTCATTTTGATATTTACTTCCTTATCTTTTTAAATTCATTAGGATACATTTATAGATTTCAATGAAAATTATATTTACATTGTCCTAACGTAAAATTAATACAAGTATAAAACTTGTATTTTATTTTAATTCATATTTTTTTAGATACAAATTTATGAGAAGAACTTAAAGATTCAAGATTAATCTTGTATCAGTTTAGAATTTTGTATGTGTTTATTGTCATTACTATTGAGTGTTTATTATCATTATTAATTTCACTTAACCCTAACCGACTTTGTTGTGGTGCAACAGTTAGCTTTATGGATCGTCTGGTTTTTTGTTATGGTTCGTGTCATACTACAGTAGCACAATCGGTATTTATTTATTTATTTATTTATTCATTTATTATCTATTTCATGAACAATTTAATATTCATGTAAAATACTATTTTGCCCTTTACTAACTTCATTAACTTATTGTACTATAAGCATTACATGTTGTAATTACTTAAATTTGGTTGGAATCCTTGCTAGATGCTTTATATAGTATAGATGAGTAATGTGCTAATATTTTGATGGGAATGTCATTTTTTATGTAAAACACATTAAATTTAACATGTTAAATCTGCATGAAAAATACTAAACATCAAACAGACATGAAAAAAAAACTAGGAATAAATAGCAACTATAATATTTATGTTAATAAACTTTGGGTCTTGGGTTAATATTCCGATTGGAACAAAACATCAGTCGATCGCAATGGCACCACAACATTCAGCCTTAGAAACAACAGTGTGATACAGTTACTTATAGGACTGTTGTCGTCAGTACTGTGCATGGGTCAAAATTAAAACTGTGACACCCGGCAAACTCAGGTTGGTAACGTTGGTCAAGTCAAAGTCTACCTTAGCGAGTCACGCGTATATTATACTTAACTGGGTCGGTTGAGTCGTGTTATGGTTCGGGAGTCATTACTACGGTCTAGAGGGTCGTTATATGTCGGTCCATAACCATGGGTACGAGGATTGGCGATTCGTAGAATCGCCAGACCTTAGTAAACACACAAGTCTCAAGTCCCGGGAATTGGTGAACGGGTGTGAACGTGTTTTCTTTCATGAATTATGTGTTTATAATCTTTATGTGACTTGTCGGTATGTGAATACGTGTTTACATGTGTTAAAACGGTGATTACGCGTGATTGCATGACATTATAGGTGATTACGCAATGCTGAGGGCGATTAGGACATGCCTGAAGGCGATTAGCCTTGTAATCGCCTGATGTTGAGGGCGATTAGGGGAAACTGAGGGCGATTAGGCCCTAATCGCCTATAGCTATAGGCGATTAGGAACCCTAATCGCATGCACTGCTGCGTAATCGCCTGACGTGTTTTAACTAGAAACTCCTATAAATACCACCATTGAATCTAAAACACCATTTGTGCAACCCTAGCCGTCCCATAACCTATCCCAACTCACAAACACCCTCTCTATCACGTTTTTGCATCAAAACACACATTTCCAAGCCTTACACCTCATTTCCTTACAAATCTAAGGTGTGTTCTTCATCCTTAAACCTTTCTATGTTGTTGTTTTGTTCCCTAAAGGTCCAGACCTGATTTCTAAACTGTTGTGTCTTTGAAAACCTATTAAAAACCGTTTCTAAACAAACCCAAACCTTTATGCATGTTATATGTGTTGTATTTGTATAAAGGTAGGATTTTTATGATTGAAAAATGGTTATTCTTGTGTTATGAATGTGTTTCTGACTTAAATGGATTATGATAATGTTAACTTAGGAGTTTGGAGGTCCATGGTTGTGTATTGTTGATGTTTGGTATTTTGACCCATTTGAATGGTTTTGAATGATTAAGGATGATATGATGTGTTTTGTTGGTTATATGATGTTAGGGTTTGCTTTAGGATGATGCTAGAACGATAGGATAGTATTAAACGACGTGGATACGTGATGAAATCTGGATTGTTGCTATTTAGGGTAAGTTTTGCATGTTGAAGTGATGTTTACATGTAGATTATGCTATTTTGGGAAAACACGTGCTTTCGGGACTGTTAGAATGATGATAACTTAGGGGTTTTGCTTAGAATATGTTTGTTAATGTTTTGTGATTGATATTTGGTGTTTCCACGCGTTCCGGATCTGATTTGGAGGGTTAAACGCGCGAAAAATCAGAACAGGACTACAGGGGGCGATTAGGGAGCGTAATCGCCTGGGCTGAAGGCAATTAGGAGCCTAATCGGCTATAGGGAGGGCGATTGGGGGCCTAATCGCCTTCACTGAGGGTGATTACGATCCTAATCACTAGTTAAACCCTGAATTGCATGTCTTATAGCCCTAATCGCCTATAAGACACCAGAATAGGCCTAATCGCCTATAGTTGAGGGCGATTAGAGCCTAATTGCCTTCATTGAAGGCGATTACATCACCTAATTGCTAGTTGACTTTCCTAATTGCTAGTTGACTTTTCCTAATCGCATGAACTGCTGCTGTAAGTGCCTTTTGGCATTCCGGGACCCAATTTGACACCTAGGAACATGCTAGGAACCCCGTAACATACCTAGTAACATGGTGACACATGCTCGGACTCATTTATGCACTGATTGAACTATATGTTAGACTTGTTGAGCTTTAACACGTGTTAAGTATTGTTTGCATGAATTGTATGTTAGAGTGTATGAGGTTAACACGTGGGGTGTCAGGTCACCAATGGGATGTCGAGTCTGGTCCAAATGGTCGGTTAAGCAGTCAAGACGTTTTCAAATGAACTTGGTTATGGTCTGGACATATAGGGACTAATTAACCTACGGGTTATTAGTCTAAGTACTTATAACTATCATATGTTAGGTCGCCACTACACGGGGCTAGCATAGCTTGCTGATTTTAATTACTTACAAGTAACGCAACCTAAGGTGAGTTCACGGCCCCACTTTCTTGGTTTTACTTTTGGGGGAGAAAACATGCGTCGAACTATGTTTTGGGAACTATTGTCATACTATGGGTTATTACGGGTTACTATGCGATCTTTTAAAGTCCCGGGGGAAACCATGAATGTGCGGGGTAGCACAACGGGGGAAATGTGGATAGATCTATTGGGTCTGACAAACCCCACTCGACGGCTTGTAGGGCCGGGCGGGTGCATATTGTCTCGAACTAGTAACATTGGTAACATTACGAAACACACACTCGGGCCGAACATTTGGTAATAGTCTAGTAATGGTTTTCCAATCGTAGTAGTAACAAAACATACGCCTAGCTAGCGTACTTTGGTTGAACTTATCATAGTATTGACAGATTGAACTTGGTACACTTTTGGAACTTGGTAACTTTTATTAAAACCTGTGAACTCACCGGCATTGTGTGCTGACGTACTTTTGGCATGTTTTTCTCAGGTCGCTAAGGTAGCATCGCAGGGCTTAGGCGCACGCGTCTGCACGGCGTCTAGTTTACGGTTCATGGTTTTTGATTGTCGAACAAGTTTGAATACTTTTGGGTTTCAAGTTGTAAAACAAATGCTTCCGCTGTTATGTCATGGTTTAAACTTGTGTTTTTAAATTTACGTATGTTTATATAGTGTTGTTTATTGTGACCGTTGACTTGGATCCTGGTTTGTCACGCGCCTCGCGGTAAAACCCCGCAGGTGGAATTTGAGGGTGTGACAAAAACAAATAAAATCTAACATGTTAAATCTAGATGAAACAATAAATAAAAAATAAAAGAAAAATCCAAACAACAAACAAATAGAATATTAAATAACTAAAATAAACTTACTATTGATCACTTCATTAAGGTCAAAATTACATAGTTCTTCATCTGTAAATAGAAGTTGTTCATCAGATTGTTTTTTGTCTGTAGATGCACTACAACCTTTATCCAACGCTGAAATTAACATGTTAAAAAACAGTATTACTTAACCATTTCAATGTAAATTAATCATAATGAACAATTATAAGTTTTAAGATAAAAAAAGTTAAATAAACTTACCTTTGATTACTTTATCCATTTCAAAATTTAACAAATCTGTATCGGAAATAGAATCATGTTCAACAGATCATTTTCGGTTTGTAGATGAACTACTGGATTTATCCATTGCTTAATTCTGGACAATTGGAATGGTGGATCTGGGCTGATGAAGATGGTCACAAGTGTAGTTATAATTATAATAATAATAATAAATAATAATGTAATTAAAGTGTGCTTTTTTTAAAATTGCTATTATATCCTTGGTTTTGTCTTTTATATAGAAAATAAACGGTTTCTTGTCCTCATTACACATTTTCACTTTATCATATCTCTCTCTCTCTCTCTAATTCTCTGAACAAAAACATTTACCCAAAACTTAGGGTTTCTGATGGAGATATCAAATGAAGATATTACAAAGACGAAAATCATACAATCTAAGGAGATAGTTTTTAAATTTCTATTCGCTATTATGTTTACTACTCTTAAGAAGATTAACGTTATTTTTTTATATATCAACAATAAAAACAAATAGATCTCTTAAAATAGATTCTCAGGAAGGTGTTCATTCAGATATTGAAACAGATTCTCAAAAAATCATTATGAGAAACGATGAAGTGAAACCACTTAATGTTGATCATACAACTGTTAAAGCATTGCCTTCTATCAAAGTTAAGTTCAAATTACTTGGCAATAATGATAACACAGGTATATATTACTTTTATACTTTGAATTATAAATCGATATGTGTTGTTCATGTTAAACTATAATAATATATATGATGACTGATGAATCACATAAACAATAAGATATTTATTTGACATATGCATATATTTTACATAGTTACATTTGCTCGAAAATGCATATGGAATTTGATTTTAAGTTTTTCATCGAATAAATGTGGTTTGAATATATTTTTGATAACATGAATGGACTAAACATTAAGCATTTGAGGTTCTATTGTGTATTATATGATAAATGTAGGAAGGAAGATGAAAATGAATTGTTAATAATTTTGTTTTAAAACCTGTCTATAGATGTAGATGTTTGAGAAAGTGGTTATGAAGTAAATACCCATGTTGAAGTCGTTGAACAAATATTGTTTTTTCTTTTTAACAAAGCTTAGAAATGCCATGAGATGTGTAAGTAATTTTAACATAGATTTTAACATAGATATTACTTACACATCTTATGGTATTTCTAAGCATCTGTTGCGCCTATTCATGCGTCTCTGCTAAATGCACGTCCGTTTTCTGAGTTTACGCAGAGGAACATATTTTAGGTAATATGGCTACGGATTTTAAATTTTTTTATTTCAGCTCGAGTTCAAACAGATTTAAGAACATAACAAGGTACTTTACTTAAAACGCTTAACATGTAGCGATATATTATTATTTTAGCAATTTAAGAAACAACTTTAGTAAATTGTTATATTAGTGCTTGGAAATATTTAAATTAGTTTATAACATTATAAATTTTTTGTATTAATGTTTTTAATATCAAATTATATAATTCGTGTTGTCATAGGAAAAGTGCAAGAAAAAAAGAATTTATCACTGAAACGAAAAAGGGGGAGACAAACGAAATTCAAGGGATATATCCATTTTTACATCACATTCTGAATTATTGCCAGCTTCTAAGGATTTTATTGAAGGTAAAATTAGTTTAAGTAATCTCCACTGCAACTGTTAATGTCACACCCTCAAATTTCCACAAGCGGAGTTCTACCGCGAGGCGTGTGACACACCAGGATCCAAGTCAACGGTCACAATAAACGACATCTAAATGTAAAAACATACGTAAATAGAAACCATGCATTCAATTAAAACGAACATTCAACAGTGCGGAAGCATTCAAAGTTTACAAAAGTCATGCGTAAGTAAAAAACATAAGGAAACGTGCATGAATGACCCTAGACGCGAGATGACTCCAGTGCGACTCCGTGCGCCTATCTGACAGCTGCTACCTTAGCGACCTGAGAAAACATGCTAAAAGAGTCAACATATAATGCTGGTGAGTTCACAGGTTTTATTTAAACGTTTAAAGTGATCCTTCGAAAACCGTTACCATCACTGTTACTACTATGCTTGTGAGAACGCTAGCTAGGCGCAGAATAAGATACTCATACGGGTGAAACCATTGCTGACTATGTCGTTTACTGACCCTTAATTCCTATGGACTACCGTCATCACCGGTAGGCCTTGTTTTATTAGAGACAATATGCACCCGCCCGGCCTCCAGCGGTCGAGTGGGGCTTGTCAGTTCCCAATAGCGCTATCCACATTTCCCCGCCATATTCCCATGTTAGTGGTTTCTAAGGGACTTTTTGATGAACCGTATAGTAACAATATGTAAGCCATAGTATAACGTGAAAACGAGTCATAAGTCATAAAAGAGTTTAAGATGAAAACGAGCCATAAGTCATAAAAGAGTTTTAAGCATGTTTCTCCCCCGAAAGCAAAAACCGTAAATGTGGGGCCGTGAACTCACCTTAGGTTGCGTCTTCCGTTAACAAGTAAACCGTTTATGTGATATGAGTAAACCGTTTGTATGATATGATAGCCCCAACTAGTGGCGACCTATCATAAGATATGTATCAAGTTAGACTAATAACCCATCGGGTTCATTAGTCCCTAAGTCCAGTCCATGACCATTATGTGTCCGAAAAATGTGTTTGACCGACAACCAGACTACGTAAGACAAGACTCGACATCCCATTGGTGACCCGACATTCCACGTGTTCATCTCATACACAAACATATACAAATCATGCAACTTAGTACTTAACATGTGTTAAAAGTTCAACGAGTCTAACACATAGGTCAAATAACGCACAAATAAGTCCAAACACGTGTTACTACGTTACTAGACATGTCACGGGGTTCCTAGCATGTTCCTAGGTGTCAAATCGGGCTTCGGAATGTCAAAATACACTTATAAGAGCAGTACACGCGATTAGGAACTTAGCATGCAATTAGGAAAAGTCAATTGGTGATTAGGATTGGTCAACAAGCGATTGTGATGCTAATCGCCTACCTTAGCAGGCGATTGAGGGCGTAATCGCCCCTTAAGGGGCCTAATCGCCTTCCACATCAGGCGATTAGGATGGCTAATCGCCTGCAGCTGCTGCGCGACGCAATTTCGCGCGTTTAACCCTCCAAATCAGATCCAAAACATGTGTAAACACCCAATATCAATCCTAACACATTAACAAACATATTTCAAGCAAAACTCCTAAGTTTTCATCATTCTAACAGTCCCGAATGCGAGCGTTTTCCCAAAATAGTAAACTTAACATGTAATCATCACATCAACATGCAAGAACTTGCCCTAAATAGCAAATATCCAGATTTCCTCACATGATCACGTTGTCCGATAGTATCCTACTGCTCTAGCATCATCCTAAAGCAAACCCTAACATCATACAATCAACAACACACCTCATAGCATCCTTAATCATTTAAAATCATCCAAATGGGTCAAAACATCAAACATCAACAACACACAACCAAAACCATTGAAACTCCTAGGACATCATCATACTAACTCATAACAGCCATAAACACCTTAATAACACAAGAACAATCATGTTTCAATCCTAAAAATCCTACCTTTAAGCACATATAACACGCATAAAGGTTTGGGTTTGTTTAAAAACAGTTTTTAATGGATTTTCAAAGACAAAAACATTTAGAAGTCAGGTCTGGACTTTTAGGGAACAAAATATAATCATTTAAAGGTTTGGGTTTGAAGAACACACCTTGGATTTAGGAGAAAATGATAGGTAAAGCTTGGAAATGGTTGTTTTGATGCAAAAACGAGTTCCAGAGGGTGTTTGTGTGTTGGTATGGGTTATGGAATGGCTAGGGTTGCACAAATGGTGTTTTAGAGGTCAAGGGTGGTATTTATAGGCGTTTCTAGTCGTTTAAAACACGTCAGGCGATTGTGCAGCCTTAGCAGGCGATTAGGGCTGCTACTCGCCTACCTTATCAGGCGATTAGCCCCAATCGCCCTTTAACATAGCCCAATCGCCCCCTAAGCCTTGCTAATCGCCCTACTGTAGGCAATTAGGCTTCCCTAATCGCCTGGAGGGCCTGGTCTTGGGTATTTGGCGCGTTAAACCCCGTTTTAACATATGTTAACACGTTTTCACATACCGACAAGTCACATAATGATTATAAACACATAATACATGTAAACAAACACGTTCACACTCGTTCACCAATTCACGGGACTCGAGACCTGCGTGTGTTAAAACCCCAATGATGTACGACTCGACTCGACTGAGCCTGTCATGTGTTATGTATGTACGACTCGCTAAGGTAGACTTACTGAGTTTTCAAAAAGTTAATTACCGGAGTTTTCCGGGTGTCACATCATCCCCCTGTTGAAAGTATTTCGTACCGAAAATTTCCCGAAGTCGAAGAGAGAGAACAAGTAAGAAGAAAAATTTTTCCGGGTCGTCACATCATCCCCCTGTTGAAAGGAATCTCGTCCCGAGATTCTTTCGGCTTGAACAGTGATGAGTGTCGACCTCTGTGTGCCCTAACGTTTCCTCAAAATACAACGAGTGAAGGTCATGAACCAGAACGTGACAGTAACAACCGAGAAACCACTTCCCCAAATGTGAACATAAGACTAGAGACCCCCCGATCGAAGGCCTACTGGAGACTACTATGATCGGTATAACTAACCCACTGGTACCGTCCAAGTAGCATCCCCAAAGGACCCTCATCGACCCAACGAATGAGAAACAGAGACCAAACCATAAAGAAAACACCCGATGACACGAACACACAACGATGCGGATAAGAGTAAAACCAAAGTGTAACAGGAGATAAGAAAGAATACGTACAGGTAACAGTGTCTGGGTCCACCTGGTTCTCCCTAGCACCAATCACATAAGCATGAGCACGAGTAATCCGACCACCGCCTTCATTGTCTCCATCCTTCCCTGCAGTCCCTGTGCCCCCTTGATTCAACTTTGGGCAATTTCGCCTGACATGTCCTGCTTCGCCGCAATTAAAACACTCTCGATTTCCCCGAGGAACAGGAGTGGGGGTAACCGCTTGAGTCTGCCTTGGTTGCAGATTGACTCTACAGTCCTTAACATGGTGACCAAACAGATGACACCGGTGACAGCGGGACTTACCACAACTACCTATGTGATGAAATCCACACTGACTACACCTTGGGAGGTTTCCCGCATACCCACCTTGCTTCTGACCGAACGACGACTTCGAAGCTTCAAGCCTCACTGTCTGCTGATGCACTTCGGCTGTGGCTACATCCTTCTCGGAATTCTCCCGTTTCCTTTTGTTGTTCTCAGTTCCTCCAAAGATGTGGGGCTCACACTCCATGAACACCTTAAAAGTACACACCTGCTGGCCTAGAGGAGGTGGCGGTGGAGGATAAACGACATTTCCACCGTCGCCTTGCTGAGCGGTCTGATAAGCAGCAAGAGCAGCAGTCACCTGTTGCTGGATTAAGTCCTTCAGCGCTTCTGGGGTTATGTTGATGCTATCACGACTCTCGTCACCACTGTGTTCACCACGACTTCCAGACATCTTCTGCCGAAACAAGAACAAAACTCTCAGACCCATCACCCACGCTAAACCAAGAGAATACAAAAAGTCCAGGATTGGGTCCAAATGTGACCATTAATCCCAACCTGAGATCCACCAAGTCTTCCATGCATTTCAACTTATGATTTCGTGTGCACCCGAAATGATAAATTGCTCTACATGGTCCTCAAGGCGTGCCCCGAGCTTGAACCTCAAGTCGCCCGGTACCCACATCTTAGGAAGATATAACCAACTCAAAAGATCAACAAACAAGTTCCCTTGACTGTAAGCCCGAAGAAGAAGATAAGATGGAGCTAGGAATAATCAAGAATGAGATAGGTAATATGACACTGTGTGGTAAGGATACCGACACCCCGACAAGGTTAGTATGTTTACCAAAAGACACGACTCAAGTGTATGTGACCGTCTAGTGTGTGAGACTCGGCTATAGTCCAGACTCTACATGCAGTCCTAGTTCACTATAACCATTGGCTCTGATACCAATCTGTCACACCCTCAAATTTCCACAAGCGGAGTTCTACCGCGAGGCATGTGACACACCTGGATCCAAGTCAACGGTCACAATAAACGACGTCTAAATGTAAAAACATACGTAAATAGAAACCATGCATTCAATTAAAACCAACATTCAACAGTGCGGAAGCATTCAAAGTTTACAAAAGTCATGCGTAAGTAAAAACATAAGTTTAACATAAGGAAACGTGCATGAATGACCCTAGACGCGAGACGACTCCAGTGCGACTCCGTGCGCCTATCTGACAGCTGCTACCTTAGCGACCTGAGAAAACATGCTAAAAGAGTCAACATATAATGCTGGTGAGTTCACAGGTTTTATTTAAACATTTAAAGTGATCCTTCGAAAACCGTTACCAACACTGTTACTACTATGCTTGTGAGAATGCTAGCTAGGCGCAGAATAAGATACTCATATGGGTGAAACCATTGCTGACTATGCCGTTTACTGACCCTTAATTCCTATGGACTACCGTCATCACCGGTAGGCCTTGTTTTATTAGAGACAATATGCACCCGCCCGGCCTCCAGCCGTCGAGTGGGGCTTGTCAGTTCCCAATAGCGCTATCCACAGTTCCCCGCCATATTCCCATGTTAGTGGTTTCTAAGGGACTTTTTGATTAACCGTATAGTAACAATATGTAAGCCATAGTATAACGTGAAAACGAGTCATAAGTCATAAAAGAGTTTAAGATGAAAACGAGCCATAAGTCATAAAAGAGTTTTAAGCATGTTTCTCCCCCGAAAGCAAAAACCGTAAATGTGGGGCCGTGAACTCACCTTAGGTTGCGTCTTCCGTTAATAAGTAAACCGTTTATTTGATATGAGTAAACCGTTTGTATGATATGATAGCCCCAACTAGTGGCGACCTATCATAAGATATGTATCAAGTTAGACTAATAACCCGTCGGGTTCATTAGTCCCTAAGTCCAGTCCATGACCATTATGTGTCTGAAAAATGTGTTTGACCGACAACCAGACTACGTAAGACAAGACTCGACATCCCATTGGTGACCCGACATTCCACGTGTTCATCTCATACACAAACATATACAAATCATGCAACTTAGTACTTAACATGTGTTAAAGTTGAACGAGTCTAAAACATAGGTCAAATAACGCAAAAATAAGTCCAAACACATGTTACTACGTTACTAGACATGTCACGGGGTTCCTAGCATGTTCCTAGGTGTCAAATCAGGCTTCGGAATGTCAAAATACACTTATAACAGCAGTACACGCGATTAGGAACTTAGCATGCAATTAGGAAAAGTCAATTGGTGATTAGGATTGGTCAACAGGCGATTGTGATGCTAATCGCCTACCTTAGCAGGCGATTGAGGGCCTAATCGCCCCTTAAGGGGCCTAATCGCTTTCCACATCAGGCGATTAGGATGGCTAATCGCCTGCAGCTGCTGCGCGACGCAATTTCGCGCGTTTAACCCTCCAAATCAGATCCGAAACATGTGTAAACACCCAATATCAATCCTAACACATTAACTAACATATTTCAAGCAAAACCCCTAAGTTTTCATCATTCTAACAGTCCCGAATGCGAGCGTTTTCCCAAAATAGTAAACTTAACATGTAATCATCACATCAACATGCAAGAACTTGCCCTAAATAGCAAATATCCAGATTTCATCACATAATCACGTTGTCCGATAGTATCCTACTGCTCTAGCATCATCCTAAAGCAAACCCTAACTTCATACAATCAACAACACACCTCATAGCATCCTTAATCATTCAAAATCATCCAAATGGGTCAAAACATCAAACATCAACAACACACAACCAAAACCATCCAAACTCCTAGGACATCATCATACTAACTCATAACAACCATACACACCTTAATAACACAAGAACAATCATGTTTCAATCCTAAAAATCCTACCTTTAAGCACATATAACACATATAACACGCATAAAGGTTTGGGTTTGTTTAAAAACAGTTTTTAATGGATTTTCAAAGACAAAAACATTTACAAGTCAGGTCTGGACTTTTAGGGAACAAGATTTAATCATTTAAAGGTTTGGGTTTGAAGAACACACCTTGGATTTAGGAGAAAATGATGGGTAAAGCTTGGAAATGGTTGTTTTGATGCAAAAACGAGTTCCAGAGGGTGTTTGTGTGTTGGTATGGGTTATGGGATGGCTAGGGTTGCACAAATGGTGTTTTAGAGGTCAAGGGTGGTATTTATAGGCGTTTCTAGTCGTTTAAAACACGTCAGGCGATTGTGCAGCCTTATCAGGCGATTAGGGCTGCTAATCGCCTACCTTATCAGGCGATTAGCCCCAACCGCCCTTTAACACAGCCCAATCGCCCCCTAAGCCTTGCTAATCGCCCTCCTGTAGGCGATTAGGCTTCCCTAATCACCTGCAGGGCCTGGTCTTGGGTATTTGGCGCGTTAAACCCCGTTTTAACATATGTTAACACGTTTTCACATACCTACAAGTCACATTATGATTATAAACACATAATACATGTAAACAAACACGTTCACACTCGTTCACCAATTCCCGGGACTCGAGACCTGCGTGTGTTAAAACCCCAATGATGTACGACTCGACTCGACTGACCCTGTCATGTGTAATGTATGTACGACTCGCTAAGGTAGACTTACTGAGTTTTCAAAAAGTTAATTACCGGAGTTTGCCGGGGGTCACAGTTAAACATAGTGGCAGTTAGACACAGCAACAATTGTTAACACAACAAGTTAAACATGCTCCTATAGGTTGTTTGCTAAGTTGTTAACATGGCAAAAATAAATTTACATGTTTTACAGCTGTGGCGAAATCGACAGCTCCAGCAAGTTATATTCAACAGCAGCAGAGGCGAAATCGACAACCCATTTTGGTTACAATTTTTGCACATCTTACTTCAGTTTTGAACACATTTCGGCACTAAATTGACTGTAGTTTCTAACACATTTTTGTTACAGTTTATGACATATTTTTGCGACACTTTTTTATGGAATTTATCATAAACACAAGATAATTTGAAAATAATATTGTAAGGAATGTTTTACTAAAATTATTACAATAAATTTACATGTTTTACAGCTTTGGCGAAATCAACAGCCGCTGCAGGTTATAATCAACAGCAGCGGAGGAGAAAATCGACAGCTGCAGCAGGTTATATTCAACAGCAGCAAAGGCGAAATCGACAGCCCATTTCGGTTACAGTTTTCGCACATCTTACTGCATTTTTGAACATATTTCGGCACTAAAGTGGCTGTAGTTTTTAACATATTTTTGTTGCAGTTTGTGACCCATTTCGGCTACAGTTTGGCACACTTTGTTGCAGTTTTTTATCCCTTTCGATTTTGAAAACTGCAGCAAATTGTGCCACAAATGCAACTGAAATGGGTCAAATGCAGTTTTCAACACATTTCGTTACTAACTTGGCTGTAAATCACATTTGAATTTAATTGACGTAATTAGGTTAAAAATCTGATAAACTCTACAATAACAAGAATATTTAACATGTTAAACAATTTTAATTTAATATGTGAAATATTTTAACTGTTAAGTTTTACAAGAAGGTAGGAAACTCAAACATAAATAAAATAATTAAACATGTTAAAGTTAAACTTCCAGGTATCTTCAAATAAACAAATTAAGCGAAACTAGTTGGGAACAATAGCCAAGACTTATCTAGAATCAGATATATAACACAATTATAAAGAAGAGATTAAAGGTTTTGAATTTAAAAAGAACAAACCGCAACAGGCAATCTGGAACAATTAATAATACCCTAAAATGGTAGCTAAAACAATTTAACATGTTAAAGGTGTTAATTAGCATGTTATAACTGAAACTAAACCTGATACAAAACAATTTAACATGTTTGATTCAATATTTGTTTCATAAAAACCTAATTACACAGGTTCTTACAAATAAAACCCTAATTAACAGTCTAACTATACAGATTCTTACAAATCAAATCCTAATTACCGATTCAACAATATAAGAGGTAATTTAATACAAATTTGAGAAATTCAGCTAGACAGATCAGATCTACCAACCTACTGATATTTACTGCACATCAACAGATCCGAATAAAGCTAAACCAAAAAACAACCTGTTTTATGCAAAACATAGATAAATTATTTTAGTTGTAAACAAAATTGTTTCTCAGTAAAATCAACAAAACAGATCAGATCTATAAACCTACTGCAACCAGAAAATCGATATTAACAGATCCAAATAGTATACAATACCTAGATTAATCTCCATCTGTTGTTGTTTGTAGATCGATCAAAGCAAAACACGAGTGAATGTAGCAATCGAAGCTGTGATCTAGAGCTTGTTTGTTACTGATAATAATAATGTTAGAGAAAGATAGAAGAAGAAATCGAGAAGAGAGATATATAGAGAGAGAGAGCAGAGAGAGAGAGAGAGAGAGAAAGCAGAAGAGATAGAGAGTGAAAGGGAAGATTGCAGGAGATAGAGAGAGAGAGAGTAGAGAGAGAAAGTAAAGTGAAAAGTATTTTTTTTAAATTCCAATTATACCCTTGGCTAAAAATTAAGCTTATGATTAATTGGTTCGATCTTATCCAGTGATTTTCATAATCCAAGGGTTCTAAGAGGGGTTCCCTAGTTCCCCATTGAACCTTTCACTATATATATATATATTATAAATAAAAAAATAAAACAAACTTAAATTGGGTTTTGGATGAAAATGACAAAAAAAGAAATACATACGTAAAATGACAAAAATACCCCTGACTTAACTGACTTTTCTTAACGAAGTTAGGAGTTTGAATGAAAATGACAAAAAAAAGGAAACCTTAAGGACACATATGGGAAAAAAAAAACTATTTGTACTAAAGAGACATTTTTTGACAAACCTCAGAGACTAAATTGACAATTAACTATAAACAAAAAAACATATAACCACGCCAAGTAACAATAGAACACATAGTATGTTTGGCAATGAGTTTTTAAGAGCTTCAAGCTTTTAAGAAAAAGCTCCTACTCAATAAAAAGTCTTGTTTGATTGAAGGAGCTTGAAGCCTTTAGGTTAAGAGAAAAAGCTCTATAGTGAAAAGCTACCAGTACTAGCGTTTAAGAAAAAACTCCTACTATCTACAAGTTTTTAATGAGTAAATGACACAAATACCCATTATATCATAGAAAAAAAACATGCATACAATCTTTTAGTTAATACCCATTTTGGTCATTTTATACATTTTATTAAAAGCTCCAGCTACTCTGCCAAACACCAAAATATATTTAAAAAGCTACAACTACCAGCTCCTAGCCACCAGCTACCAGCTTACAACCACCAGCTAGTTTCGCCAAACATATTCATAGGGTATGTTTGGCAAGGAGCTTTTAGGAGCTCCAAGCTTTAAGAAAAAGCTCATACTCAATAAAAAACCTTGTTTGGTTGAAGGAGCTAGAAACTTTTAGGTTGGAGAAAAAGCTTTATAGTGAAAAGCTACTAGTACTAGCTTTTAAGAAAAAACTCTACTAGCTACAAGCTTTTAATTAGTAAATGACACATATTAATACTCAATTTATTTTAAAAATAAAATAAAAACCTTCTTTACAAGCTTTTAATTATGCCTATTTTGGTCATTTTATACATTTTATTAAAAGTTTCAGCTACTCTGCCAAACACCAAAATATATTTATAAAGCTTCCAGCTTACAGCTACCAGCCACCAGCTAGTTTTGCCAAACATACCCATAATGTCTTAAATATATTGTTAGTAAGCTATCAAATAGGAAAAACAGTGAAAACATATAACGGGAACAAATAATACCTTAAATAGACACACACAAGCTCTACATCAAAAAACAAACTCTAAACCTTAAACATCCTCCTAAAAGTCCTTAATCAATAAGCTACCAATGATCAACGGTACGTAGTCAATATGGTATTGGAAATGCATTGACTTTTCTATGACCACCAAGTCGGATCAGCCAGAAAGAAGATAAAGACGCCGCACACTGTGATCATTGCGGAAGGAATGTACATACCCGAGATGGATGCTTTAAGCTAGTCGGTTACCCAAAATGGTGGAACGTGAAAAATAAGCAAGAGAAAGCAAAACCAATGGCATCATGTGCAGAGACCGTGAGGAACCTGATTGCAAGCCTTACAAAAGAACAGTACGAGCAGCTTCAGAAACATTTTGCTGCAGAAAACAAGCCAGCACAGAGTGAGCCTCTTCGCACCGCAAACATGGCTGGTAAGTTAAGGGATGATGATAAGTGGATAGTGGATTCTGGATGAACGGAACACATTACTTACAGATCCGATGCCCTTGAGAATAGAACCAAATCTAGAAACGAGCCGCCCGAATTATTCCCAATGGAGAAAACGTACCGGTTGAGGGAAGGGGTAGCCACACCTTGCCAAATGGATCAAGAGTACAAGATGTTTTGCATGTTCCTAAATTCACCTTCAATCTCTTGTCTGTGAGCAAACTCACTAAATATCTAAATTGTACCGTTACATTTTTTTCCCAGTTTTTTTTATTATGCAGAGCTTGCCTTCGAGGAAATTGATTGGAATGGGTAGGTGCAAGGATGGTCTATATAAAATGGGGATGCTTGGGACTAGAAGAAAAGCTATGATGGTGAATGGTGATTTGTGGCATAAACGGCTCGGACATGCGGGAGACGATAAGTTATCTCATATAAATTTCCTCAATAATTTTTCATTTAAGAACAATGACAGTGTTTGTGATTCTTGCATGAAATCTAAGCTTACTAGAATGCCTTTTCCTACTAGCATAACTAAAACAAATGCTTGTTTCGACCTCAGTCATTGTGATATATGGGGTAGGTACCGTACGCCCTCATTTACAAAGGCCAACTATTTTTTGACAATAGTTGACAACTATAGTAGGGCAGTTTGGGTTTACCTTCTCAAGCATAAATTTGAAGCAAGCACGTGTCTAATGCATTTTCACAAGATGGTTAAAACACAATTTGAAAAGCACATAAAAAGGGTAAGGTGCGATAATGGTGGGGAATTTATTTCCATCCAAATGATGAATTTTTATGCGGAACAAGGAATCATGTTGGAAACAATGTGTCCGCATACCCCAAAACAAAACGGAGTCGTAGAAAGAAAACATAGGCACTTGCTTGATACGGCGCGTGCTCTCATGTTTGAGGCGAGTCTCCCGAAAAGATTTTGGGGAGAATGTGTTTTAACCGCGACATACAACATAAATAGGTTACCCTCAAAGGTCATCGAAGACAAAACTCCATACGAGTTGCTACATGGTGAGAAACCAAGCTACGAGCATATGAGGGTCTTAGGTTGCTTGGCGTATTATCGAAGCATTGAAACAAATGGAGACAAATTTGAGATAAGAGGTAGACCGGGTGTATTCATGGGGTATCCTAATGGCACAGAAGGGTATAAAATCTTCAATCCAAATGTAGATGCACGAAGTGCGACTAGTGATTGGATTAGCTTGTTTAACATATGTTAGATTGATTGCTGATGGGCCGAAGGTGAAATAAGTGGGCGAATGAAGAGATGTTATGGGCGAAGGTAAAAGATTGCTGAATAGAAGATCACATTCGTACCTTGTAGTGGGCGAATGTGGACATAGTCCACATTCGCACCATGTAAAGGGGTGAATGTGCAGACACTATATATAGATTTTGATGTTTTCTAAGTTAGAGAGAGTTTTAGAAAGTGTGTGTTTGAGGGTCAGGTTCGAGGTGATTTTGTAAAAGTGTTTAGAAGGTCTAGATAAACGTGTGAGTGATTGTAATCAAGTATTTGTGAAAGTTAATCTATGAAAAAGTCTTTGAAATGATGTTTTACGTGTTTTGATCCGAGTATTATCATTTTGTTCATATCTAGGGTTTCCGCACCTAGAATTGTGACTTGTATGATCATATTTTCCTGTTTTAGCTAAATTCTTTCAACTACAAAGTGGTATCAGAGTCATACGGATCATACAACAACAAAATTGATAATATCAGAGCTGATTTGGACATAATTTTGGTCAAAATACATCTGTTTTTGATTGAAAATGGTTTTTGAGTGTTTTTTATTGATTTAGAGTTGAATTTGGTGTTAAAATCAAGTTTTCCAAGAATTAAAGTTGTTCCAAATCAATTCCGAATCAAAACCTGATAAAGATCATCCAAATCCATAAACTTTTGAAAATCAGAGATCAAAATAACCGTTTTTAAAAAGTAAAATGGGCGAATCTGCAGTGTTGTGGGCGAACCTGACCTAGAGTGGGCGAGAGTGAGTGCTTTCTGGTCGAATATAGGCTTATTTTGGTCGAACCTGGAATTTTGTTTTTGAAGTTTTCACTTTCGGGTAAAGATTTCCACCTTCGAACGATCGGGCGGGCGAAAGTGGAAAGGGATTGGTCGAATATGAGATAAACTGGACGTACGAAAGTGAAAAGGGTCTAGACTGTTTTTACATTCTGTTCTGATTCTACATTCGGTTGTTATCCTTTGGACGAACGTGGACTTAAAAGGGACGAAAGTAGACCAGTTTGGGCGAACGTAGATTTGAGTTTGGAAAATTTTCTAAGTGCTGTGATTTTCGAAGTTCGTGAACATCATGTGGAATTTTCCGACTACCCCGAGACCAGCAACAACTCAACCACAACAGCAAGTGACGATGGACCCATGGACAGTGGCAGCCCAAAAGACGAGCACACAGTCTTCGCAAACCGATCAATTACATAGCGATGACTAGCTCGATGCCTCAGACTCCAGCACCACAACCTGACTATTGGGGAGTAGCAGCAGCGGTGGTAAATACTCAAACTACCAATGCTATTTCCACACTAATAAATGACTTATCTTCAGGTAGCCGGAATCGGCCACCTAAGCTCATGGATATGCAAGAATATAATCAGTGGCAGAAAAAGTTTAAGATCCATCTGGAAGGCATGGGAGTGGAGGGTGCAGAGGCATGGAGGATGATAGCTAGAGGTTACACTGCACCGGTTTTGGAGAACACCGGTGAGACAGTTCCTTTGGAGAGTATGTCAGAGGAGGAGAAAAAGAAGTTTGCTGTGGAGAAGAAAGCTTATTCCCAGTTGACTCAGGCGATCACAAACGACTTACTACATCAGTTTGGGACATGCACTACGTCTAAGCAACTATGGGATGTGCTCAAGAAAAGGCATGATGGGAATGAGAAGACGAGAAGATTGAGGATGGAGGAGTTGCGAAAGGAGTTTGAGAATTTTACTTATGTTGGAAATGAAACTCTAAAAGAATTAACTCCTAGATATTGTCATTTACTAACTGAGTTGTCTAGTTATGGTATACAGATTCCTATGACAGATTTGGTGGACAAGTTTGCAGATGCTCTACCACCATTCTGGGATCAGCATGTTGAAGTTCTCAAAGAGAAGGATGCTTACAAATTCTGGACTATTAATGAGTTTGTGCAGAAGCTGGAGAACAAAGAGCTTGAGGAAAAGAGGAAAGCCAAAAGATCACAGATTCCTCAGAATCCAAGTTTATATTTTGGAGGTACTTCAGCACCAGTTGGAAACTCAAGTTCAGGAGGAGTAGTGGCACCACATGTTGCTTGTATCTCTAATGTCATGGAACCACCTAAACCAACCATCAACTACATCGCACAAACTTCATCCTACTCACAACCATTATACACACCACCACCACCACAACAACAATACAATAATTCCTACATTTCACCATTCTCTCCAATGCAACAAGCAGCATTCTATACTGCAAGCCAATCACAACAACCACCTCAACAAACACAATACATGAATCCAATGACTCAACCTAGTCAGCAACCAGTGGTGTTACAAACTTCTAATTTGGGCAATGTAACTGTTGAAGTTGCTCAGCAACATATTGCACTAGTCTCTGCAATGGTTTCATCTTATAATGGGTTGGTTGCAAGTCAAATTGGGAACAATAACTTGACCAATGAAGACTATGCACAGATCGACAAGGAAGAGATGGAATTGATTGATATTCAGTGGGCTTTTGCGAGTATTATGAGAAGGGCAACAGAGTTTATTGAGAAGACGGGTAGGACTGATTTGGGAACCTCTCCAAATACAACCTACGGGTTCAACAAGGAGAAGGTGACTTGTTTTAATTGTGGAGGGAAAGGTCACTTCAAACGGGAATGCACCCAGCCACCAAAACAAGGTAACAGAAACCCTTTCAATGCAAGCTATCAAAACCGTCAACAACAAAACCAAAACCAAGTTTCGTACCAAAGTAACAACAACTATCAAAACCAAAACAATTACCAAAATCGACAAAATCCCTCTAATAACAACCAGAACAGACAACCAAACACAACAAACCAGACTCAAAACCAATCACCAAACAACACTAACCGAACAGTCATACCGATTACTACACCAAATGAAACCCAACAGAACACAAATCAGAATCAAGCTTTAGTGATCCAGCAGGATGAACGGTTTGACTGGTCTGGGATGCAAATTGGTGTTGAGGAGATTACAACTGGTGGGAATGTGGCTTGTGTTGCCCGACAGGTTGAAACTGAGGAGTCAGTGATAGTTGATAAGAAGGAAGAAAATGAGGTTGAAATTGATGAATCTGAGGTAGAAGTGGAAGTGGAAACTGAGCCTGTTGAGGTTAAAGCTGAGGAGGCAAATTCTGGAGTGGTGATTGACACAGTTTCTGATGTTCCTGAGGAGTGTGAATCAGTTTATTCAGATTCAGACAGTGAATCAGATGCAGAAGCGAGTGTTACTTCCTTGGATGATGATATTGATCAGTTGCTAGCAGAAGCAGATTTTCTGAAGACGAGGAAGTCGTGCATTGCTGATGATGCTTTCACCAGGATCGATTATTCCAAGTTTTTCGATGGAAAGGAAGCTCAGTTTGCTTTGATGGCCATGACAGATCCTCCTAAACCTGTAAGTTCTGAGTGTAGCACTGATGTTACTAGTGATAAATACTGTGGTACTTGTGATAGATTGACAGATGAAAATAAAGAACTTCGCGTTCAACGTGATAATGCTATCATCAACTGTCAATCTACTCGGAAAGAATTGATTGCTTTTAACAAAGTACTTGATGGATATAAAAAGGACATTTCCGACTTGAAAAACACTCTTTCATTAAAACAACTTGCAATTAATAACTATATCAATGAAATTGAAAATACAAAGTTGGAAATGGCCGCCATTAAGTGTTTTGCTGAAAAAGTCAATAAGAAGTTGGAAAGTTATAAGCACATTGCTTATGTGGTAGACCACATCATTGATGATCAAACCACTAATTACAAGTCTGTGCCTTCTCCGGTGCTCTTTGAAAATCACAATTGTCATCAAGTGACACCGGAGAGCTCGGTAAAATCAGACTCATCATCGGAAAATGAATCTAATACCTCGAGTATTGGTGATCTACATTCCGATGTGAGGCCGATTTTAGGTTTGAATGATGAGGGTGTTACAGTTGAGAGCGTTGATTCAGACTCTGAGAGTGATGATTCTGGTAGTCACCAAAGTGCTAATGTATGTGAAATTCCAAAAGAAAATCACATCATTACTAATGAACCAGTGTCATCATCTCAGCATGTGCATCCAATGGCAAATGCGCATCGTGAGAAACAGTCTGAAAAGAATGTGATTAAGAAAGAAATTGAGAAAACTGTTAAGAATGAACCTTGTGACAAACCAGTCAAGGTGTTTTATCGGATGGAAGGATCCGATAAGATCATCTCTGACGAGGAATTTCCAATAAAAAATGCTAACTATGCTAAAATTGATAAGATTTGGCAAGAAAGCACCATTTGGTTCCCAAAACATGAGAGAACAAATGAAATTCCACCTGCCATTTTAAAGAAATTGTTTTTGGATGTTCCTCAAGAACCAAAGGTTCATGTCACAGAGTTCATTAAACCCAAAAACAAAGCAAACGGTTTTCATGAGCCTGCTTACTCGAAAGGGCCACTCCCTGAGAGTTTGAGGAACAAACAGTATAATGATCAATATCCTGTTCGATCATTTGCTCAACCGAATGCTCCTAATGTTTTTGAGGAATAACGTGCATGCTTTAAATGCAGGGAGAGAGGGCATTTACTTGCTCACTGCCCGTATGTAAAGCATAAGAGGCACGAAGTTGAAGTGAGGAATTCCATGAGGAAACCGATTGATCATTACATACCACCACACAGACGTGTTGTTCCTCAACAACAACAATTTTACAATCAAAACAATTTTTATCAAACGAGGAACAATCGTCCAGTTCAGTATGATCGCGGAAATCGGATTGCTATGGAACATTCATGGAGAAAACAAGTGGTGAACACAACAAATGATAGGCAAAAGGTTCCTCCAAAACCTATTGTCAAGTCAAATGTTGGACCTAAGTCTGTTAAATCAGATAAGGTAACCAAGAAAGTTTCTTTTGCAAACAATGTTTAGAAATAGACTGAGACCCCAAAGTCTCAGATTCGTATCTTGAAAAGATCTAAACAATCTTGGACACCTAATGGTTCTCCAGGTGCCTCAACTTCAAAATCAAATGAGAAAAAGGAAAATGTTTTGAATGATCCTAAAAAGGTCGATCCAAAACAAAGTGTTGATAAGAATGTTTCTTTGAACAATGATATTCCAAGACCCAAGACTCAGGCTTGGGTCCCCCGAAAGAACTAACTGTTTTACTTGATGTGTGCAGGGAGCTTCAGCTGGCCCTATTAGCAGTCTTTGGATTGTTGATAGTGGAGCTTCAGGCCACATGACCGGGGATCTTGCGTTGCTGTTCGACGTGAAGAATATTAATGGTGGATATGTTGCATTTGCTGGGAATAAAGGCGGATATATCACTATGGAAGGGAGCGTGAGTAATGGGATTGTGAGTTTTGGGAGGATATCATATGTGAAGCAGATAGACTATAATCTGTTGAGCGTCAGTCAAATCTGTGATAAACAATTCACTGTTCATTTTGATGACAAATCCTGCTGCATTCTCAAACCAGGCTTCAAAATTCCAAAGGAGTGGGTAATGTTGAAGGCACCTCGCGTCAACAATCTCTATATTCTTGATATGTCCAAGGCGATGACATCCCAGGGGCAAATAACATGTTTTCTATCCAAGGCAACCGAGAAGGAATCGATAATGTGGCACCGAAGAATGGGGCACATTCATCTGAGAAAAATGAATCATCTTGTGAAGAATGGGCTTGTCGATGGAGTAAACGTGAAACATTTCCATCTGAATGATAAGTGTGTAAGTTGTAAGAAGGGGAAACAACACAGACAGTCCCACAAAGTAAACACAACAAACCAGACTCAAAACCAATCACCAAACAACACTAACCGAACAGTCATACCGATTACTACACCAAATGAAACCCAACAGAACACAAATCAGAATCAAGCTTTAGTGATCCAGCAGGATGAACGGTTTGACTGGTCTGGGATGCAAATTGGTGTTGAGGAGATTACAACTGGTGGAAATGTGGCTTGTGTTGCCCGACAGGTTGAAACTGAGGAGTCAGTGATAGTTGATAAGAAGGAAGAAACTGAGGTTGAAATTGATGAATCTGAGGTAGAAGTGGAAGTGGAAACTGAGCCTGTTGAGGTTAAAGCTGAGGAGGCAAATTCTGGAGTGGTGATTGACACAGTTTCTGATGTTCCTGAGGAGTGTGAATCAGTTTATTCAGATTCAGACAGTGAATCAGATGCAGAAGCGAGGTTACTTCCTTGGATGATGATATTGATCAGTTGCTAGCAGAAGCAGATTTTCTGAAGACGAGGAAGTCGTGCATTGCTGATGATGCTTTCACCAGGATCGATTATTCCAAGTTTTTCGATGGAAAGGAAGCTCAGTTTGCTTTGATGGCCATGACAGATCCTCCTAAACCTGTAAGTTCTGAGTGTAGCACTGATGTTACTAGTGATAAATACTGTGGTACTTGTGATAGATTGACAGATGAAAATAAAGAACTTCGCGTTCAACGTGATAATGCTATCATCAACTGTCAATCTACTCGGAAAGAATTGATTGCTTTTAACAAAGTACTTGATGGATATAAAAAGGACATTTCCGACTTGAAAAACACTCTTTCATTAAAACAACTTGCAATTAATAACTATATCAATGAAATTGAAAATACAAAGTTGGAAATGGCCGCCATTAAGTGTTTTGCTCAAAAAGTCAATAAGAAGTTGGAAAGTTATAAGCACATTGCTTATGTGGTAGACCACATCATTGATGATCAAACCACTAATTACAAGTCTGTGCCTTCTCCGGTGCTCTTTGAAAATCACAATTGTCATCAAGTGACACCGGAGAGCTCGGTAAAATCAGACTCATCATCGGAAAATGAATCTAATACCTCGAGTATTGGTGATCTACATTCCGATGTGAGGCCGATTTTAGGTTTGAATGATGAGGGTGTTACAGTTGAGAGCGTTGATTCAGACTCTGAGAGTGATGATTCTGGTAGTCACCAAAGTGCTAATGTATGTGAAATTCCAAAAGAAAATCACATCATTACTAATGAACCAGTGTCATCATCTCAGCATGTGCATCCAATGGCAAATGCGCATCGTGAGAAACAGTCTGAAAAGAATGTGATTAAGAAAGAAATTGAGAAAACTGTTAAGAATGAACCTTGTGACAAACCAGTCAAGGTGTTTTATCGGATGGAAGGATCCGATAAGATCATCTCTGACGAGGAATTTCCAATAAAAAATGCTAACTATGCTAAAATTGATAAGATTTGGCAAGAAAGCACCATTTGGTTCCCAAAACATGAGAGAACAAATGAAATTCCACCTGCCATTTTAAAGAAATTGTTTTTGGATGTTCCTCAAGAACCAAAGGTTCATGTCACAGAGTTCATTAAACCCAAAAACAAAGCAAACGGTTTTCATGAGCCTGCTTACTCGAAAGGGCCACTCCCTGAGAGTTTGAGGAACAAACAGTATAATGATCAATATCCTGTTCGATCATTTGCTCAACCGAATGCTCCTAATGTTTCTGAGGAATAACGTGCATGCTTTAAATGCAGGGAGAGAGGGCATTTACTTGCTCACTGCCCGTATGTAAAGCATAAGAGGCACGAAGTTGAAGTGAGGAATTCCATGAGGAAACCGATTGATCATTACATACCACCACACAGACGTGTTGTTCCTCAACAACAACAATTTTACAATCAAAACAATTTTTATCAAACGAGGAACAATCGTCCAGTTCAGTATGATCGCGGAAATCGGATTGCTATGGAACATTCATGGAGAAAACAAGTGGTGAACACAACAAATGATAGGCAAAAGGTTCCTCCAAAACCTATTGTCAAGTCAAATGTTGGACCTAAGTCTGTTAAATCAGATAAGGTAACCAAGAAAGTTTCTTTTGCAAACAATGTTCAGAAATAGACTGAGACCCCAAAGTCTCAGATTCGTATCTTGAAAAGATCTAAACAATCTTGGACACCTAATGGTTCTCCAGGTGCCTCAACTTCAAAATCAAATGAGAAAAAGGAAAATGTTTTGAATGATCCTAAAAAGGTCGATCCAAAACAAAGTGTTGATAAGAATGTTTCTTTGAACAATGATATTCCAAGACCCAAGACTCAGGCTTGGGTCCCCCGAAAGAACTAACTGTTTTACTTGATGTGTGCAGGGAGCTTCAGCTGGCCCTATTAGCAGTCTTTGGATTGTTGATAGTGGAGCTTCAGGCCACATGACCGGGGATCTTGCGTTGCTGTTCGACGTGAAGAATATTAATGGTGGATATGTTGCATTTGCTGGGAATAAAGGCGGATATATCACTATGGAAGGGAGCGTGAGTAATGGGATTGTGAGTTTTGGGAGGATATCATATGTGAAGCAGATAGACTATAATCTGTTGAGCGTCAGTCAAATCTGTGATAAACAATTCACTGTTCATTTTGATGACAAATCCTGCTGCATTCTCAAACCAGGCTTCAAAATTCCAAAGGAGTGGGTAATGTTGAAGGCACCTCGCGTCAACAATCTCTATATTCTTGATATGTCCAAGGCGATGACATCCCAGGGGCAAATAACATGTTTTCTATCCAAGGCAACCGAGAAGGAATCGATAATGTGGCACCGAAGAATGGGGCACATTCATCTGAGAAAAATGAATCATCTTGTGAAGAATGGGCTTGTCGATGGAGTAAACGTGAAACATTTCCATCTGAATGATAAGTGTGTAAGTTGTAAGAAGGGGAAACAACACAGATAGTCCCACAAAGTAAACACAACAAACCAGACTCAAAACCAATCACCAAACAACACTAACCGAACAGTCATACCGATTACTACACCAAATGAAACCCAACAGAACACAAATCAGAATCAAGCTTTAGTGATCCAGCAGGATGAACGGTTTGACTGGTCTGGGATGCAAATTGGTGTTGAGGAGATTACAACTGGTGGAAATGTGGCTTGTGTTGCCCGACAGGTTGAAACTGAGGAGTCAGTGATAGTTGATAAGAAGGAAGAAACTGAGGTTGAAATTGATGAATCTGAGGTAGAAGTGGAAGTGGAAACTGAGCCTGTTGAGGTTAAAGCTGAGGAGGCAAATTCTGGAGTGGTGATTGACACAGTTTCTGATGTTCCTGAGGAGTGTGAATCAGTTTATTCAGATTCAGACAGTGAATCAGATGCAAAAGCGAGTGTTACTTCCTTGGATGATGATATTGATCAGTTGCTAGCAGAAGCAGATTTTCTGAAGACGAGGAAGTCGTGCATTGCTGATGATGCTTTCACCAGGATCGATTATTCCAAGTTTTTCGATGGAAAGGAAGCTCAGTTTGCTTTGATGGCACAAAATGTGCAAGGAATTGGTCGTGATTGGATGTATGATTACAAAGATTTCTTTGAATCATTCAATCTAGATAGCTTGGTTGAAGAAGCTGTTATCAGATTACTTTACGAGTGTGAAAACGCGGCGACTTCACCGTTGGTGCGTCCGATCACCGTGAACCCCCTACCAGCTTCTAATGATACTAATGTTCCTGTACCAGAGGAAGAAGTGTTTCAAGAGGCTTCTACTTCGTTAGATTCTTCAGAGTCTGAAGATGAACAATTCGAAGAAGTTATTCTTGAACATGCAGAAGAACCAGAGGCACCGCCAGTGAACCCAACTCCAACTCCAGATGTTGCTTCATCGTCTAACACGGGTCATGATCTGGATGCTGTAGAGAACTTGACTATTCAGACGGGAGTTACTGTACCTGAACATCCGGAATCTCGGATTCATCGTATTCACCCGCTGGAGCAAGTTATCGGTGATCCTGGTAGCAGTGTGATGACCAGAGGGCAGCTGCGAAGTGTTAATTCGCCAGAGAGTTTTGGTGCTTTAGCTTTATATGCCAAAATACAAAAATCTGGGAGTCAAAATGATTTGTCGTTTGCGTGTTATGTGTCGCAGGTAGAGCCAAGGACATACAAGGACGCTTTGCTGGAGGACGCCTGGGTTGAAGCAATGCAGGAGGAGTTATTACAATTTCAGAAATTGGGGGTTTGGACGCTCACTAATTTACCGCCTGTAAGAAAGAAGATTGGCACTAAATGGGTGTTTAAGTGCAAGAAGGATGATCGTGGAGTTATAGTTCGTAACAAAGCCAGATTGGTCGTGCAGGGATTCCATCAAATCGAAGGGATTGATTATAACGAAATCTATGCTCCTGTAGCACGCATTGAAGCTATTCGGATGTTTCTTGCGTTTGCTTCCTATAAGAAGTTCAAAGTTTATCAGATGGACGTCAAGAGCGCATTTCTGTACGGGAAAGTCAAAGAAGAGGTTTATGTCGGGGAGCCACCAGGCTTTGAGGACCCAATCCACCGGGATAAGGTCTATGTGCTGAACAAAGCTTTATATGGTTTACACCAGGCTCCGAGACAGTGGTACGAGAAGCTAAGTACATGCCTCATGGCAAAGGGATTTAAGCGCCGACTCGTCGACTGCACCCTATTCATGAAGAAATCAGGGGATGATTTGCTTCTGGTGCAGATTTACGTTGATGATATAATATTTGGTTCAACTAACGAACTTTTATGCAGGGAGTTTGAAACTGTCATGCAGGAAAAGTTTGAGATGAGCGCAATGGGGGAGATGCAGTTTTTCCTAGGCTTGCAGGTGGATCAAAGACCCACGGGGATCTTCATTCACCAGACGAAATACGTATCCGAAGTCTTGAGCCGGTTCCAGATGGAGGATTCCAAGCCGATGGACACCCCGATTCAACCCAATCACGGGATTGGAGTGGACGCTAAGGGGGAGCTGACGGACCCATTTACATACAGAGCAATCATCGGATCTCTGATGTATTTGACGGCATCTCGACCAGATATTATGTTCGCAACGTGTCTCTGAGCCCGCTATCAATCGAAGCCGAAACAAAGTCATCTGACGGCGGTCAAGCGTATCCTTAGATATCTGAAGGGTTGTCCTTCGAAAGGACTTTGGTACCCTAATGATGATGATTTTGATTTCATTGCTTTTAGTGATGCAGATTGGGGCGGCTGTGACAAGGATAGCAAATCCACTACAACTGGTTGCCTGTTTTTAGGGAGCAGGTTAGTCACCTGGCAATGCAAGAAGCAGACTTCCGTGGCGCTGTCTACCTGTGAAGCCGAGTACATTGCAGCCTCGAGTTGCTGTTCGCAAGTGCTCTGGATCCAACAGCAGATGGTGGATTATGGTTTGCAGTTTCTTAAAACCCTATTCACTGTGACAACAAAGCCGCTATCGCATTAACTAAAGATACCGGCAATCATTCTAAAGTGAAACATATCCGGATCAAATATCATTTTATCCGTGATTGTTACGCTAAAGAATTGATGGATATGGTCAAAATCCATACTGACTATCAACGTGCAGATTTGTTTACTAAAGCTTTTGACAGATCCCGCTTTAAATATCTTTTAAAAGTTAATAACATAAAAGAAAAATAGGACTAATCGGCACCTCGGTTTATCTCTTTTTAGTTTAAAATTTTCTTTAAAGTTTTATTGTTTTTCAGAAAAATTAAAACCCAAAAATATGTTCTTTATTTTAGGGGGAGTCATTTTTTTCAGAAAAACCAAAAACATTGAAAAATCAAAAAGACCTAAAAATTAGAAAAACCAAAAATGATTTCTAGGATAAAAAGAGGAAATGATAGTACATCAGTGGGGATCTGACACAGGCTAAAGATTTGTATAGTATAATGAGGCGTGTGTTGACTACGTGTGATATGCTGATAGGCTTCGTAGACTAAAAATTGCGTGCATTAGTGATACAAACATAACGAACTACGCGTTCGTGGCTGAACACCTCATGGGCATATGGTCTTAGTACCGTAATTTCGTTTGATAGGATTGCCAAAATCTGAGGTTTCGGGTCGTTATGTTATGGTTATCCGGGATATTCTGATTAAACTTTTGTCGTATTGATTTACGGACCTAGTTTCATCAGAATATTTGCTAAAAGAGCTTAAATGCCAAAACCGAAAGTTACCGAATTGAGGAACTTCATGTTTTATTGATCAAAGATCATTATTACATCGTACTGACTTACTGATGCAAATCAGTAGTTGATATCATCCTCAACCTAGTGAATATGCACATGTTACTCTGTTGCATTCGTTTGCTGACCTGTACACCTCTGTGCTATATATTTTGTAAGTTTTACGGATAACTCTGGCATAATCACGCGTTACGACGAAGCTTTGTGCAATTACTTGATACGGGAGTATGTCGTGTGTGTGGGCACCACAATGTGTTAGTCTAATACACCTAACTCGTAACATTTTAAAGCATTGCGTAATAGTCTGCATGTGAGCTTACGTGGACCACAATATCAGCAATTGCCGTGTCACATACAGTTTCTAATGATAATATTAAACAAAAAGATCAACGCTGTGATCAGATTTCTCAGAAAACTGATATGATCCTCTTACCGGACATCACAAAATGGTTATTGCTTTTATTTACTTTGATGTATTTTACTTTTATTGTCAAAAAGATACAAAATCTAAAAAGATTTTAGGTGTGTTTTGATGAAATTTCAGAAAAACCAAAACTTTTTGTATTTTTGCTTTATTTTAGATGACCGACGGTGTTTGATGGTCAATTTCTGAGATTTGATGAAAACCATCTGAGCTTTGTATCATTCTAAAAGTGAAAATATGAGTTTTTGAAGTTTAACGGATTGAAAAATGTTGAACAGAATTCGAATTCGTGATTTGGCAAAATTTTCAGATTTTTCCATTTCACATTCGCCCCTTAATTGGGTCGAATGTGGAAAAATCTTCACATTCGGGTGTTTCTATTTTGGCGAATGTGGGTCTTATAAACACATTTTCCACCTTCGGGTGTCAATTTCACATTCGGGTCATTCGCTTGGGGCGAATGTGGAATTACCCCACCTTCGACCAGAGAAACGGGCGAATGTGGCATTTCTATATAAGCCAGACAGCAGGTTCGACCCCTCATTCGTAATTTTTCAAAAAATTTTCATCCTAACCAAACCTTGTTGCTGAGATTTTCCTTGATCCTGTTTCTTGTTCTCTACTGTTTACTGATTCTTTTGAACTCTATTACACCGGTAATCAAGCTTATAACAGTTCAGAATTTGGGTTTTTGTTCTTCGAAACCTAGGGTTTTGATTCTGGACAATATTGGACTGTTTTTCATGGTTGTTTTTGAGAAACATTCAATCCTCATTAGTTTTAGGGGGAGATAGTATGAGGAATTAGGATAATAACAATGTTTAGTGGATTGATTGATTAATTGAAGCTTCGAAACCCTAATTCCACTTTAAAACTAATGAAAATTGAATAATCTTGACAATTGATGGTATACGAGTACTAATCGGCCATTTTAGAACATGTTTGAATCAAAATCAGAGTGAAATAACAAACTTGGCAAAATTTTAAATTTTGGGGATTTTCAGGTTTTACATTCGACCATATTAAACGGGCGAATGTAGAATTGAAATGGCGAATGTGTTGTAAACTGGGCGAATGTGACTTTTAACAAAATCATTTTCACATTCGTGCTAATTAATGTACATTCATACCTAAAAATCCACCTTCGGCCAAACAAAAACGGGCGAATGTGGAAACTGTTAAATCTTAAAATTTGTAAATTTTTGTCGTTTTTGTATTTTAACGTATTTTTCTGATTTTGATGTGCAGATGGCTGAGCAACCCAAACACGATGAAGCACCAGTGGAAAATATTATATCAGATCCTGTCCAGGAAGCTGAAACTATTCCACGTGGATGGCCGTTCGAACCTTCACACAATTGCTATGCTTTTGTCGGAGATGTTGAAAAGAACACGAGTTTGCTGGGATTGTGGAGTTTCTTAGGCGAAGCCGAGTTATTCATGCCTTAGCTACACCAACAATCATTTACAAAGACATAGTGGAGGATTTTTACAAGAATGCTAAGTATGATTTTTGGGAAAATCAAACTATTATCAGGAGCAAGATTCAGGGGATGGAGATGTTCTTGACAGAATCAGACATCAGGGAAGCATTGTAGATAAAGTTTGAAGTTAGTGATGATCCCAGAGAGCTGTCATGGACCGAACAAAAAGCTTGCTTTTTGAGGATGAAATACAAGGGTCCGATTACTGATGGATCTATGCATAAAGGGAAATTAAGTGTGCAGTTCAAGTATCTTGCACATGTAATTATCCATGTCTTTGGTTGTGTGAGCGGTGGATATGACGTGATGAGGAGAAGTTTGAGTTCATTGATGGTTGCGTTAACTCTTAACAAACCATTCAATGTATCCGGTATGATTTTAGATCACATGCTTGAGATGTTGAAGGGTTTGAAGAAGAAGCAGTTCATGCTATATCCAAGGTTTCTCATGATGATCTTTGACCATAAGTATCCTGATTTGAATAAGGATCCAACTATGATCCTAGGTCAAGATCACATGAATATTCGTACACTTGTGAGGATGAAAGGGTATAAGGGTGTGCCAGATGAGGAAAAGCCACCTCACAGGAGACTTTTTAGTGCTTTGGCTAGTCAGGGTTACACTGATCCTGGCAAGAACAAAGCAAGACATGCTGAAAGTGACTCAGATAATGATGATCCCTTGGTGTATGCTGATGCAAACACTAAGAGGAAGAGGCAGGTAGTCAATGCTGGAGCCAAAGGGAAGGGCAAGGCAAAGACTGATCAGGGAAGTTCGAAGCAACAGGTTACTAGGAAGAAAACTACAACTAAGAAGGGAACTAGTCTGGTTGATGAAGACTCAGTTGATTCAGAGGAGACTGAAGTAGATGAGCAGTGGGATTCTGATGAAGAGAGAGTAAAGACCACCAAACGTAAGGCCACTATGGTTGGTGAGTCTGAATCTTTAAACAAGACGATTGAAGAGGTATCTCAGAAGAAGACTGTAGATGTTGATACAGGTTTGAGTATTGATCTGGATGAGCTTGAAGTTGGTGAGACTGTTGTTGTTAATTTGCCTAAACCGAAGCATAAGTCAATGGCAAAGAAGTCTACCACCAAGCAGTTGAGAGAGAAGGAAATTGGTCAGTTGCTCAAAGGGAAAAAGATACCTGATGCAGGTACATCATCGAAGCTATCTTCACCAGTAGCCAAGAAACAGAAGAGGAGTAAAGAAGCTGAAGCATTACCAGTTGATGAGTTTAATGTTGCACTGGATAATGTTTTAGACATGTTTAAGAATCCTCAGAAACAGAAGGCCAAAGAAGCTGAGCCATCCAAGTCGAAGAAGGTTACTGTTTCAGATGATGTTATGAAACAGGTTAACAAACGGATGGATGATATGATGAAGATGATAGTAGCTCAGCAGGCAGAAATCAGCAAGTTTAAAAAGAATGAGGAAAAGATGCTACAGATTGTGGTTGCTTCTAAGAATAACCAAGATGAGATTGAGCAGAAAGTGAAGAAACTTGAAGCAGATAATAAAGATCTTGAGATTAAGTGTAGCAGGAATCGGAGTATGATTAAAGTGATTAAAGCTGACAACAAAGAACTTAAGACTGAAAACAAACGTCTTAGTGATTTGTTGGATAAGCTATACAGTGAAGCACCAAAATTGAAGGATGGTGAGGAAGACAAAGAAAAGGAGGAGGAACAGGTAGATTATGAGTCTTCTGATGATGAAGAAGAAAAAGATGATGAGGAGGATGATGATTCTGAGAAGAGTTCTGATGAAGGAAGCAAGAAAAGCGATAAAGATGATGATGATGATGCAGAGGGATCAGGAAGTAAAGATGATGATGGTAGTGATGACAGTGATGAAGATGACGGGGGAGATGATTCTAGTAAGTTTACATTTGAGAAGAGAACACCACAGAAGGATGCTGGAGAGTCTAGCTCAAAGAAAAAGAAAGGTGGGAATGCTGACTCAGATGAAAGCATCTTCTGGAATGAAAACGTGAGATCTCTGAATGATGAAGCGAAGAAGGTTTATAGAGATATGCTCGAGAAGAGAGAATGGACCATTGAGTTCACGGGCAAGTTTGTTGAGATATTTCAAACTGATGATATGAGGTATGAGCTCGAGTATAATGATCCAGATTTGGAGGAAGGAGAAGTACCTGCTGCTGTTGCCAAAGAAATTCTGGATGGTCTTGCACAGCGAGTAGGGAAATCATTGGAGGAGATTATGATGGATGAGTCGATTCCAGATATTCCTGAAAAGGATATTGGACATCACTCTGATGATAAACAGACTCCTGAAATGGATGAAGTGGAGATTGAGGATATTACTCACGAGGAATATCCACAATATTTCAGACAGAATAATGAAGATGTGGTTTTCCCAAACTTTACAGAGATACCAAACTTGTCGGCTAAAAGAAAAGCTAAGAAAAGAAGTGAGGAGTTTGTTCAGACGGTGTTTGGTACTGATAAGCAATAGTCTTCAAGTCAGAGTGATGAATTGAAGACATATCTACAGAAGTTGAAGGAAATGGATGACAAACGACCAAAGCCTGAAGCTCAAGGTAGTTTTTACAGATTTCACAACGAGAAGTTCAAAGGCAGAGCTCTCGGTTGGACATATCTGGGAAGATTGAAATGGTTAGCGGTCAAATGGGAATCAGGGATCTTGTACTTTTACAGATTCATTGATTTACTAACTCTACCGTACTGGGCGGTCAGAGATATTTGCAGATTCCATATGTCTGGAGCTTCAGTGAATAGTACAGCTGTTGGTTGGTTTGCAGACAAGTTAGTTTGGGAGAGCAGGACGAAATGGAATAGGTTTAAGCCTCAATATCCAAGAAGGAAAGTTCACAGGGATATTGATCCTAAGACTGGAAGGAAGAGGGTGACTTTGATTTATAAAGCACCTGAAGTGATGAAGAAGATACCTTTAATGCCTTTACCTCAACACTTCAGTGCTGATTTCATTTTCTGGTATTACGATTGGAGGAAGGCTGAAGCGGTGATAGTGCAGAGAGATGGAAAGGACAAATACAAGCATGATCATGTATTTGATCCTATGTGGTTGATAAACTGTACGTTTGAAGACATTATCATGCTTTTCTACAATCCGATTCATTACGATCCCAATGATGCAGAACAGGCTAAGAAGTATACACAAGTTGTCGGAGTTTGCTTTGCTTATGATATAAACTCCGGGAGAAACTTGGATGCTAAACTTGGTAAGAAGGTGAAGATGGCCGATGTGCCTAAACCGGTGAAACGTAAGTTGGAGCCTGAGATGACAAAAGAGCAGAAGAAGATACTGAGAATCAAGCTGTTGAACAAAGTCATGGACGAAGATCGAAGACAATCCAATCAATAGTCGAGAGGGAGTTTGTAGATGCACGAAGTGCGACTAGTGATTGGATTAGCTTGTTTAACATATGTTAGATTGATTGCTGATGGGCCGAAGGTGAAATAAGTGGGCGAATGAAGAGATGTTATGGGCGAAGGTAAAAGATTGCTGAATAGAAGATCACATTCGTACCTTGTAGTGGGCGAATGTGGACATAGTCCTCATTCGCACCATGTAAAGGGGCGAATGTGCAGACACTATATATAGATTTTGATGTTTTCTAAGTTAGAGAGAGTTTTAGAAAGTGTGTGTTTGAGGGTCAGGTTCGAGGTGATTTTGTAAAAGTGTTTAGAAGGTCTAGATTAACGTGTGAGTGATTGTAATCAAGTATTTGTGAAAGTTAATCTATGAAAAAGTCTTTGAAATGATGTTTTACGTGTTTTGATCCGAGTATTATCATTTTGTTCATATCTAGGGTTTCCGCACCTAGAATTGTGACTTGTATGATCATATTTTCCTGTTTTAGCTAAATTCTTTCAACTATACCAAATAATGGCAAGATCATCATGTCAAGAGATGTAAGGTTTGTTGAGAAGGTTTTTCCATTTTCCACAAAATTAAAACAAAACAAGCATGAAGAGGAGGAGGACGTATTCACACCCTTCATGGATGAAGAATACAATCCTAGTGAACCCAACATGACAAGGGTCGAGAACTTGGGCCCAAACAGTCAAGAAGCCCATCTCAATGAGGAAGAGGAATTAGAGGAGTTAAACCAATACAACCCAAATAATAATGATGTTGGGCCGATTCATGATGAGCCTGATACTTTTCCTCAACCACAAATGTCAAGTGAACCTCCTGTTGGCGAGGCCCAAAATCAAAATAATGAAAGTATCGCACAAGGCAGGGAGAAACGGACTAGAGCTAGACCCGCACACCTCAAAGATTATGACGTGAAGCTTCCCCCATCTATAGACCATGCGCCTCCCGCCTCAAATCAAGAATCCTCAACGGTATGCCCCATAGCTAACTTTGTTTCTTATGAAAAATTTTCAAAATCACATAAAGCCTTCCTTGCGGCCATCACCGAAAATGATGAGCCAAGAAGTTTCAAACAAGCCGTGTAGGACCAACATTGGAGGGGTGCCATGCAAAAGGAGATAAAGACTCTTGAACAAAATGAAACTTGGACCATAGAAGATCTACCTAGTGGGAAACGGGTTATAGACTCAAAGTGGGTATACAAAACAAAATTTAAACCAAATGGTGAAGTTGAGAGGTACAAGGCAAGACTCGTCGCCAAAGGATACACACAAATGGAAGGTGTTGATTACCACGACACTTTTGCACCAGTGGCGAAGTTGGTAACCGTAAGGAGTCTCATTGCCGTCGCCGTCAAAAAGGAATGGAGTATTCATCAACTTGACGTGAATAACGCGTTCTTGCATGGTGACTTGCATGAAGAGGTATACATGTGAATACCACAAGGCTACGACAAAGGGGGAGGAACAAAGGTGTGCAGGTTAAGGAAGTCAATATATGGGTTGAAACAGGCCTCGAGAAATTGGTATAAAAAATTCACATCGGCCCACGTACAACTTAACTATAAACAATCCGCTGCAGACCACTCGCTTTTCATCTATAAAGAAGGCAAAGTTTTTGTCACTGCCCTCATATACGTAGACGACGTCATTATAGCAGGAAACAATGAAGACAAAATCAAAGAAACAAAGAAGTTCTTAAACGACAAGTTTAGCATCAAAGATCTCGGGCCGCTAAAGTATTTTCTTGGAATAGAAGCCGCACGGACCAAAGATGGGATAGTGCTAAGCCAACGAAAATACACTCTTGACATCCTAGAGGATAGTGGAATGCTAGGATGTAGGCCGTGCGCCTTCCCTATGGAACCAAACATGAAGCTTGATAAAAGTGATGCGGATGTTCGTGTCGATGCTAGTAAATACCGAAGATTGGTTGGCCGATTACTCTACCTCCAAGCAACTATACTAGATCTTGCCTACTCGGTAAATGTTCTAAGCCAATTCGTCTTGGAACCTCGACAAAGACACATGGATGCTGCCATGAGAGTCCTTCGCTACCTAAAGGCGACACCGGGGCAGGGTATTTTTTTCCCTAAAGAAGGGGGTACAGGTTTGGTAGCATACTGTGATGCTGATTGGATGGGTTGCTCGCTTACACGAAGATCAAGAACGGGATACCTTCTCCTATTGGGGGGAGCACCCATCTCATGGAAATCAAAGAAACAGTCAGTTGTGTCACGCTCATCAGCTGAAGCCGAGTATCGTGCAATGGCTAATGCTACTAGTGAGATTCTGTGGATGCGTTGGCTATTAGAAATCCTTGAAACCGAGCAACATGACTCTACACCACTCTTTTGTGACAACAATGCAGCCCGACATATTGCTAACAATCCAGTTTTTCATGAACGAACAAAACATGTTGAAATGGATTGCTACTTCGTTAAAGAGCGAGTCGAATCACGAGAAATCAAACCACTCTATGTTGACACGAAGAACCAAATAGCCGACCTTCTGACCAAAGCCTTGGGCTCAAAGCAACTCGAGTTTCTTCTTGTCAAGATGGGCATGCGAAACCTACACTCTCCATCTTGAGGGGGAGTATTGGAAATGCATTGACTTTTCTATGATCTCTCCTTGATTGGCTCCATGCACAATCTCATGCTTATTTCCAGCCGAATATCTCATGCACAATTCCAGCCAATTACTTTGTTGATCATTATTAGTTTCCTTTTGCTATTATTTGTATTGCCTATTTAGGCTTCATCTTCTTGTACGCATAATTATCAGAAAATAAAAAGAAAGCTTTTTGATCAAAACCTTTATATGGTTGACGGATATGTTCATGGATAACCTTTTGTTTAACATAGCAAACTGAGTTGTAACACCCTACATTCTAATGTGCTTATTTAGTATTGTTTATTTAATTAATATTGATAATTAACAAGTTATTAAGAAAATGCTAAAAGTCTTATTTCATAAGTTATGGTCATGGAAGAACATTTAGTGATAAATAAGTAAATGGGGTATCATTTGATAATTTATCCAAATGATTTGTGTAAAAGTGAAAATTGACTAAAGTCGAAGTTGGACTCTTTTTTTTTTCAAAATCAGTGATGAAGCTTGAAAAAAATCTTAATGGCGAAATCACGAGACCTTCAAATCGTAGGGGCCCGGACTCGATACGTATAAATTTTTTGAACGAAAACGCATAAATTAACACTATAGAGCAAAAAAAAACGTTGGGGACCGAGGCACCCCGACCCCAACAAGGCTCCACCCATGTTCAAAGTAGAGACAAGGGGTAATATAATCATTAAGCAAGGGCGAGAAATTGGCACATTTGTATATCGAGACTCCCTCCATGTGTAAGTTTTGGTTTTGTTTTTGTGTTTATCTATATCTATACTTATATACTACATTATAAAGGAGGAGAGATGGCTAAAATAGTCACTTTATGTCAATTTTAAGATGACATACAAAAAGTCACAAGGTAGACAACTATCTTTTTGTCAAATCCTTCCCTTTATGCCTCTTTGTGCAACATTTGATTACAATTGTATAAATGACAAATGCAAGTCATCTCTATTATTATTATTTGTTTCACCTTTTGATTTTCTCATCTTTAATGAATTCAATTTGAGATTCAGTGCCTCACATTTTCCTTTTCTCATCTTCAATGATGAATTAAAATCAAAATCCCTCAATTTAATCTCTAAAACCCCTCATACCATTGCCTTATCACACCATTTTCTTTATTTCTTTTGGACGCAGTCATCGAATGATATTGTTCAACACTTGTAGTCTTGCACTGTCGATTATTATGTTGGTAAGCCAACACTTGTAATCTTCTATATTCTTTATGTATATTTATTTATTTAGTTTTTAAGCTTTTTGTTAGTTCTTATATATGTTTTTTTCATTATTTTGTCCGTGTTTTCTTTTACATTCTTTTTATTTCAATTTCTGTAAATTGTGGTTTCATGTTTATCATTCAATTGAATTGTTTATTTTTTAGGATCAATCTATTTTTTTTTTGGAGACATCATAGCTCATCAACCCATTTCCATGTACATACATATTTAGTGTATGCTATATTTTTCTAAAGTACACTTATTTTCTTTTACGGTTATAATGTGATATTCGATTCCAATTGTCATTTTTGTTTTACCCTCATGGTTTACAATAAGGAGAGGGAAGCAAATCCCAACTTATTGACATTTGATAATGATGTGTGTGAAATATTTGTATTGTAATCTATCTTGTCAAGGTGCATAAGCACACTCATAAGAGCTAGAAACCGTGTCTTTCAGTTAACTACTCATATGGTGCGTTGAGCTGACCTTGAGCACCGCGCCCCTGGCGTGCACCTTTGACAACTTAGATTATAATTGGTGCTCACAGTCATGCATTCCTATGTCATCATTTGAGTATAAATTTGAAGTTTTGTTGATTTCACTTGAAATTTTAAAAATAAATTACAATTTTTTCTCAATTTACTTTGAATCATAACATTAGAGCTTTAATGGCAATTTTCATTTTTTATAGATCCTAACATTATTAGGGGATGGAAAAACAATCCGAGCCCGATGGGAAGTTTGAAATATCACCCCTGTATATCGCATTGGCGTGTTCGACGGGAAGTTTGGTTGGGCAAATTGTGACTGTGTATCGCATAAGTGTGTTCGATAGGAAGTTTGGTTAGGCCAATTCATGGGAAAAATAATCTTTGTTGTGTTAAGAAAAACATTACAAACAAAGAATAAGATTACAACTACGACTCACCTATGTAAACAATAGAAGAAACATAAATGATCAAATAAGACATCTTACAATCAATTACATCGCAACTGTAAATACTCGAGGTTGTTTTTTTAAGTTTGGATTCAAGAGTTCTGTGAAAAAAGTACCCTCTTCTAATTTGGAACTAATGCTTTAATGATTTTGATACTTATTTGTAGATGCATTATGTGCGACTAATGCTTCGGATTGTGATCATTAACATATGTTAGAGTTTTCTGTATGGTCGAAGGTGACAAGATGTAGGTCGAAGGTGACTTAATATGGGCGAAGGTGAAGATAGAAGGTCGAAGGTGGAGAAGATACTGAAGATAATCTATGTTCGAGCTATTGTAGTGGTCGAATGTGGAAAAGTTCCACATTCGAACCTACATCAGGGGAGAATGTGCAGAGGGTATAAATAGGTTTAGTTTGTTTTGTTGGTTAGAACTTTGGTCATTTGTGTTTGTTAAGGTCTGAGTTTTGCTCTCTAGGTTAAGTCAGAGAATTTGTCAATAGATTAACTTGTTAAAGCGTATGTAATCAATATTTGATCAAGTTATCTATGAAAATGAGTTTGAAAAGCGTAATTCGTGTGTTTTGATTCGTTGTTTATCATTTTGTTCTGTTCTAGGGTTTCCACACCTGGAATAGTGCCTTGTATGATCAGATTTCCTGTTTTTAGCTAAAATTCTTCATTTACAAAGTGGTATCAGAGCCATAGAGATAATACAACAACAAATTGATAATCTCTGAACTGATTTGGACCCTAATTTGATCAAATTTTCTCTGTTTTCATTGAACAATGGTTTTTGATACAATTTGAAGGATTTGGATAAGAATTCGAGGTTAAAATCAACAATTCCAAGTATTAAAGTTGTTCCAAATCAATTCCGAATCATAACCTGATTAAGATCATCAAAATCCATTAACTTTTGAAAATTTCAGATCAAAATAACCATTTTTCATAGTGTAACCGTTTTTTGAACATGGTAGGTTCGAACCTAGAGAGCTTTGGGTCGAAAGTGGGTTTTTAGGTCGAACTAAGGGATTTTCGTGGTCGAAAGTAGCCTTTTTCTGGTCGAACCTAGGTTTGTTGCGTTAGATTTTCACTTTCAGGTCAGAATTTCCACATTCGGGTCATCGGGGGTACAAAGGTGGAAAAAGGAGGGACGAAAGTGAAGCTTTTCGGTCGAACATGAATATTATCTTTGATTTTCTACATTTGGGTCACACTTTAGGGCGAAAGTAGAAACGGTTTGGTGAAATTTTCAAGTGTGTTGCATTTCTAACTTCGAGAACAACATGTTGGGATTTCCAACTACACCGAGGCCGGGTACAACACAACAACAGCAAGTAACCATGGACCCGTGGACAGTAGCTGCTCAGAAATTGAACACTCAGTCTTCGCAACCAATTAACTACTTAGCTATGATGTGTTCGATGCCTCAGAGTGTTGCATCATCTTCACAACAACCTGCAGCAGATTATTGGGGTGTAGCAGCCGCAGTGGTAAACACTCAAACTACTAATGCTATTTCTACACTAATCAATGATTTATCTTCAGGTAGCGGGAACAAACCACCCAAGCTAATGGAGATGCAGGATTACAACCAATGGCAGAAGAAATTCAAGATTCATCTTGAAGGAATGGGATTGGAAGGAACTGAGGCTTGGAAGATGATAGCAAAAGGATATGTGGCACCAGTGTTAGAGAACACCGGTGAACAGATTCCTCTAGAGAGTTTGTCTGATGACGAGAAGAAGAAATTTGCTATGGAAAAGAAGGCTTGTTCTCAGCTAACCCAAGCGATCACAAATGATTTGCTACATCAGTTTGGATCGTGTACAACTTCCAAACAACTATGGGATGTGTTGAAGAATCGTCATGATGGTAACGAGAAGACGAGAAGGTTGAGAATGGAAGAGCTGAGGAAAGAATTCGAGAACTTCAGCTATGTTGGGAATGAGACATTGAAAGAGTTGATTCCCAGATACTGTCACTTGTTAACTGAATTGTCAAGTTATGACATCAAGATTCCTATGTCAGATCTGGTGGATAAATTTGCTGATTCTTTACCACCTTACTGGGATCAACACATCGAGGTACTTAAGGAGAAGGATGCTTACAAGTACTGGACGATCAACGAGTTTATCCAAAAGCTGGAAAACAAAGAACTGGAGGAGAAGAGGAAAGCAAAAAGATCTCAAATTCCTCAAAACCCAGAATTGTACCATGCTAGTACATCATCTACTGTGGGAAACTCAAGTCTTGGTGGAACAGTGGCTCCTCATATTGTGACATCCGTCACCTTCCTCTTTTGTAAATGAACACATTTGGTCCCTCCGTTATTATTTAAAACTTATATATATATATATTTTAGAAAAATAAAAGTCATGAACTTTTCCTCTTTTTATGATTTTTATAAATTAACATATTTATATTTTTCCAGCAAAAAAAAATATTTATTTCCCACGCGGACCGCGGGAGAAATACTAAACCCCACGCGGTCCGCGACAGCCCTCTCTACAGCTTTTCAACATTTCATTAATGGTATCTCGAGCTCTACCACAAATCCGCCCCCAATGCACCTCAATACGCGTTGTTAAACCTACTTTAGTGTCCCCTGGTCATCACCCATGTCCAAAACCTCCTCACATGCCATTAATTACACCAATTAATGACCAAATTGGTCAAAATCACTATAAAACCCACCAAAACTTAACCATTTTGATGCACCCCTCAAACGAACACATCAACTCAATTAAACACACACAAACGTTCATCTTGATTATCATTTCTGCACAAGAAGCCCCGATTATTATCTCGCAATCTCGACGGATTGGAAGCTTATTCTTTGGGTTTTAACTCGGTTTTCTTTCGCTAATTTGGACAACCAAAATCGTGAGTTTTTCCAATTCCTTTTGCATAATCTTTGATTTATGTCAGTGGTTTAAAAGTCCTCTATTAGTTGTATCAAACATAGCCTCTAAGGGTTCCAATTGCAAATTCTAAGGATAGGGTGTTCTAGGCATTTTGGGTATTTTCCATTTAAAAATTTATAGAATTCTAAAATTCCATAACTCGCTTGTTACTGCTCTTAAAATTACGAAACTTTGTAGACTTGTTCTTATAACCGACTAAGAGTTTTAGAAAAAGTTTCGGGATTTTTAGAAACTGTTTAGTATTTTTTAATCATTTTTAATACGCTTTAATCATGTATAATTTATATAAAATTGAATATAATGAGTTGAAACATGAAAATTTCCAGAAATATATCCCATTATGTTAGAATAATTATCATGCCATTTTCTCTCTGTTTTGATATAATTTCATAGGTTATCTCATTTTCTTTTGTTAAAATAGTTTTAAACAAATAATATTCATATTAAATAGAGTTTTATCAAAAAAATTCTATAAAATTTATTGAGAGACATTTTAAGTCAGTAGACTAAGTTTTTACAGAAACTTTTATTTTTATAAGGTGTTGAGTATTTATCCCGAATTTATGTGTTATTTATCATATTTAATTCATATAAATTCGTATTTAATTCATTTTATTATGAAAATTGGTGGAAATATATTTTGACATATTATAAACATTTCCACATCAGTTTTACCTTGTTATAAAATGTTTTCATACAATATTACATTTTAGTTGATAAATTAGCTTTTAAACATATCAAATTTATATTAAATAGATTTTATTCACCAAAACTTTTATAAAAATTATTTTGAGACCTTTGTGGTCAGAATATGAAGTTTTCACAGAAAACTTTATTCTTACAACCACTTTATATTTTATTCACAAATTATGTCATTTTGACAATACAAATTAAATTAATACTTTTATATAAATTACAAATTATTTTCTGAGTTAATTTCACTACTTTATAAACTCAGAAACACCACATTTACAAAACTCAATAACACTTGTTATTCTATTATCTCATTTATTAATCAATAGAATCATTTATATTTGATAAAACAAATATAAATAGTTATAGTTTTATAATATCAAACTTATTCCAAATATCATTACCTACATTATATAACTTAGTGATAATAAACTAAGTTATACACACAAAGCTTTCCAAGGATTTTTACCTCGCAATACTTACGAACCATATATATTTCAACTCGACACGTCACATTTTGTCGCATAACTTATAAACCCCAAAACCTAGACTTAACATCCTAGATGCCTTAGATTAGGAACCCTAGACTCTCTTAAGCTCAAACACTTAATTCGAACACTTTGAACATTAGGTTGAGTCTTTGGGATTCGCCTCGCTTACACCCGCAACGCTAGCATTTTACTCGATTAACAAAGGCGAGTTTACATAGCCCCTTTCCACTATTTTACAATTTTTGGGGTGAAACATGTTACAATATCAATTTACAATTCAATCGCAAGTGTCCATATGTTATTCTATGTTGCATTATGTTTCGAGCATTTCTATGGTAATCATCGCAATCTAGCATAATCATTAACTCCGTACAAGCCAACGATATACAATGATAGATCTATTGGACTGACAACCCCACCCGGATACGTGTACCTCCTACATAGGTAGCGTGGGTTATTGTTATCACATATAACATAATCGAGTGGACCATAGGTGTATGGCCTCGATCGCGCTAATCTCGTCAATCAAGGTTTGATTATGCACTCGCTTTACCTGAAAGTAGTTGTGTTCTCATATATGGACTAGACTAACGTGACACACCGAATTGTACAAGTTTTTATTCAACATTCAAAACCTATGTAATTCTCACCAACTTTTGTTGACCCAAAATATTTTCAAACTTAACATGTTTCAGGTTATAGCAATACTGGGAGATTAGAGTTCATGCTTGAAGATGTTTATTTAGTATTTTCTCATTTGATGTACACAACTTTGTAGAACAAGTGTATGTAATTTATTTAATCAATTATTGAAACTTATTATTCACCATGAGCTACTGAACAATCATCCATACGTGACATCCCGATGTTTCCGCCATCGGTTGGGGTGTTACAGATTGGTATCAGAGCCTTGGTTATAGGGAATTAGGTTATTAGAAAAATAATCTAGTCTATAACCTTAGGAATTTAAACCAGTATTTGCCTCTCTTACTTGAAATCCTAATTATTTCCTTATCCATACCCTACACCCTATACTACCCGAAGCCTCGCAGGTCGCCTACTCTCACTCGTCTGCTGCAATGTGAGGGAAGGATTTTGTCTAAAACAGGATTAATTGATCATACAAGTCACAAAACCAGGTGCGGAAACCCTAGCTTTGAACAAACAGATAAAACTCTAATCAAAACACAATCAACATCATTTTCAAAGCTTTTCATAGATTAACTTGTTCAAATACTCAATTATAATCACACTTTAGTTAATCTAGAACACTTAAACACTTTCTCAAAATAACCTGGACCCTAACCTGAACACACACACAACTGAAAACTCTCTATAAATCACAAATACACAAAATCTATATATAGTGTCTGCACGTTCGCCCAGTTGATGCGGTCGAATGTGGAATTCTTCCACATTCGCCCACTATATGGTACGAATGTACATCTTCTGATCAGGTCCATTCTTCATTCGCCCACTAGCTTCTACCTTCGCCCATTCCTGTTCCACTTTCGACCACTATTTCCACCTTCTACCCATCAGCAAAACTTTTAACATATGTTATCTTTGTAAATCCAATCACTAGTCGCAATACGTGCATCTACAAACTCCCCCTCGACTATTGATTGGATCTTCTTCTGTCTTCGTCAATTGCCTTGTTCAACAAGTAGATTCTGAGCTGTTTCTTTTGCTCTTTGGTCATTTCAGGCTCCAACTTTCTCTTCACCGGTTTCGATACATTAGCCATCTTCACTATTTTGCCAAGTTTATTATCCAAGTTACTCCCCGAGTTTATATCGTATGCAAAACAAACTCCTACAACCTGAGTATACTTCTTAGCTTGATCAGCATCGTTCGGCTCATGATGAATCGGATTATAGAAAAGCATGATGATGTCTTCGAAGGTACAGTTTATCAACCACATAGGATCAAATACATGAACATGCTTGTATTTGTCCTTCCCATCTCTCAAAACTATCACCGCTTCAGCCTTCCTCCAATCATAATACCAGAATATAAAATCAGCACTGAAATGTTGCGGCATAGGCATCAAAGGTATCTTTCTCATCACTTCAGGTGCTTTGTAAATCAGTGTTACCCTCTTCAGCTTGGTTTTAGGATCAATATCCCTATGAACTTTCCTTCTGGGATATTGAGGCTTGAATCTATTCCACTTCGTTCTACTTTCCCAAACCAACTTGTCTGCACACCAACCGACATGTGTATTATTCACTGAAGCTCCAGACATTGGGAATCTGCAAAGATCTCTGACCGCCCAATACGGTAGAGTTAGCAAATCAATGAATCTGTAAAAGTACAAGATTCCTGATTCCCACTTGGCAGCTAGACACTTCAGTTTACCCAAATAAGTCCACCCGAGAGCTCTGCCTTTGAACTTAGCGTTATGGAATCTATAGAAACTTCCTTGAGCTTCAGGCTTCGGTCGGTTTTCATCCATTTCTCTCAACTTCTTCAAGTATGTCTTCAACTCGTCAGATCGACTTGAAGATTGTTGCATGTCATCTCCAAACACCTTCTCAACAAACTCTGCACTTCTTTTCTTTGCCTTCTTCTTTGCCGACGTGTTTGGAATCTCAGTGAAGTCAGGAAATACCACATTTTCATCATTTTGCCTGAAATACTGTGGATATTCCTCATGTGTAATATCTTCTATCTCCACTTCATCCATCTCAGGAGTATTCTTATCATCTGAGTGATTTCCAATATCCTTTTCTGGAATATTTGGAATCGACTCATCCACTACAAACTCCTCAAATGTTTTCCCTACTCTCTGTGCAAGTCCATCAAGAATTTCCTTCGCCACAGAAGCAGGTACTTCACCTTCTTCTAAATCAGGATCATTATATTCCAATTCGTATCTCATATCATCAGTTTGGAATATTTCAACAAAACGTCCTGTGAACTCTACAGTCCATTCTCTTTTCTCTAACATGTCTCTGTAGACTTTCTTTGCGTCATCATCAAGAGATCTCACCTTCTCATTCCAAAAGATACTCTCATCAGAGTCTACGTTCTATCCTTTCTTCTTCTTAGAACTTGATTCTCCAGCATCTTTCTTCTCTGGTGTTCTCTTCTCGAAAGTAAACTTAGAAGTATCATCACCTCCTTCATCATCATCACTATCACTACTACTATCATCATCTTTCTGACCCCCAGACCCTTCTGCATCATCATCATCTTTCTTACTATCCTCATCATCACTTTTCTCTGACTCCTCATCTTCCTCATCATCATCCTTTTCTTTATCCGAATTAGAAGGCTCAAAGTCAACTTGCTCTTCTTCTTTCTCCTTGTCTTCTTCACCATCTTTCAACTTGGGTGCTACATTATACAAATCGTCTATCAAATCACTAAGGCGTTTGTTCTCAGCCTTTAGCTCTTTGTTATCCTCCTTGATTGCTTTTAACCTGTTCTTGTTCCTTGAACATTTTCCCTCAAGCTTCTTATTCTTAGCTTCAAGCTTCTTAACCTTCTCATCAATCTCATCTTGATTTGTCTTTGAAGCAACCACAATTTGAAGCATTTTCTCCTCGTTCTGCTTAAACTTGGCAATCTCAGCTTGTTGAGCAACTATCATCTTCATCATCTCATCCATTTTCTTATTCACTTGCTTCATAACATCATCAGTAACAGTGACTTTCTTGGATTTGGATGGCTCAACTTCCTTAGCTTTCTCTTTCTGAGGCTTCTTAAACATGTCTAAAACATTGTCAAGTGCAGCATTGAATTCATCAACTGGTAATGCTTCAGCCTCTTTTGACTTTTTCTGCTTTTTAGAAACTGATGAAGACAGCTTTGATGATGTTCCAGCATCTGGTATTCTTTTTCCTTTCATAAGTTGGGCAATCTCCTTTTCTCTTAACTGCTTAGTGCTTGTCTTCTTTGCCATTGTCTTATGCTTAGGTTTTGGCAAGTTCACTACAACAGTTTCACCTGTTTCCAATTCATCCAGGTTTATGCTCAATCCTCCTTCTTCAGTATCAACAGACTTCTTCTTCTGTTGAACTTCCTCAATAGTAAGATTTAGAGATTCAGACTCACCAACCATAGTGGCCTTACGTTTGGTGGTCCTAACATTTTCTGCATCCGAATCCCACTGTTCATCTATCTCAGTTTCCTCCGAATCAACAGAATCTTCATCCACCAAACCTGTTCCCTTCTTCGCAGTTGTTTTCTTTCTCACCACCTGTTGCTTCGAACTTCCTTGGTCTGCCTTTCCCTTACCCTTCCCTTTGGCTCCGGGATTGACAACCTGTCTTTTTCTCTTCGTGCTCGCATCTGCATACACTAAAGGATCATCATTGTCTGAATCACTATCAGTATGCCTAGCCTTATTCTTTCCAGGATCAGTGTAATCCTGTTTGGCTAGAGCCCCAAATAATCTTCTGAATGGTGGTCTTTCATTGTCTGGCACACCCTTATATCCTTTCATCCTTACCAAAGTTCGAATGTTCATGTGGTCTTGACCAATGATCTGTGTAGGATCCTTTCTCTAATCAGGATACTTGTGGTCAAATATCATCATCAGGAATCTTGGGTATAACATGAACTGCTTCTTCTTCAAACCCTTAAGCATCTCAAGCATATGATCCAGTATCATCCCAGACACATTGAATGGTTTATTTAGAGTCAACGCAACCATCATTGAGCTTAGACTTCTCCTCATCACATCATATCCACCACTTACACATCCAAACACGTGGATTATAACATGTGCAAAGTATTTGAACTGTACGCTCAGTTTCCCCTTATGCATAGAACCATCAGTAATCGGTCCTTTATACTTCATCCTCAGGAAACATGCTTTCTGTTCAGTCCATGATAGTTCTCTGGGATCTTCACTTACTTCAAACTTAATCTGAAGTGCTTCTCTAATATCATCCTCTATCAGGAACATCTCCATCCCCTGTATCTTGCTTCTGATTATCGTCTGATTCTCCCAGAAGTCATACTTAGCATTCTTATAGAAGTCCTCAACAATATCTTTGTAAATGATAGTCGGAGTAGCTAAAGCATGCACAACTCTGCTTCTCTTTAAGAACTCTATGATCCCGGTAAACTCAATGTTTTTCTCCACATCGCCAAGATAAGCACAGCAGTTATGAGCTCTTTCAAACGGCCAACTGCTTGCAACTGACGATTCAGCCTCTTGAACATTCTCTGGAACTGGATCTGTAACAACATTCTCCACTGGAGTCTCAATGTTCTCAGTTTGGTCAGCCATCTGCACATCAAAATCAGAAACATTCGTCAAAACACAAAAAACGACAAAAAATTCAAAATTTTAAGATTTTAAAGTTCCACATTCGCCCATTTTGATATGATCGAATGTAGAATTTATGGTGCGAATGTGAAACATTCTGGTCGAATGTGAATAAGTTTTGATTGAAAATCACATTCGCCCAGTTTGGACTTCATTCGCCCATTTTCATTCCACCTTCGCCCGTTTTCTTGGATCGAAGGTGAAATTTTAAACCTTAAAAATTCAAAAATTTTCTAAGTTGTTTTTTAACACTTGATTTTGATTAGGATGTGTTCTAAAGTGGCCGGTCAAGACTCGTGTATCATCAATTGTTCCAATTATTCAATTTATATCAGTTTTTAATAGAAAATTAGGGTTTTATCAACCAACCAATCGATTATCCCATTAAACGTTGTAATAACCCTAATTTGTTAATCCTTCTCCCCCTAAAACTGATATAGATTGAAATGTATTCAAAATTGAATCATAATCAAACACCCTAAGTCCCTTAATTCTAAAACCCTAGGTCCGGTTCTAAAAACGACGAGACTAGTCTCATTTGGCCTCCAATACCTGTGAAATTTGTATAGAAATGATCAGTAATCACTCGTGAATCAAATGCACAAGAAAACGAAATCAAAGCAACAAGTCCTTGGATCGAAGGAAAAATTTGAAAAATTGTGAATGATGGTTCGAACCTGTGACTGACTTATATAGAGATGCTACCTTCGCCCGGTATAATGGTCGAATGTGGGTGAGTTCCACATTCGGTCCAAGTGAATGACCCGAAAGTGAAAAGATTCACCCGAAGGTGGAATTTTGTGATAACATCCACGTTCGTCCACTTTTTATAGCCCGAAGGTGAAGATTTTTCCACAATCGACCCAATTAAGGGGCGAATGTGAAATGGAAAAATCTGAAAATTTTGCCAAATCACGAATTCAAATCCCGTTCAACATTTTTCAATCTGTTAAACTTCCAAAACTCATATTTTCACTTTTTGAATGATACAAAGCCCAGATGGTGTTATCAAATCTCAGAAATTGACCAACAAGCATCCCCGGTTATCAAAAATAAAGCAGAAATGCAAAAATTTTGGGTTTTCTGAAATTTTATCAAAACACACCTAAAATCTTTTTGGATTTTGTATCTTTTTGACAATAAAAGTAAAATACAGCAAAGTAAATGAAAGCAGTAAACATTTTGTGATGTCCGGTAAGAGGATCATATCAGTTTTCTGAGAAATCTGATCACAGCGTTGATCTGTTTGTTTAATATTATCATTAGAAACAGTATGTGACACGGCAATTGCTGATATTGTGATCCACGTAAGCTCACATGCAGACAATTACGCAATGTGTTGATGCACTTTCTGTGGACGTCACTGTCGAATAGACTAGGGTTGAGTCTAGGTATAGTGTTACATGAGATTGTGGTGATCCATAAGGGCATTTTATGGATCTGACGCATTTGTAAAATATATGACAAAACACATGTTTACCTTCGACCTAAACAAAGTGGGCGAATGTGGAAGTTTTCCACATTCGACCAACACAAATGGGCGAATGTGGAAATACTCCACATTCGACCAGTAACAAGGGGCGAAGGTGGAACCTGGGTTTTGGACTATAAATAGCAATCTCATGTGTTTGTATTCATTTGGTGATTTGAGCTGGTACTTTGAATGCTCTCAAGGGGGAGGTTATGCCCAACCTCCCCCGGCCACGAGATAGACGTTTATCCTACTGATGACAGTGTCTGTAACCGTTTCTGTATTAATACGAATCTGTGATGACGTTGTTATCGTTATATTTCTGTCTCGTCTCGAACATCCCGTCTGAAAACGAGTTGTTACGCGTAATCGATCCGCGAGTTCGGTCCGTAACCGGATTCACAATAATTGTTGATGTAACGATGTGTCTGATACTTCAACAATTATTGACTGAAGATGCTGGGAAAAGAGATGAATGTGAAGAGAAGAATGAGTTAATGCAATCACAGTCAGCACAGATGAAGAATTTCATAGAAATACTAATGTTCGAGTGGATTGTTTTGCACATAGTCACATTTGAGATGTTTAATTGGATACTGACAGTTAGACTTCTCCAGTTGGTGTGAAGGGTGATGCAAAGGTTAAGTGCAGATATGAGACGTAAATTAGTGGTGGTATCTACGTGTTATGTTGAATATCTGATCGGTCAGTATGGAATCCTTCTAGTAGGGGTCTTATCAGGCTAGTTGGATTGCGCGTGATGTACTTGGTCAAGATGACATCCCTGGGTACTGATGCTACGAGACTGCAGTGCATTACGTTGTCGACTTCACATTGGCGTAACTAGGTGATCTGACGCAAATGATATACGTGGTCTAGTTGACTTCCTGCGTATTGATGTTGAGGGTCCGTAGTGCATTACTTGGTCGGTTCACGAAGGATGTTGTATTTCTAACTCAATGCAATGGTGCATGTATTGAGGGGGAGAACTGTGTTTCTGACTGATGATGTGCAAGAGATTTGTGGATTTGCCAGCAACGTCCAAGGGGGAGATTGTTGATGCACTTTCTGTGGACGTCACTGTCGAATAGACTAGGGTTGAGTCTAGGTATAGTGTTACATGAGATTGTGGTGATCCATAAGGGCATTTTATGGATCTGACGCATTTGTAAAATATAGGACAAAACACATGTTTACCTTCGACCTAAACAAAGTGGGCGAATGTGGAAGTTTTCCACATTCGACCAACACAAATGGGCGAATGTGGAAATACTCCACATTCGACCAGTAACAAGGGGCGAAGGTGGAACCTGGGTTTTGGACTATAAATAGCAATCTCATGTGTTTGTATTCATTTGGTGATTTGAGCTGGTACTTTGAATGCTCTCAAGGGGGAGGTTATGCCCAACCTCCCCCGGCCACGAGATAGACGTTTATCCTACTGATGACAGTGTCTGTAACCGTTTCTGTATTAATACGAATCTGTGATGACGTTGTTATCGTTATATTTCTGTCTCGTCTCGAACATCCCGTCTGAAAACGAGTTGTTACGCGTAATCGATCCGCGAGTTCGGTCCGTAACCGGATTCACAATAATTGTTGATGTAACGATGTGTCTGATACTTCAACAATTATTGACTGAAGATGCTGGGAAAAGAGATGAATGTGAAGAGAAGAATGAGTTAATGCAATCACAGTCAGCACAGATGAAGAATTTCATAGAAATACTAATGTTCGAGTGGATTGTTTTGCACATAGTCACATTTGAGATGTTTAATTGGATACTGACAGTTAGACTTCTCCAGTTGGTGTGAAGGGTGATGCAAAGGTTAAGTGCAGATATGAGACGTAAATTAGTGGTGGTATCTACGTGTTATGTTGAATATCTGATCGGTCAGTATGGAATCCTTCTAGTAGGGGTCTTATCAGGCTAGTTGGATTGCGCGTGATGTACTTGGTCAAGATGACATCCCTGGGTACTGATGCTACGAGACTGCAGTGCATTACGTTGTCGACTTCACATTGGCGTAACTAGGTGATCTGACGCAAATGATATACGTGGTCTAGTTGACTTCCTGCGTATTGATGTTGAGGGTCCGTAGTGCATTACTTGGTCGGTTCACGAAGGATGTTGTATTTCTAACTCAATGCAATGGTGCATGTATTGAGGGGGAGAACTGTGTTTCTGACTGATGATGTGCAAGAGATTTGTGGATTTGCCAGCAACGTCCAAGGGGGAGATTGTTGATGCACTTTCTGTGGACGTCACTGTCGAATAGACTAGGGTTGAGTCTAGGTATAGTGTTACATGAGATTGTGGTGATCCATAAGGGCATTTTATGGATCTGACGCATTTGTAAAATATAGGACAAAACACATGTTTACCTTCGACCTAAACAAAGTGGGCGAATGTGGAAGTTTTCCACATTCGACCAACACAAATGGGCGAATGTGGAAATACTCCACATTCGACCAGTAACAAGGGGCGAAGGTGGAACCTGGGTTTTGGACTATAAATAGCAATCTCATGTGTTTGTATTCATTTGGTGATTTGAGCTGGTACTTTGAATGCTCTCAAGGGGGAGGTTATGCCCAACCTCCCCCGGCCACGAGATAGACGTTTATCCTACTGATGACAGTGTCTGTAACCGTTTCTGTATTAATACGAATCTGTGATGACGTTGTTATCGTTATATTTCTGTCTCGTCTCGAACATCCCGTCTGAAAACGAGTTGTTACGCGTAATCGATCCGCGAGTTCGGTCCGTAACCGGATTCACAATTGGTATCAGAGCGTAGAGGATCATACAACAACAAATTGATAAACTCAGAGCTGATTTGGACATTATTTTCATCAATTCACATCTGTTTTCATATAAAAATGGTTTTTGAGTGTTTTTGAAAGAATTAGAAGTGATTTTGTGGTTAAAATTCAAAATTCCAAGTATTAAAGTTGTTCCAAATCATCTCCGAAGCAAAACCTAATCAAGATCATTCAAATTCACAAACTTTTGAAAATCAGAGATCAAAATAACCGTTTTTCAAAGTGTAACCGTTTTTCAAAATTCAGAAATGGGCGAACCTGAGTGTTTTGGACGAGTGTGAGAGTTTTTGGTCGAAGGTGAGTGGTTTTGTGGGCGAACCTAGAGTTTTTAGGGCGAACCTAGAATTTTTCATCTGAACTTTTTACATTCGGTTCATATTTTTCACCCTCGGGACATCGGGCGGACGAATCTGAAATAGAAACGGTCGAACCTAGGTGATTGTGGACGAAAGTAGAAGAGTGTTTGTAAGTTTTTACATTCTGGTGAGATTTCACATTCAGGTTAGAGTGTTTGGGCGAATCTGAATCAAAAGGGACGAACCTGAGCACATTTTGGGCGAACCTAGGATAGTTTTTGGAAAATTTTTCTAAGTGTTGAATTTCTCGAAGTTCGTGATCATGTGGCGTTATCAGACTACTCCTACACCAGCAACTTCACAACCACAACAGCAGGTGATGGACCCATGGACAGTGGCAGCACAGAAGACAAGCACACAGTCTTCACAGCCGGTTAACTACATGACTCAAAGTGCACCGCCAGCACCACAATCTGACTACTGGGGAGTAGCAGCAGTGGTGGTAAACACTCAAACTACAAATGCTATTTCCACACTGATTAATGATTTGTCTTCAGGTAGCGGGACTCGGCCACCGAAGCTTATGGAAATTCAAGAATACAATCAGTGGCAGAAAAAGTTCAAGATACACTTGGAAGGCATGGGAGTAGAAGGTGCTGAAGCATGGAACATGATTGCTAAAGGTTACACACCACCAGTTCTGGAGAACACAGGTGAACCAGTGCCATTGGAAAGCATGGCTGAGGATGAGAAAAAGAAGTTTGCTGTGGAAAAGAAGGCGTTTTCTCAACTGACGCAGGCAATCACAAATGATCTTTTGCATCAATTTGGGACTTGCACAACTTCTAAGGCACTGTGGGAAATGCTTAGAAGGAAGCATGATGGAAATGAGAAGACTCGAAGTTTGAGGAAGGAAGAGCTTGTTAAGGAGTTTGAGAATTTTTCTTATGTTGGAAATGAAACTTTGAAAGAACTAACTCCTAGATATAATCATTTGATATCTGAATTGTCTAGCTATGATATACAGATTCCTATGGCAAAACAGGTGGAAAAGTTTGCAGATGCATTACCACCTAACTGGGATCAGCATGTGGATGTTCTGAAGGAGAAGGATGCTTATCAATACTGGTCTCTTCAGGAGTTCATTGAGAAGCTGGAAAACAAAGAATTGGAAGAGAAGAGGAAGGCTAGGAGAGCACAGATTCCTCAGAATCCAAACTTATACTTTGGAGGATCTTCAGTTCCAGCAAGTGCAAGCTCAGGAGGGCTAGTTACACCACATGTTGCATGTATATCCAATGCTGTGGAATCACCTACCATTAATTATCATCAACAAACTTCATCTTTATCACAACCACAACCACAAGTTCCATATCAATATTCATACATTCCACCATTCTCACCAAAGCAACAAGCAGCTTTCTATACTGCTGGTCAAGCCCAACAACAACCAATGAATCAACCTAACCAACAAACGGTGGTTTTGGAGACTTCTAATCTTGGAAATGTGACAGTTGAAGTTGCTCAACAACACATTGCATTAGTCTCTGCAATGGTGTCTTCCTACAATGGGTTAGTTGCTAGTCAAATTGGTAATAACAACTTGACCAATGAAGACTACGCACAGATTGACAAGGAGGAGATGGAACTCATTGATATTCAATGGGCCTTTGCGAGCATAATGCGAAGAGCAACTGAGTTTATTGAGAAGACAGGTAGAACAGACTTGGGAACTTCTCCTAACACAACCTACGGGTTCAATAAGGAGAAAGTGACTTGTTTTAACTGTGGAGGGAAAGGTCACTTTAAACGTGAATGCACTCAGCCACCAAAACAAGGCAATAGGAATCCATTCAATGCTACCTATCAGAACCGTCAACAACAAAACCAAAACCAAGTTTCTTCCCAAAACAACAACAACAACTACCAAAATCGTCAAAACAACTTTAATAACAACCAAAATAGACAACCAAACACACCAAACCAGACACAAACCCAAACACCAAACAATACTAACCGAACAGTCATACCAATCACTACACCAAATGAACAACAGAATACCAATCAAGCATTGGTTACTCAACAAGATGAGAGGTTTGACTGGTCGAGTATTCAGATAGGTGTTGAGGAAATCACTACTGGGGGAAATGTGGCTTGTGTTGCATATCAGGTTAATATTGAAGATTCTGCGACGATGGAGGAGAAGGTTGAAACTGAGGTTGATAGTGATGAGTCTGAGGCTGAGATGGATGGGGATTCTGAACCTGTTAAGGTTAATTCTGAGGTTAATGTTGAGGTTGAGAATGAAGAAACAAATTCTGGAGTTGTGATTGATACTGTTTCTGACATTCCCGAGGAGTGTGAATCGGTTTACTCTGATTCAGACAGTGAATCGGATACGGAAGCAAGTGTTAATTCTCTTGATGAAGATATCGATCAGTTGCTTGCAGAAGCGGATTTTCTGATGACAAGGAAGTCGTGCATTGCAGATGATGCTTTCACAAAGATTGATTATTCCAGATTCTTTGCAGGAAAGGAAGCTCATTTCGCATTGATGGCCATGACTGATCCGCCAAAACCTGTAAGTTCTGCTTGTAGTACTGATAATACAAGTGAAAAATACTGTGGTACATGTGATAGATTGACTGAGGAGATTAAACAACTCCGTGTTCAACGTGATAGTGCTATCATGAACAGTCAATCTACTCGCAAAGAGTTGAATGCTTTTAACAAAGTATTAGATGGCTACAAAAAGGACATTTCCGACTTGAAAAACACTTTGTCTTTAAAACAATTGGCAATTAACAACTATATCAATGAAATTGAAAATACCAAGTTGGAAATGGCCGCCATCAAATGCTTTGCTGAGAAAGTAAACAAAAAGTTGGAAAGTTACAAGAATATTGCTTATGTGGTAGACCGCATCATTGATGATAAAACCACCAATTATCGGGCTGTACCATCTCCGGTTCTTTTTGAAAACCATAATTGTCACCAAGTGACACCGGAGAGTTCGGTAAAATCTGATTCAGCATCGGAAAATGAATCTAATACTTCAAGTATTGGTGATCCAAATTCCGATGTTAGACCGATTTTGGGAATCAATGATGAGGGTGTTACTGCAGAAAGTGTAGATTCAGACTCAGAGAGTGATGATACTGGTTGTAACCAAACTGGTAATGCATGTGAAATTCCAAAAGAAAATCACATCATTACAAATGAACCAGTTTCATCATCTCAAATTGTTCCGATGAGAAATGTTCATCATGTGAATAAGTCTGAGAAGAATGTTGTGAAGAAAGATCTTAATGTGGTTAAGAAAGATCTTGAGAGGAATGAGAAAAACGAACAATGTGACAAACCTGTCAAAGTGTTCTATCGGATGGAAGGATCCGATAAGATCATCTCTGACGAGGACTTTCCAATTAAAGATGTTAACTATGCTAAAATTGACAAAATTTGGCAAGAAAGTACAATTTGGTTCCCAAAACATGAGAGAACAAATGAAATTCCACCAGCTTTGTTGAAAAAGTTGTATTTGGATGTTCCTCAAGAACCAAAGGTCCATGTCACAGAGTTTGTTAAACCCAAAAACAGAGCTAATGGTTTTAATGAGCCTACTTACTCAAAAGGGCCACTCCCTGAGAGTTTAAGGAAGCAACAGTACAATGATCAATATCCTGTTAGATCATTTGCTCAACCAAATGCTCCGAATGTTTTTGAAGAGTACCGTGCGTGCTTTAAGTGTGGGGAACGTGGGCATTTACTTGCTCAGTGTCCATATGTAAGGCATAAGAGGCACGAGGTGGAAGTGAGGAATTCTATGCGAAAACCGATTGATCATTATGTGCCACCTCATAGGAGGGTTGTTCCTCAACAACCACAACCGTCTTATAATAACAATTTTCAAATGAGGAACACTCGTCCAATGCACTATGATAGAAGGAATCGGATTGCTATGGAAAACTCATGGAGGAAGCCTGTGGTGAACACAACAGTTGATAGGCAAAAGGTTCCACTAAAACCGATTGTCAAATCAAATGTTGGACCTAAGTCTGTTAAATCAGATAAGGTTACCAAGAAAGTTACATTTGCTAACAATGTTCAGAAACCGACTGAGAATCCAAAGTCTCAGATTCGTATCCTGAAAAGGACTGAACAATCTTGGACACCCAATGGTACTCCAGGAGCCTCAACTTCAAAAGTTAATGAGAAAAAGGAAACTATTTTGAAAAATCAGAAAAAGATTGATCAAAAAGTTGTTGAAAATGTTTGTGATAATGTTACTGTGAAACTTGATGTTGAAAGGCCCAAGACTCAGGCTTGGGTCCCCCGAAAGAACTAACTGATTTACATTTTGTGTGCAGGGAGCTTCAGCTGGCCCTATTAGCAGTCTTTGGATTGTTGATAGTGGAGCTTCAGGCCACATGACAGGGGATCTTGCGTTGCTGTTCGACGTGAAGAACATCAATGGAGGATATGTAGCGTTTGCAGGAAACAAAGGTGGATATATCACAATGGAAGGAAGTGTGAGCAATGGAATAGTGAGTTTCGAGCGGATTTCGTATGTGAAGCAGATAGACTATAATCTTTTGAGTGTCAGTCAAATATGTGACAAGAAATTTACTGTGCATTTTGATGACAAATCCTGCTATATTCTGAAACCGGGCTTTACAATTCCTAAAGAGTGGATAATGTTGAAGGCACCTCGCGTCAACAATCTATACATTCTTGATATGTCCAAGGCGATGACATCACAGGGGCAGATAACATGCTTTTTGTCCAAGGCGACTGAAAAAGAATCGATAATGTGGCACCGAAGGATGGGGCACATTCATCTGAAGAAAATGAATCAACTTGTGAGAAATGGACTTGTCGATGGAGTAAACGTGAAACATTTCCATCTAAATGACAAGTGTGTGAGTTGTAAAAAGGGGAAGCAGCACAAACAGTCCCACAAAGTGAAAAAGGTTAATTCTGTTGAGATGCCACTTGAGCGACTGCACATGGATCTTTTCGGACCGGTCAAGCGCAAAAGTCATCTTGGAGAGCTTTATTGTTTAGTCGTCACTGACGATTACTCAAGATTTTCATGGGTGATGTGTTTGCAGAATAAAAGCGACACTTTTATCAATCTAAAAGTTCTGTTCACTCGATTGGAGAATCTTTACAATGTGAAGATAAAGAGAATTCGGAGTGACAATGGGACGGAGTTCAAAAATGCCAGGATGGATGAACTTTGTGAAAACAAAGGAATACATCATGAATATTCGGCTCCATACACCCCTCAACAGAACGGTGTTGCTGAACGAAAGAATAGGACTCTAATTGAAGCGGCTAGAACAATGCTTGCTGATTCAAATCTTCCAGTAATGTTCTGGAATGAGGCGATTTATGCAGCAAATTACACACTTAATCGGGTTCTAACAGTGAAGAAGTTTGGTAAAACATCTTATGAGCTGTTACACCGAAGAAAGCCGAACTTAGAGTATCTAGAACCTTTTGGGGCGCCATGCACTATGTTGAATCCAAGCGAAAAGTTTAGTCCTAAAGCCAAGGAGGGTTACTTTGTTGGATATGCAACCCCGCTCAAACGGGTATACAACAAGCAAACTCGTCGTGTGGAAGACTGGGCTAACGTGGATGTTCAACGATATACTCAAAATATTCAAGGCACGGGTCCTGATTGGATGTTTGATTACAAAGATTTCTTTGAATCATTCAATCTAGATAGCTTGGTTGAAGAAGCTGTTATTCGATTACTTTACGAGTGTGAAAATGCAACAACTTCACCGTTGGTGCGTCCAATCACCGTGAACCCCCTACCAGCTTCTAATGATACCAATGCTCCTATACAAGAAGAAGAGATATTTCAAGAGGCTTCAACTTCATTAGACACTTCAGAATCTGAAGATGAACAATTTGAAGAAGCTATTCTTGATCAAGCTGAAGAACAGGAGGCACCGCCAGTGAACCCAACTCCAACTTCTGATGTGGCTTCATCATCAAAAACGGGTCATGATCTGGATGCTGTAGAGAACTTGACTGTTCAGACGGGAGTGCAAGTACCTGATTATCCGGAATCTCGGATTCATCGTATTCACCCGCTGGAGCAAGTTATCGGTGATCCTGGAAGTAGTGTTATGACCAGAGGGCAGCTTAAAAGCGTTAATTCGCCAGAGAGTTTTGGTGCTTTAGCTTTATATGCCAAAATTCAACAATCTGGTAGTCAAAATGATTGGTCGTTTGCGTGTTATGTGTCGCAGGTTGAGCCAAGGACATACAAGGACGCTTTGAAGGATGATGCCTGGGTGGAAGCTATGCAGGAGGAGTTATTACAATTCCAGAAATTGGGAGTTTGGACGCTCACGGATTTGCCGCCGGATAGGAAGAAGATCGGCACCAAATGGGTGTTTAAGTGTAAGAAGGATGATCGTGGGGTAATTGTTCGTAACAAAGCCAGATTGGTCGTGCAGGGTTTCCATCAAATCGAAGGGATTGATTATAACGAAATCTATGCACCGGTAGCACGAATCAAAGCTATTCGGATGTTCCTCGCGTTTGCTTCTTTTAAGAAATTCAAAGTTTATCAGATGGACGTGAAAAGCGCATTTCTGTACGGGAAAGTCAAGGAAGAGGTGTATGTCGGGCAGCCACCAGGCTTTGAGGACCCAATCCACCGGGATAAGGTCTACGTGTTGAACAAAGCTCTTTATGGCTTGCACCAGGCTCCGAGGCAGTGGTACGAGGAGCTAAGTACATACCTCATCACCAAAGGATTTAAGCGCGGCCTCGTCGATTGCACCCTCTTTACGAAAAAGACGGGAGATGACTTGCTTCTAGTACAGATATACGTTGATGATATAATATTTGGTTCAACTAACGAGCTTTTATGCAGGGAGTTCGAAACTGTCATGCAGGAAAAGTTCGAAATGAGCGCAATGGGGGAGATGCAGTTTTTCTTAGGCTTGCAGGTGGACCAAAGACCCGACGGGATCTTCATTCACCAGACGAAATATGTCTCCGACATCTTGAGCCGGTTCCAGATGGAGGACTCAAAGCCAATGGATACCCCGATTCAACCCAATCACGGGATTGGAGTGGACGCTAAGGGGGAGCTGACGGATCCTTTTACATACAGAGCAATCATCGGATCTCTGATGTATTTGACGGCGTCTCGACCAGATATTATGTACGCAACGTGTCTCTGTGCCCATTATCAATCGAAGCCGAAACAAAGTCATCTGACGGCGGTCAAGCGTATCCTTCGATATCTGAAGGGTTGTCCCTCAAAAGGACTTTGGTACCCTAATGATGATAATTTTGATTTCATATCTTTTAGTGATGCAGATTGGGGCGGCTGTGACAAAGATAGCAAATCTACTACAGCTGGTTGCCAGTTTTTCGGGAGCAGGTTAATCACCTGGCAATGCAAGAAACAGACTTCCGTAGCACAATCTACCTGTGAAGCCGAGTACATTGCAGCCTCAAGTTGCTGTTCGCAAGTACTCTGGATTCAACAACAAATAGTGGATTACGGTTTGCAGTTTCTAAAAACTCCTATTTACTGTGACAACGAAGCCGCAATTGCATTAACTAAAAATTCGGAAAATCATTCTAAAGCGAAACACATCCGGATCAAATATCATTTTATCCGAGATTGTTACGCTAAGGAATTGATCGATATGATCAAAATACACACTGACTACCAACGTGCAGATCTGTTTACTAAAGCTTTTGACCGTTCACGCTTTGAATATCTTTTAAAAGTAAACAATATAAAGGAAAAACAGGACTAATCGGCACCTCGGTTTATCGCTTTTTAGTTTTTAGTTTTTACATTTTGCTAATTGGGAATTTCTCTTTGCTAATTGGGAATTTCTCTTTACTATCATAATCCTCAAAGAAGTTGATGCTTTCGACGGGATTGTTTAATCCTCAAAGAAGTTGATGCTTTCGAGTGGATTGTTTCTTTCAAATTTTTGTTTTTGTTTTTCATAAAATCAAAAATACCAAAAATATGTTCTTTATTTTAGGGGGAGCCATTTTATCAGAAAAACCAAAAACATTATAAAATTCAAAAAGACCTAAAAATTAGAAAATCAAAAATGATTTCCTGGTAAAACAGAGGAAATGATAGTACATCAGTGGGAATCTGACACAGGATAAAGAATTGTATAGTTTATGAGGCATGTGTTGACTACGTGTGATATGCTGATAGGCTTCGTAGACTAAATATTGCGTGCATTAGTGATACAAACATAACGAACTACGCGTTCGTGGCTGAACACCTCATGGGCATATGGTCTTAGTACCGTAATTTCGTTTGATAGGATTGCCAAAATCTGAGGTTTCGGGTCGTTATGTTATGGTTATCCGGGATATTCTGATAAACTTTTGTCGTATTGATTTACGGACCTAGTTTTATCAGAATATTTGCTAAAAAGAGCTTAATTGCCAAAACCGGAAGTTACCGAATTGAGGAACTTTATGTTTTAATTGATCATAGATCATTATTACATCGTATTGATCATCTGATGCAAATCAGTGATTAATATCAGCCTCAACCTAGTGTATACGCACATGTTACTCTGCTGCATTTATTTGCTGACGTGTACACCTCTGTGCTATATACTTTGTAACTTTTACGGATAACTCTGGCATAATCACGCGTTACGACGAAGCTTTGTGCAATTACTTGATACGGGAGTATGTCGTGTGTGTGGGCACCACATCGTGTTAGTCTAATACATCTAACTCGTATCATTTTAAAGCATTGCGTAATTGTCTGCATGTGAGCTTACGTGGACCACAATATCAGCAATTGCCGTATCACATATTGTTTCTAATGATAATATTAAACAAAAAGATCAACGCTGTGATCAGATTTCTCAGAAAACTGATATGATCCTCTGACCGGATTTCACAAAATGTTTACTGCTTTCATTTACTTTGATGCATTTTATTTTGTTGCAATTTACTTTTAATGTCAAAAAGATACAAAATCCAAAAAGATTTTAGGTGTGTTTTGATAAAATTTCAGAAAAATCCAAAATTTTTGCATTTCTGCTTTATTTTTGATAACCGGGGATGCTTGATAGTCAATTTCTGAGATTTGATAACACCATCTGGGCTTTGTATCATTCTAAAAGTGAAAATTTTGTGTTTTGGAAGCTTAACGGATTGAAAAATGTTGAACGGGATTCGAATTTGTAATTTGGCAAAATTTTTCAAAATTTCCATTTTACATTCGCCCTTAATTGGGACGAATGTGGAATTTTTGTTCACCTTCGGGTTGATTCTAACGGGCGAATGTGGCTATTAACCCAAAATCCACTTTCGGGTAAAACCATTTTACTTTCGTGCCTTTCATTAGGGGCGGAGGTGGAAATGTTGTACATTCGACCGGATGGAACGGGCGAAGGTGGAGGCTATATATAAGCCAAACCCAGATTCGACCCTCACTTTAAAATTTTTCAAACTTTCTTCAATAACAGACCCTTGTTGATTTTGATTTCCCTGCTTGTGTGTTTTAATCCTTGCTTCTTACTGATCATTTTTATATAAAGATTACAGGTAATGGTCACAGATTGAAGCCGGAATCGTTGATTTTCTAAACCGACCTAGGGTTTAGGGGTTTAGGCATTTTCAGTGTTTGTTAATGCTTATTGTTGATAGACAATCATTCCATATCAGTTTTAGGGGGAGAGTTTAACAAGAATTAGGATATTAACAGTGTTTAAGGGTTGATTGATTGTTTGAACATATTAAAACCCTAATTCTTTATAAAAACTGATATAGAATGACAATTAATGACAATTGATAGTAGACGAAGCTTAGTCGGCCATAATAGACTATGTTTTGATCAAAATTAGTGGTTAAAAACACGTTTGAAAATTTTTTAAATTTTGGGTTTTACCAGTTTCCACCTTCGGTTCATCGAAGTGGACGAAGGTGAATCAGGACGGACGAAGGTAAACCAAAACGGGCGAATGTATCTTTTTGTTCAAAATCTTTTTACATTCGACCAGAAATTTACACCTTCGGCCATAATAACTTACATTCGACCATATTGTTTGGGCGAATGTGAAATTTCAAAAACCTAAAATTTTGAATTTTTGACGATTTCGTGTTTTGACGTTTTATTTTGATTTTACATTTCAGATGGCTGAAGAACAAGCAAATGTTGATATTCCTGTGGAGACTGCAGTGACTGATTCTATTCCAGAGACTGTACAAGAAGGAGAATCATCAAGCGGTAATAAATGGCCGTTTGAGAAGACTCACAACTGTTGTGCGTATTTGGGAGACGTGGAGAAGAACGTGGAGTTTACAGAGATCATCAAGTTTCTGAAGAGATGCAGAGTAGTTTATGCTTTGGCTACACCAACTATCATCTACAAGGATATAGTTGAGGATTTTTACAACAATGCAAAGTATGATTACTTTGACAATCAGACGATTATTAAAAGCAAGATTCAGGGAATGGAGATGTTTATTACTGAAGCTGATATCAGAGAAGCTCTCCAGATCCAGTTTGAAACGAGTGAGGATCCAAGGGAATTATCATGGACTGAGCAGAAAGCCTGTTTCCTGAGGATGAAATACAAAGGACCGATTACTGATGGTTCTATTTACAAAGGGAAACTGGGAGTACAGTTTAAGTATTTTGCTCATGTCATTATACTGGTATTTGGATGTGTGAGTGGAGGATACGACGTGATGAGGAAGAGTTTGAGCTCGTTAATGGTTGCGTTGACTCTCAACAAACCATTTAACGTTGCTGGAATGATTTTGGATCATATGCTAGAGATGTTGAAAGGATTGAAGCTTAAGAAGTTCATGCTTTATCCGAGATTTCTTATGATGATTTTTGATCATAAGTATCCACACTTGAAGAAAGATCCAACACAGATACTCGTTATGGATCACATGAATGTTAGAACCTTAGTGAGAATGAAAGGTTACAAAGGTGTGCCTGAAAATGAGAGACCACCTTACAGGAGGTTGTTTGGAGCCTTGGCTAGAGAGGATTACAATGATCCAGGAAAGAATACAGCGAGGCATCCTGATAGTGACAGTGACAATGATGATCCATTAGTTTATGCTGATGCAAGCACGAAGAGAAAGAGACAAGTTGTCAATCCCGGAGCCAAAGGGAAGGGTAAGGGAAAGACAGATCAAGGGAGTTCAAAACAACAAGCGGTGAGGAAGAAATCTACTGCTAAGAAGGGTACGAGTTTGGTAGATGAAGAGTCTGTTGATTCAGAGGAAACAGAAACTGAAGAACAGTGGGATTCGGATGCTGAAAATGTCCGGACTACCAAACAAAAGGCCACTTTGGTTGGTGAGTCTGAATCACTTAACAGATCGATTGAAGAAGCTAAGAAGAGCAAGCAGTCTGTTGGTGCTGAAGATGAAGGGTTGACTGTGAATTTGGACGAGTTGAATGAAGGAGAAACCGTTGTGGTTAACTTGCCCAAGCCCAAACACAAAACCATGGCAAAGAAAACAAGTACCAAGCCGCTGAGAGAGAAAGAATTAAACTTACTGTTGAAAGGAAAGAGATTACCTGATGCTGGAACATCGTCAAAACAATCTTCACCAGCCACTAAAAAGCAAAAGACTAAGGAGGCTACAACATTACCAGTGGATCAATTCAATATTGCCCTGGATAATGTTCTTAACATGTTTACACAACCTCAGAAAGGAAAAGAAACTGAGATTGAGCCATCTAAGTCTAAGTCCAAGTCAAAGAAAGTCACAGTGGATGATGATGTGATGAAGCAGGTGAATAAGAAAATGGACGACATGATGAAGATGCTAGTGGCTCAGCAAGCTGAAATTGCCAGGTTTAAGCAGAATGAAGAGAAAATGCTTCAGATTGTTGTAGCTTCTAAATCTAATCAAGATGAGATAGATGAGAAGGTAAAGAAGCTTGAAGCAAAGAATAAGAAGCTTGAAGGAAAGTGTCTGAGAAACAAAAACAGATACAAGGCAATTAAAGAAGACAATAAAGAGTTGAAGGCTGAAAACAAACGCCTTAGTGAGCTGATTGATAATCTGTACAATGTTGCACCCAAGCTGAAAGAGGGTGAGGAGGATACAGAGAAAGAGGTTGAACAGGTTGATTTTGAACCATCTGAATCTGAGAAAGAGGAAGATGAGGATGATGAGGATGAAGAATCGGATAAGAGTGATGATGAAGGTGATAATAATGATGATGATGATGATGCTGAAGGTTCAGGAAGTCAAAAGGAAGATGATAGTAGTAGTAGTGATGATAATGATGGAGGAGATGATACTTCGAAGTTTACATTCGAAAAGAGACCACCTTCAAAGAAGAAGAAAGACACAGGTGAGTCGAGTTCAAAGAAGAAAGGAGAGAATGTTGATGATGAGACTGTGTTTTGGAACGAGAAGGTGAGGTCCTTGTCTGATGATGCAAAACAAGTATACAAGGACATGTTAGAGAAAAGAGAATGGACCATTGAGTTCACAGGACGTTTTGCAGAAATATTCCAAACAGATGATATGAGATATGAATTGGAGTATAACGATCCTGATCTTGAAGAAGGGGAAGTACCTGCGTCTGTGGCAAAGGAGATTTTAGATGGGCTTGCACAGAGGGTAGGGAAAACGTTTGAAGAGTTCATTGTTGATGAGTCGATTCCACATATTCCTGAAAAGGATGTTGGAAGTCACTCTGATGACAAAAACACCCCTGAATTTGAAGATGTTGAGATAGAGGATATTACACATGAGGAATATCCACAGTACTTCAGACAAACTGATGAAGACTTGGTGTTTCCTGATTTTACTGAGAGACATAATACGTCTGCAAAAAGAAAGGCAAAGAAGAGGAGTGCTGAGTTTGTTGAGAAAGTACTTGGAGCTGATTTGCCAGAATCTTCAAATAAGACTGATGAATTGAAGGAGTATTTGAAGAAGTTAAGACTGATGGAAGAAAACCGACCAAAGCCTGAAGCTCAAGGAAACTTCTATAGGTTTCATAATGCGAAGTTCAGAGGCAGAGCTCTTGGGTGGACATACTTAGGCAGGCTGAAGTGTTTAGCTGCTAAGTGGGAATCTGGAATCTTGTATTTTTACAGATTCATTGACTTGCTAACTCTACCGTATTGGGCGGTTAGAGATCTTTGCAGATTCCAAATGTCGGGAGCTTCAGTGAATAATTCACATGTCGGTTGGTGTGCAGACAAATTGGTTTGGGAGAGTAGAACTAAATGGAACAGATTCATACCTCAATATCCCCGGAGGAAAGTTCACAGGGATATTGATCCCAGAACCAAGTTGAAAAGGGTTACCTTGATTTATAAGGCACCTGAAGTTATGAGAAAGATACCTTTGATGCCTATGCCTCAACACTTCAGTGCTGACTTCATTTTCTGGTATTATGATTGGAGGAAGGCAGAAGCGGTGATCGTGTTGAGAGATGGAAAGGACAAATACAAGCATGTTCATGTATTTGATCCTATGTGGTTGATCAATTGCACCTTCGAAGACATCATCATGCTCTTTTATAATCCGATTCATCATGAGCCAAACGATGCAGATCAAGCAAGGAAATACACACAGGTTGTGGGTGTTTGCTTTGCTTATGACATTAATGCTGGAAGTAATTTGGAGGGAAAGCTTGGCAAAAAGGTGAAGATGGCAAATGTGTCAAAACCGGTAAAGAGAAAATTAGAGCCTGAGATGACGACAGAGCAGAAGAAACAGCTCAGAATCAAGCTGCTGAATAAAGCCATGGATGAAGACAGAAAACGATCTAATCAATAGTCGAGGGGGAGTTTGTAGATGTCGTTTTGCGACTAATGATTAGATGTGTTAACATGTGTTAAGGGGCGAATGAGAGTAAAATGGGCGAAGGAAGAAACAGAATGGGCGAAGGTATATAGAAATGGACGAAGCTGGAACAGGGTTAATACAGAAGACACATTCGACCACATGAAGTGGGCGAATGTGGAAAAGGCTACATTCGACCAATGAGAAGGGGCGAATGTGCAGTCATTATAAATAGATTTTGGGTTTTTGTAATGTTAAGTGAGTCATTTAGAGTGTGTGTTTTTGGTGTGTGTTCCAGAGAGGTCTAAGAGTGATAGTTTGTGTGTTAGATTAACTGTAATCAATCTGTAAGCAATTATTTGGAAAAGTTAATCTATGAAAAGCTTTTAAAATGACTTTGATTGTGTTTTGATTGAGTTTATATCAGTTTGTTCTAAGCTAGGGTTTCCGCACCTGGTTTAGCAACTTGTATGATCATATAATCCTGTTTTAGTGTCGAATCACATCCTCTACACAATGCTTTAAAATGATACGAGTTAAGTGTATTAGACTAACACATTGTGGTGCCCACACACACGACATACTCCCGTATCAAGTAATTGCACAAAGCTTCTTCGTAACGCGTGATTATGCCAGAGTTATCCGTAAAAGTTACAAAGTATATAGCACAGAGGTGTACAGGTCAGCAAACGAATGCAGCAGAGTAACATGTGCATATACACTAGGTTGAGGCTGATATTAACCACTGATTTGCATCAGTTGATCAATACGACGTAATAATGATCTTTGATCAATTAAAACATAAAGTTCCTCAATTCGGTAACTTCCGGTTTTGGCATTTAAGCTCTTTTAGCAAATATTCTGATAAAACTAGGTCCGTAAATCAATACGACAAAAGTTTAATCAGAATATCCCGGATAACCATAACATAACGAGCCGAAACCTCAGATTTTGGCAATCCTATCAAACGAAATTACGGTACTAAGACCATATGCCCATGAGGTGTTCAGCCACGAACGCGTAGTTCGTTATGTTTGTATCACTAATGCACGCAATATGTAGTCTACGAAGCCTATCAGCATATCACACGTAGTCAACATACGCCTCATTATACTATACAATTCTTTAGCCTGTGTCAGATCCCCACTGATGTACTATCATTTCCTCTTTTTATCCAGGAAATCATTTTTGGATTTTCTAATTTTTAGGTATTTTGAATTTTACAATGTTTTTGGTTTTTCTGATAACATGGCTCCCCCTAAAATAAAGAACATATTTTTGGGTTTTTAATATTTCTGAAAAACAATAAAACAAAAATTTGAAAGAAACAATCCACTCGAAAGCATCAACCTCTTTAAGGATTAAACAATCCCCTCGAAAGCATCAACTTCTTTGAGGATTACGATAGTAAAGAGAAATTCCCAATTAGCAAAGAGAAATTCCCAATTAGCAAAAAGAAAAATTTTAAACTAAAATTAAAAAGCGATAAACCGAGGTGCCGATTAGTCCTGTTTTTCCTTTATGTTGTTTACTTTTAAAAGATATTCAAAGCGGGATCTGTCAAAAGCTTTTGTAAACAAATCTGCACGTTGGTAGTCAGTATGGATTTTGATCATATCTATCAATTCTTTAGCGTAACAATCACGGATAAAATGGTATTTGATCCGGATATGTTTAGCTTTAGAATGATTTTTAGTATTTTTAGTTAATGCGATAACGGCTTCGTTGTCACAGTATATAGGGGTTTTAAGAAACTGCAAACCGTAATCCACCATCTGCTGTTGGATCCAGAGCACTTGCGAACAGCAACTCGAGGCTGCAATGTACTCGGCTTCACAGGTAGATAGCGCCACGGAAGTCTGCTTCTTACATTGCCAGGTGACTAACCTGCTCCCTAAAAACTGGCAACCAGCTGTAGTAGATTTGCTATCTTTGTCACAGCCGCCCCAATCTGCATCACTAAAAGAAATGAAATCAAAATTATCATCATTAGGGTACCAAAGTCCTTTTGAGGGACAACCCTTCAGATATCTAAGGATACGCTTGACCGCCGTCAGATGACTTTGTTTCGGCTTCAATTGATAGCGGGCACAGAGACACGTTGCGTACATAATATCTGGTCGAGACGCCGTCAAATACATCAAAGATCCGATGATTGCTCTGTATGTAAATGGGTCCGTCAGCTCCCCCTTAGCGTCCACTCCAATCCCGTGATTGGGTTGAATCGGGGTATCCATCGGCTTGGAATCCTCCATCTGGAACCGGCTCAAGATATCGGATACGTATTTCGTCTGGTGAATGAAGATCCCGTTGGATCTTTGGTCCACGTAAATCTGCACCAGAAGCAAATCATCCCCTGATTTCCTCGTGAATAGGGTGCAGTCGACGAGTCCGCGCTTAAATCCTTTGGTGATGAGGTATGTACTTAGCTCCTTGTACCACTGTCTGGGAGCCTGGTGCAAGCCATATAAAGCTTTGTTCAGCACGTAGACCTTATCCCGGTGGATTGGGTCCTCAAAGCCTGGTGGCTGCCCGACATAAACCTCTTCCTTGACTTTCCCGTACAGAAATGCGCTTTTGACATCCATTTGATAGACTTTGAATTTCTTATAGGAAGCAAACGCAAGGAACATCCGAATAGCTTCAATGCGTGCTACCGGTGCATAGATTTCGTTATAATCAATCCCTTCGATTTGATGGAAACCCTGCACTACCAATCTGGCTTTGTTACGAACAATAACCCCACGATCATCCTTCTTGCACTTAAACACCCATTTAGTGCCGATCTTCTTTCTTTCCGGCGGCAAATCCGTGAGCGTCCAAACTCCCAATTTCTGGAATTGTAATAACTCCTCCTGCATAGCTTCAACCCAGGCGTCTTCCTTCAAAGCGTCCTTGTATGTCCTTGGCTCTACCTGCGACACATAACACGCAAACGACCAATCATTTTGACTACCAGATTGTTGAATTTTAGCATATAACGCTAAAGCACCAAAACTCTCTGGCGTATTGACACTTCTCAGCTACCCTCTGGTCATCACACTGCTTCCAGGATCACCGATAACTTGCTCCAGCGGGTGAATACGATGAATCCGAGATTCCGGATGTACAGGTACAATAACTCCCGTCTGAGTAGTCAAGTTCTCTACAGCATCCAGATCATGACCCGTGTTTGACGATGAAGCAACATCTGGAGTTGGAGTTGGGTTCACTGGCGGTGCCTCTGGTTCTTCTGCATGTTCAAGAATGACTTCTTCAAATTGTTCATCTTCAGATTCTGAAGAGTCTAATGAAGTTGAAGCCTCTTGAAACACTTCTTCCTCTTGTATAGGAGCATTGGTATCATTAGAAGCTGGTAGGGGGTTCACGGTGATCGGACGCACCAACGGTGAAGTCGCCGCGTTTTCACACTCGTAAAGTAATCTGATAACAGCTTCTTCAACCAAGCTATCTAGATTGAATGATTCAAAGAAGTCTTTGTAATCAAACATCCAATCAGGACCCGTGCCTTGCAAATTTTGAGTATATCGTTGAACTTCCACGTTAGCCCAATCCTCCACCCGACGAGTTCGCTTGTTGTATACCCGTTTGAGCGGGGTTGCATATCCAACAAAGTATCCCTCTTCAGCTTTAGGACTAAACTTCTCGCTTGGATTCAACATCGTGCATGGTGCCCCAAAAGGTTCTAGATACTCTAAGTTCGGCTTTCGTCGGTGTAACAGCTCATAAGATGTTTTACCAAACTTCTTCACTGTTAGAACCCGATTGAGTGTATAATTTGCTGCATAAATCGCCTCATTCCAGAACATTACTGGAAGATTTGAATCAGCAAGCATGGTTCTAGCAGCTTCAATTAGAGTCCTATTCTTTCGTTCAGCAACACCGTTCTGTTGTGGGGTGTACGGAGCTGAATATTCATGATGTATCCCTTTGCTTTCACAAAGTTCATGCATCTTGGCGTTTTTGAACTCCGTCCCATTATCACTCCAGATTCTCTTTATCTTAACATTATAGAGATTCTCCAATCGAGTGAACAGAACTTTTAAGTTATTAAAGGTGTCACTTTTATTCTGCAAACACATCACCCATGAAAATCTTGAGTAGTCGTCAGTGACAACTAAACAGTAAAGTTCTCCAAGATGACTTTTGCGCTTGACCGGTCCAAATAGATCCATGTGCAATCGTTCAAGTGGCATCTCAACAGAGTTAACTTTCTTTACTTTATGAGACTGTTTGTGTTGCTTCCCCTTCTTACAACTTACACACTTGTCATTCAGATGGAAATGTTTCACGTTTACTCCATCGACAAGCCCATTTCTCACAAGTTGGTTCATTTTCCTTAGATGAATGTGCCCCATTCTTCGGTGCCACATTATCGATTCTTTCTCGGTCGCCTTGGATAGAAAACATGTTATTTGCCCCTGTGATGTCATCGCCTTGGACATATCAAGAATATAAAGATTGTTGACGCGAGGAGCCTTCAACATTACCCACTCCTTTGGAATTTTGAAGCCCGGTTTAAGAATATAGCAGGATTTGTCATCAAAATGCACAGTGAATTGTTTATCACAAATTTGACTGACGCTTAACAGATTATAATCAATCTGCTTCACATAAGATATTCTCTCAAAGCTCACTATTCCATTACTCACGCTCCCCTCCATAGTAATATATCCTCCTTTATTTCCCGCGAATGCGACATATCCACCATTAATGTTCTTCACATCGAACAATAATGCGAGATCCCCTGTCATGTGGCCTGAAGCTCCACTATCAACAATCCAAAGACTGCTAATAGGGCCAGCTAAAGCTCCCTGCACACAAAAAGTAAATCATTTATTTCTTTCGGGGGACCCAAGCCTGAGTCTTGGGTCTTTGAACATCGGCTTTCACAGAAACATTCTCAGAAACATTTTCAACAACTTTTTGTTTTGGATCAATCTTTTTAGGATTATTCAAAACAGTTTCCTTTTTCTCATTGACTTTTGAAGTAGAGGCTCCTGGAGAACCATTGGGTGTCCAAGATTGTTCAGTTCTTTTTAAGATGCGAATCTGAGATTTTGGATTCTCAGTCGGTTTCTGAACATTGTTTGCAAATGAAACTTTCTTGGTTACCTTATCTGATTTAACAGACTTAGGTCCAACATTTGACTTGACAATCGGTTTAGGTGGAACCTTTTTCCTATCAATTGTTGTGTTCACCACTGGCTTTCTCCATGATTGTTCCATAGCAATCCGATTTCTTCGATCATATTGAATTGGACGATTGTTCCTCTTTTGATAAAAATTGTTTTGATTATAAAACTGTTGTTGTTGAGGAACAACTCGTCTATGTGGTGGAACATAATGATCAATTGGTTTTCTCATGGAATTCCTTACTTCAACTTCGTGCCTTTTATGTCTTACATATGGACACTGAGCAAGTAAATGCCCTCGTTCTCCACATTTAAAACATGCACGGTATTCTTCAAAAACATTTGGAGCATTTGGTTGAGCAAATGATCTAACAGGATATTGATCATTATACTGTTGATTCCTCAAACTCTCAGGGAGTGGCCCTTTTGAGTAAGCAGGCTCATGAAAACCATTAGCTCTGTTTTTGGGTCTAATGAACTCTGTGACATGGACCTTTGGTTCTTGAGGAACATCCAAAAATAATTTCTTTAAAATAGCAGGTGGTATTTCATTTGTTCTCTCATGTTTTGGGATCCAAATGGTGCTTTCTTGCCAGATTTTATCTATTTTAGCATAGTTGGCATTTTTAATTGGAAATTCCTCGTCAGAGATGATCTTATCGGATCCTTCCATCCGATAAAACACCTTGACAGGTTTGTGACACGATTCATTCTTATCATCCTTTTTCTCAAATTCTTTCTTAATCACATTCTTTTCAGACTTTTTCTCACGATGAGCATTTGCCATCGGAATCACAATCTGAGATGGTGAAACTGGTTCATTAGTAATGATGTGATTTTCTTTTGGAATTTCACATGCATTAACAGTTTGAACATTACCAGAGTCATCACTCTCAGAGTCTGAATCAACACTTTCAGCAGTAACACCCTCATCATTGAAACCTAAAATCGGCCTCACATCGGAATGTGGATCACCAATACTCGAAGTATTAGATTCATTTTCCGATGATGAGTCTGATTTTACTGAGCTCTCCGGTGTCACTTGATGACAATTATGGTTTTCAAAAAGTACCGGAGATGGCACAGCCTTGTAATTAGTGGTTTGATCATCAATGATGTGGTCTACCACATAAGCAATGTGCTTATAACTTTTCAACTTTTTGTTTACTTTCTCAGCAAAGCATTTGATGGCGGCCATTTCCAACTTTGTATTTTCAATTTCATTTATGTAGTTATTAATTGCCAATTGTTTTAATGATAAAGTGTTTTTCAAGTCGGAAATGTCCTTTTTATAGCCATCTAATACCTTGTTGAAAGCATTCAACTCTTTGCGAGTAGATTGACTGTTCATGATAGCACTATCACGTTGAACACGGAGTTGTTTGTTCTCCTCAGTCAATCTATCACAGGTACCACAATACTTATAACTAGTAACATCAGTGCTACACTCAGAACTTACAGATTTTGGCGGATCAGTCATGGCCATCAAAGCGAAATGAGCTTCCTTTCCAGCGAAATACTTGGAGTAGTCAATCCTTGTGAAAGCATCATCAGCAATGCACGACTTCCTCGTCTTCAGAAAATCAGCTTCTGCTAGCAACTGATCAATATCATCATCTAGTGATGTAACGCTTGCTTCTGCATCTGATTCACTGTCTGAATCTGAATAAACCGATTCACACTCCTCAGGAACATCAGAAACAGTGTCAATCACTATTCCATAATTAGCATCCTCAGCCTTAACCTCAATAGATTCATTTTCCACCTCCATTTCAGCCTCAGACACATCAACTTGAACCTTAGTTTCTTTCTTCTCATCAACTGTCAATGACTCTTCAATATCAACCTGACAAGAAACACAAGCCACATTTCCACCAGTTGTAATCTCCTCAACCCCTATTTGCATACCCGACCAGTCAAACCTTTCATCCTGTTGAATCATCAATGCTTGATTCTGATTGGTGTTCTGTTGTGTCTCATTAGGTGTAGTAATCGGTATGACTGTTCGGTTAGTGTTGTTAGGTGATTGGTTTTGAGTCTAGTTTAGTGTGTTTGGTTGTCTGTTTTGGTTGTTGTTGTTAGAGTAATTCTGTCGGTTTTGGTAGTTGTTGTTATTTTGGTATGAAACTTGGTTTTGGTTTTGTTGTTGACGATTCTGGTAGCTTGCATTGAATGGGTTTCTATTTCCTTGTTTTGGTGACTGGGTACATTCCCTTTTAAAGTGACCTTTCCCTCCACAGTTAAAACAAGTAACTATCTCCTTGTTGAACCCGTAGGTTGTGTTAGGAGAAGTTCCCAAATCAGTCCTACCCGTCTTCTCAATAAATTATGTTGCTCTTCTCATGATGCTTGCAAAAGCCCACTGGATATCAATCAATTCCATCTCTTCTTTATCAATCTGTGCATAGTCTTCATTGGTTAAGTTGTTGTTCCCAATTTGACTAGCAACCAACCCGTTGTAAGATGAAACCATTGCAGAGACTAGTGCAATGTGTTGCTTAGCAACTTCAACCGTCACATTTCCCAAGTTAGAAGTCTCCAAAACTACTGGTTGTTGATTAGGTTGAGTACTTTGGTTCATTTATTGAGGTGGTTGTTGAAATTGGCTATCAGTATAGAATGCTGCTTGTTGCATTGGTGATAATGATGAAATATATGAATTGTTATATTGTTGTTGTGGTGTTGGTTGTGGTTTTGATGGTTGTGAGTAGGATGATGTTTGTTGATGGTAGTTGATGGTAGGTTTTGGTGATTCCATAACATTGGAAATGCACGCAACATGTGGTGCCACTAATCCTCCTGAACTTGAGTTACTAGCTGGAACTGAAGTGCCTCCAAAATATAAGCTAGGATTCTGAGGAATCTGTGATCTTCTAGCTTTCCTCTTCTCTTCCATCTCTTTGTTTTCCAGCTTCTCTATAAACTCTTGAATAGTCCAGAATTGGTATGCATCCTTCTCCCTGAGAACTTCCACATGCTGATCCCAGTGTGGTGGTAGAGCATCTGCAAACTTATCCACCTGTTTTGTCATAGAAATCTGTATACCATAACTTGACAATTCAGTTAGCAAATGACTATATCTAGGAGTTAATTCTTTTAAAGTTTCATTGCCAATATAAGAAAAATTCTCAAACTCCTTTCGTAATTCTTCCATCCTTAAACTTCTAGTCTTCTCATTCCCATCATGCCTCCTTTTAAGCATATCCCATAGTTGCTTAGATGTAGTGCATGTCCCAAACTGATGCAACAGATCGTTTGTGATTGCCTGAGTCAACTGGGAAAAGGCTTTCTTCTCCACAGCAAACTTCTTTTTCTCCTCCTCAGACATACTCTCCAATGGAACTGGTTCACCTGTATTCTCCAAAACTGGTGCTGTGTAACCTCTAGCAATCATGTTCCATGCCTCTGCACCCTCCACTCCCATGCCTTCCAAGTGGATCTTGAACTTGGTCTGCCACTGATTATATTCTTGTATCTCCATGAGCTTCGGTGGCCGATTCCTGCTACCTGAAGATAAGTCATTTATTAGTGTGGAAATAGCATTTGTGGTTTGAGTGTTTACCACCGCTGCTGCTACTCCCCAGTAGTCAGATTGTGGTGCTGGAGGTGCCACACCTTGAGGCATCGAGCTAGTCATCGCCATGTAGTTAATCGGTTGCGAAGACTGTGTGCTCGTCTTTTGTGCTGGTCTCGGGTTAGTCGGAAAATTCCACATGATCACGAACTTCGAAAAAATTCAACACTTAGAAAATTTTCCAAAATCAGTTCTAGGTTCACCCGTTTACTCTTACTTCGTCCCTTTCTGGTCCAAGTTCGCCCAAACAATATTCACCCGAATGTAAAAATTCACCAGAATGTAAAACACCCTAACACACTTCCACTTTCGCCCAGAATATCCTAGGTTCGACCAGTAATTTTCCACGTTCGCCCGCCCGATGAATCGAAAGTGGAAAATATTACCCGAAAGTGAAAAATTCAACTAAGGAATTCCAGGTTCGCCCAGAAACACTCTACGTTCGACCGAAAATGACACAGATTCGCCCAGAACAAGTCAGGTTCGACCACTACAGCTCACTTTCGCCCATTTCAGGTTTGAAAAACGGTTACACTTTGAAAAACGGTTATTTTGATCTCTGATTTTCAAAAGTTTGTGGATTTGAATGATCTTAATCAGGTTTTGATTCGGAATTGATTTGGAACAAGTTTAATTCTTGGAATTTTAGATTTTAACCACAAAATCAACTTCAAATCTTTCAAAAACACTCAAAAACCATTTTCATTCAAAAACAGATGTATTTTGATCAAAATTAGGTCCAAATCAGCTCTAAGTTTATCAAATTTGTTGTTGTATGATCGGTATAGCTCTGATACCACTTTGTGAGGGAAGGATTTTGTCTAAAACAGGATTAATTGATCATACAAGTCACAAAACCAGGTGCGGAAACCCTAGCTTTGAACAAACAGATAAAACTCTAATCAAAAGACAATCAACATCATTTTCAAAGCTTTTCATAGATTAACTTGTTCAAATACTCAATTATAATCACACTTTAGTTAATCTAGAACACTTAAACACTTTCTCAAAATAACCTGGAACCTAACCTGAACACACACACAACTGAAAACTCTCTATAAATCACAAATACACAAAATCTATATATAGTGTCTGCACGTTCGCCCAGTTGATGTGGTTGAATGTGGAATTCTTCCACATTCGCCCACTATATGGTACGAACGTACATCTTCTGATCAGGTCCATTCTTCATTCGCCCACTAGCTTCTACCTTCGCCCATTCCTGTTCCACTTTCGACCACTATTTCCACCTTCTACCCATCAGCAAAACTTTTAACATATGTTAACTTTGTAAATCCAATCACTAGTCGCAATACGTGCATCTACATGCAATCCTGATCTACCTTTAGATTAATGTACAAAATCCTCAGGTTTAGCCTGAACCCCCTTGAGATCCCGTCGAAGTTCTGGATTTTAATAACGAACACGTGCAATCTGGAAGGGTGAATGCCTGTATTCTGAGTCTTCTGTCTAGGCCTGGCATTGCGCATATATCCCAATCAGACGAGGGACCCGGATGCCTACCTGGGAATTCTCAGGATGAGCGATCCCCTTATAAACCAAAGCATGTCTTCACTATGTTATTAGAATCTGGAATCTTTGATAAGTCAACGTTTTCGTTTATTCGTTTTAATGAATAAATGATTACATTCCTTATTATACCTCATTATCCTTGATTCACCCTATGTCTCATGGAACCTTCAATGTGCCTCTTACAGATTATGCCTCCTCGTCGCAGCACTAACAAAGCCAACAAGCATGGTGGTGAAAACAACAACAATGTCCAACTGGCTGCAATCATTTCCCAACAAGTGGCACAACAGATAGCAACATTAATTCCCAATTTGGTGGCTCAAGTCACGCAAATAATTGGCGATAGTAATGGGAATCATCATGGGAATGACTATGGGAACGGGAATGCCCACCCTGTTTGCACCCTCGAACACTTCAACTCTTGCAACCCTCCTAGGTTTAGTTATGACTGTTGATGCACTTTCTGTGGACGTCACTGTCGAATAGACTAGGGTTGAGTCTAGGTATAGTGTTACATGAGATTGTGGTGATCCATAAGGGCATTTTATTGATCTGACGCATTTGTAAAATATAGGACAATACACTTAGTCAAGTTCGACCATTTCACACTGGGCGAATGTGGAAGGTTTCCACATTCGACCATTACAAATGGGCGAATGTGGAAATACTCCACATTCGACCATTAATAGTGGGCGAACCTGGAAATCATGTATTGGACTATAAATAGCAATCTCATGTGTTTGTATTCATTTGGTGATTTGAGCAGGTACTTTGAATGCTCTCAAGGGGGAGGTTATGCCCAACCTCCCCCGGCCACGAGATTGATGTTTATCCTACTGATGACAGTGTCTGTAACCGTTTCTGTATTAATATGAATCTGTGATGACGTTGTTATCGATATATTTCTGTCTCGTCTCGAATTCCCCGTCTGAAACGAGTTGTTTACGCGTAATCGATCCGCGAGTTCGGTCCGTAACCGGATTCTCAATGACGAAAGAGCCACTAGTCTCCTTCGGTGGTTCGAAGGTATCAATGGCTTACCCATGCAAGTTCAGGACACGGTGTGGGGAAGGAACCCTGCTACCCTCGAAGGAGCCAAGAGTCTAGCAGACACTGTAACTGACAACCACGGGACCTTGTTTCGAAAAGGTCGGAAAGCAAAGCGCAAGACCAGGGATCTTGATGCAAACCTCACTACACAAGCTTCTAACAAGAAACCTTATATTTTTCCTCAGTGTAACACATGCAACCGTCATCAACCCACACCTTCACCATGTCGCTTGTGCACCAATTGTGGTAGGTATGGCCATCTGGCCAACACCTGTCGTGAAGCCCCAAACCCCAATACCCACCAACCAACCAACCCTGCTCCGGCTGCTAATCGTCCCGGCCAATACAACCATGGTCAGTGCTATGAATGTGGAGATCCAAATCACTTTCGTAACTGATGCCCTAACCTAAACCGAGATCAGGACCCTCTAACTGCCTAATGACAAACCCCTACTCGTAGAATGTTGTTTGTTTTTGTAATCCATGTAATGGCTCATTTGATTCGAGTAATGAATTTTAGCATTTAATACTCTTGTCTCTTAGATAAGAATTTAGTCGCCTGATATATATGAATTTCACAACCACATTTCATCTTACCATATTGGTCACTAATTTGATTGTTTTTCAACACCTCACCCAAATCATACTATTTCATTACTCAGCATATTACATTTTTAATCTATAACCTCATGACCTAGGTGTAAACTAGCACGACACTAAAGATTTCTTAACATTAGTCAAATTTCCATCACTTATAAACTATCCATATTTTTGCCAAAATATATTCTCAAACTTAATTCCAAAATTCAAATGTTTGTTCAGTAGTGTAGCAAAGGATTTTCTTATTATAATGATCTTCAAAACCTAATGTCGTGTTTAAAATCCACTTAACGGAGATATTTCAATCAAAACTCACTTAGTTTGTACTATTTAACAACTCATGCTTTATGTACAAAACCAATTTTGAAAATAAAACTTTCTCATCCTAAGGAACAATATTTGGTCTCCAAATACCCCATTGACAACTAGTTATTCCCGACTTGTTTAAATTTTTACAATATTTAGCATATACCGCAATCGTGTTTTCTCATACACTTGATTCTAACCTTTGGATCCAAGCCCTACAATTTACACTACTACTTAATCTCCTTACTATAAAAATGAACTCCTTATTCACTATCTCTCACAACCTTGATTCTACTTTGAGATTTTTCATCATCCTCTCAAGAACTAAATTTATGTTCTTTACCTTCTTGAACATGAAGTTGACCCCTATGATAATCAGACTATCAAAGACTTGATTGTTCGTTGCATCAAACTTGATTCTTGGTTACATGAAGATTTGACTACCTACTTGAACGTTTAATTATTCACGATACTTGAAAACATGAAATATAGACTATATGCTATAAACACACCTAGAATCATTAATCATGTCTAGGGCAACTCTACTATAACTCGCATGCTATACTTGATGCATTTACAAACTCTCTTACATGTACGTGTTATCAACTTGCAAATTATGGGGTGGAAGGCGAAATACTTGCTCAACAGTTAGTAAAAAACCTACTTAACGATTGGGAGAGGCCCTACCACCTACTCAACAATCGAAAGAGGTTCTTACTCACTGATTGGTGGAAGTCTTTTTCCTAATCCACAATACCCCTGACACCAAAATTTATTTTGCATGTGTATCTAGAGTCATAGAGTGACACAAAACCATAATGTAAGGTAAATTGGTGATTACGGTCTGGAACGCAATCATGAATTTACAGGTATATTAAGGTAGTGTGAAATTCTATCAAGGTTTCGGTAGATACCCGATTATTGACTCTAGCAAACTAATGGTCTATTTTAACTTTAAAGGACATCTCGTGCATTCATAGAAATTAAAGTTAGTACTCCATAAGACCCTTATCTCAGACCTATAACACTCTGTAGCCAAACCTGTCAGCCCAAACCAAACCTTACAAGTTTGGATCCAATAACGGGCCTAAATACATTCCGGTGACAACCTCTCACTCTTTTTAGCTTCGTATTTTGTCAAACACCATCGCAATCCATGGACATTAGATACACCAATCGATATTCGCTTACAAACTAATCAGATTCATGTTGAAGTATTCTTTTCAACATCACGAGTTAAAGTATTCTTTTTAACTCAAAACATTCTAGGTATACATGTTTATATTTTAAGGACTACTTAAGTTAATCACGTTGGACCCAACCTCTCTTAATAGGATCACTGACCAATGGCTATGGCTACTTTCACTTTATCAAGTTTTTACCTAAAAGCTCCAATTCGTCGTCCGGGAATCTTTCCCCTTACCATTCATCAGAACGTACTTCATATATGGATATATCCCTAACTCTTTGATTATTGACGCCTCGTTGTTTGGACCTCTCAGCTATTTAGTCAGAAACTTTCTAAAGTAGGGGAGACTGCTACAACAGTACTCCTACCATCATTCCACGGTAAACCTTCACGTACTCACACTTCTAAGAATTTTACTTCCTAACCTCAGGACAAACGACAAAATTTTCGAACTTGTCTTTTTGGATCTTAAACAAAATATTTTCACGACTACTACATTTTGATAAACTACGCCAACTTATCTCTTACAAAATCCTGTTTTCATAATCTACATTTTACGACACTTGTTGTCATAGAAACCTTTATATTGAAAGTAATTTCGGGACGAAATTTTCTAAAGTAGGGGAGACTGTGACATCCGTCACCTTCCTCTTTTGTAAATGAACACATTTGGTCCCTCCGTTATTATTTAAAGCTTATATATATATATATATATATATATATTAGAAAAATAAAAGTCATGAACTTTTCCTCTTTTTATGATTTTTATAAATTAACATATTTGTATTTTTCCAGCAAAAAAAAAATATTTATTTCCCCCGCGGACCGCGGGAGAAATACTAAACCCCACGCGGTCCGCGGCAGCCCTCTCTGTAGCTTTTCAACATTTCATTAATGGCATCTCGAGCTCTACCCCAAATCCACCCCCAATGCACCTCAATACGCGTTATTAAACCTACTCTAGTGTCCCCTGGTCGTCACCCATGTCCAAAACCTCCTCACATGCCATTAATTACACCAATTAATGACCAAATTGGTCAAAATCACTATAAAACCCACCAAAACTTAACCATTTTGATGCACCCCTCAAACGAACACATCAACTCAATTAAACACACACAAACGTTCATCTTGATTAGTCTATCATTTCTGCACAAGAAGCCCCGATTATTATCTCGCAATCTCGACGGATTGGAAGCTTATTCTTTGGGTTTTAACTCGGTTTTCTTTCGCTAATTTGGACAACCAAAATCGTGAGTTTTTCCAATTCCTTTTGCATAATCGTTCATTTATATCAGTGGTTTAAAAGCCCTCTATTAGTTGTATCAAACATAGCCTCTAAGGGTTCCAATTGCAAATTCTAAGGATAGGGTGTTCTAGGCATTTTGGGTATTTTCCATTTAAAAATTTATAGAACTCTAAAATTCCATAACTCGCTTGTTACTGCTCTAAAAATTATGAAACTTTGTAGACATGTTCTTATAACCGACTAAGAGTTTTAGAAAAAGTTTCGGGATTTTTAGAAACCGTTTAGTATTTTTTCATTTTTAATACGCTTTAATCATGTTTAATTTATATAAAATCGAATATAATGAGTTGAAACATGAAAATTTCCAGAAATATATCCCATTATGTTAGAATAATTATCATGCCATTTTCCCTTTGTTTTGATATAATTTCACATGTTATATCATTTTCTTTTGTTAAAATAGTTTTAAAAAAATAATATTCATATTAAATAGAGTTTTATCAGAAAAATTCTATAAAATTTATTGAGAGACATCTTAAGTCAGTAGACTAAGTTTTTAAAGAAACTTTTATTTTTATAAAGTGTTTAGTATTTATCCTGAATTTATGTGTTATTTATCATATTTAATTCATATAAATTCGTATTTAATTCATTTTATTATGAAAATTGGTGGAAATATATTTTGACATATTATAAACATTTCCACATCAGTTTTACCTTGTTATAAAATGTTTTCATACAATATTACATTTTAGTTGATAAATTAGCTTTTAAACATATCAAATTTATATTAAATAGATTTTATTCACCAAAACTTTTATAAAAATTATTTTGAGACCTTTGTGGTCAGAATATGAAGTTTTCACAGAAAACTTTATTCTTACAACCACTTTATATTTTATTCACAAATTATGTCATTTTGACAATACAAATTAAATTAATACTTTTATATAAATTACAAATTATTTTCTGAGGTAATTTCACTACTTTATAAACTCAGAAACACCACATTTACAAAACTCAATAACACTTATTATTCTATCATCTCATTTATTAATCAATAGAATCATTTATATTTGATAAAACAAATATAAATAGTTATAGTTTTATAATATCAAACTTATTCCAAATATCATTACCTACATTATATAACTTAGTAATAATAAACTAAGTTATACACACAAAGCTTTCCAAGGATTTTTACCTCGCAATACTTGCGAACCATATATATTTCAACTCGACACGTCACATTTTGTCGCATAACTTAAAAACCCCAAAACCTAGACTTAACATCCTAGATGCCTTAGATTAGGAACCCTAGACTCCCTTAAGCTCAAACACTTAATTCGAACACTTTGAACATTAGGTTGTGTCTTTCGGATTCGCCTCGCTTACACCCGCAACGCTAGCATTTTACTCGATTAACAAAGGTGAGTTTACATAGCCCCTTTCCACTATTTTACAATTTTTGGGGTGAAACATGTTACAATATCAATTTACAATTCAATCGCAAGTGTCCATATGTTATTCTATGTTGCATTATGTTTCGAGCATTTCTATGGTAATCATCGCAATCTAGCATAATCATTAACTCCGTACAAGCCAACGATATACAATGATAGATCTATTGGACTGACAACCCCACCCGGATACGTGTACGTCCTACATAGGTAGCGTGGGTGATTGTTATCGCATATAACATAATCGAGTGGACCATAGGTGTATGGCCTCGATCGCGCTAATCTCGTCAATCAAGGTTTGATTATGCACTCGCTTTACCTGAAAGTAGTTGTGTTCTCATATATGGACTAGACCAACGTGACACACCGAATTGTACAAGTTTTTATTCAATATTCAAAACCTATGTAATTCTCACCAACTTTTGTTGACCCAAAATATTTTCAAACTTAACATGTTTCAGGTTATAGCAATACTGGGAGATTAGAGTTCATGCTTGAAGATGTTTATTTAGTATTTTCTCATTTGATGTACACAACTTTGTAGAACAAGTGTATGTAATTTATTTAATCAATTATTGAAACTTATTATTCACCATGAGCTACTGAACAATCATCCATACGTGACATCCCGATGTTTCCGCCATCGGTTGGGGTGTTACACATATAGCATGTGTCTCAAGTGTCATGGAACCACCCAAACAACCGATTAACTACCTAGCTCAAACCTCAACTTATACACCACCATCATACACACAACCACCACAACAATACACAAATTCTTTCCTTTCACCATTTTCTCCAATGCAACAAGCTGCATGTTATTCTGCAAACCAATCACAACAACAACCTCAACAACAACAGTACATGACTCAGATGAATCAAACCAATCAGAAACCGGTAGTGTTGGAGACATCCAACATGAATAACGTCACTGTAGAGGTTTCTCAACAACACATTGCTTTGGTTTCAGCAATGGTTGCCTCGTATAACGGTTTAGTAGCAAGTCAAATTGGTAATAAAAATTTAACCAATGAGGACTAATCTCAAATCGATAAAGAAGAGATGGAGCTTATAGACATACAATGGGCTTTCGCAAGCATTATGAGGCGAGCAACTGAATTCATAGAAAAGACCGGGAGAACTGATTTGGGTACTTCTCCAAACACCACATATGGCTTTAATAGAGAAAAAGTCACATGTTTCAATTGTGGTGGAAAAGGTCACTTCAAGAGAGAGTGTACACAGCCTGCAAAACAAGGTAATAGAATTCCATTCAACTCAAACTATCAAAATCGCCAATCTCAAAATCAAGTTTCTTATCAAAACAACAACTATCAACATCAAAACAATTACCAAAACCGACAAAACACCTCTCAAAACAACCCTAATAGACAACCAAATACACCCAAACAAACTCAAACACCAAACAACCCAAAAAGAACTGTCATTCCTATCACTATACCAAATGAACAACCACAGAATAATAATCAAAATCAAGCTTTGGTGATACAAATTGATGAAGGTTTTGACTGGACTGATATACAACTTGGTGTTGAAGAGATAAGACCTGGTGGGAATGTAGCTTGTGTTGCACAACAGGTTGATATTGAGGAGTCGGTGATAGTTGAGAAAGTTGAAGAAACTGAGTGTGAGGTTGAAGAGTCTATTGAAGAGATGAATATCGAAACTGAAACGTTTGAAGACCAGTTTGAAGAGAAAAGTTCGGGAGTTGTGATTGACTCAGTCACAGATATTCCTGAAGAAAGTGAGTCAATATACTCAGATTCGGAGAGTGAATCAGACTCAGAGGCCAGTGTGAATTCTTTAGATGATGACATTGATCAATTGCTGGCTGAAGCTGATTTTCTGAAGACGAGGAAGTCATGTATAGTGGATGATGCCTTTACCAGAATCGATTATTCCAAGTTCTTTGCTGGGAAGGAAGCTCATTTCGCTCTCATGGCTATGACAGATCCTCCAAAACAGGTAAGTTCCGAATCTACCACTGACATTCAAAGTGATAAGTATTGTAGTACTTATGATAGATTGACAGAAGAAAATAAGCAACTCAAGGTACAACTTGAGAGTGTTGTGATTAACTGTCAAAATGCTCGCAAGGAAATCAGAGAATTCAACAAAGTGCTGGATTGTTACAAAAAGGACATTTCTGACTTAAAGAAAACTCTTTCATTAAAAGAATTGGCAATTAACAGCTACATAAATGAAATTGAAAACACTAAGTTAGAAATGGCCACCATCAAGTGCTTTGCAGAGAAGGTCAACAAAAAGCTTGAAAGCTATAAACATATTGCATATGTTGTTGATCACATCATTGATGAACCATCACAAACCACAAATTACAAAGCTGTGCCATCTCCAGTGTTGTTTGAAAATCACAACTGTTATCAAGTGACACCGGAGAGCTCAGTTAAATCTGACTCTGCATCGGAAGATGAATCTAACACTTCTAGTGTTGGAGATCCAAACTCCGATGTACGACCGATTTTAGGTTTGAATGATGAAGGAGTTACTGCTATAACTGATGATTCCGATACTCAAAGTAAACAAACTGAGAAAGTGAGTGAGATTCCAAAAGAAAATCACATTTTCACTAATGAACCAGTGTCACCTTCTCAGCTTTGTCATCCGATGGCTAATGCACATCGTGTCGGTCAATCAGAAAAGAATGTGGTTAAGAAGGATTCAGGTGACAAACCCGTCAAGGTATTTTATCGGATGGAAGGATCCGATAAGGTTATCTCTGATGAGGAATATCCAATCAAATTTGCAAACTATTCTAAAATTGAGAAAATCTGGCAAGAGAGTACCATATGGTTTCCTAAACATGAAAGGACCAATGATGTACCACCAGAAATTTTAAAGAAATTGTATTTGGATACTTCTAAAGAACCAAAAGTTCATGTCACTGAATTCATCAAACCAAAGCAGAAAGCAAATGGTTTTCTTGAGCCAGCTTACTCTAGGGGCCCAGCTCCTGAGACTTTAAGGCGCAAATGTGTTGATGATCAATATCCCATCAATACACTTGCTAAGCCGCATGCTCAAAATGTGTTTGAAGAGTACCGTGCATGTTACAAGTGCGGGGACAGAGGGCATTTACTTGCTCACTGCCCGTATGTGAGGCACAAAAGGCACGAGGTTGAAGTGAGGCAATCCATGAGAAAGCCGGTCGACAATCATTATTATTCTCAAAGACGATTTGTTCCTCAACCAGCACCATTTTATAATCAAAGTAAGTTTTATCAAAAGAGGAATGATCGTCAATTTCATTATGATCGTCGAAACCGGATTGCAATGGAAAAACCATTAAAGAGACCTATGGTGAACACAACGGTTGATAGACAAAAGGTACCACCAAAACCTGCTGTTAAATCAACTGTTGGACCTAAATCGGTTAAATCCGAGAAGGTAGTCAAGAAAGTTTCTTTTGTGAACGAAACTAAGAAAACGACTGAGACTCCAAAATCTCATATTCAAATTCTGAAACGTTCGGAGTAGTCTTGGACACCTAATGGTCCCCGGGAGCCTCTACTTCTAAATCAAATGAAAAAGTTGAAAAAGTTTTGAATGATCCGAAAAAGATTGTCTCAAAACCAAATGTTGATGTTAATGAATCTTTGAAGGGTGATATTCAAAGACCCAAGACCACAAAGGCGTGGGTCCCCCGAAAGAACTAACATGTTTACTTGATGTGTGCAGGGAGCTTCAGCTGGCCCGGTTAGCAATCTTTGGATTGTTGAAAGTGGAGCTTCAGGCCACATGACAAGTGATTTAGCATTGTTGTTCGACGTGAAAAACATTAATGGAGGCTATGTTGCATTTGCTGGAAACAAAGGAGGTTACATCACGATGGAGGGAAGCGTGAGTAACAGGATAGTGAGTTTCGAGAGAATTTCTTATGTGAAGCAGATCGAGTATAATCTGTTAAGTGTCAGTCAGATATGCGACAAGCAATTTTCAGTGTATTTCGATGACAAATCTTGCTATATCCTCAAACCGGGCTTCAAAATTCCAAAAGAGTGGGTAATGTTGAAGGCACCTCGAGTCAACAATCTCTATATTCTTGATATGTCCAAGACGATGACAACCCAGGGCCAAGTAACATGTTTTCTATCGAAGGCTACTGAGAAAGAATCAATCATGTGGCATAGAAGAATGGGACATATTCACCTGAGGAAAATGAACCACTTGGTGAAGAACAGGCTTGTGGAAGGTGTCAATGTCAAACATTTCCATTTGAACGACAAGTGTGTAAGCTGTAAGAAAGGCAAGCAACACAAACAATCCCATAAGGTGAAGAAAGTAAACTCTGTTGAGATGCCACTTGAGCGGTTGCACATGGACCTATTCGGACCTGTCAAACGTAAAAGTCATCTTGGAGAGCTTTATTGTTTAGTTGTTACTGACGACTTTTCAAGATTCTCATGGGTGATGTGTTTGCATCATAAAAGTGACACTTTTAACAATCTGAAAATTCTGTTCACTCGATTGGAGAATGTCTATGGTCTTAAGATCAAGAGAATTCGAAGTGACAATGGGACGGAGTTAAAAAATGCAAAGATGGATGCTCTTTGTGCAGACAAAGGAATTCATCATGAATATTCTGCTCCGTATACCCCTCAACAGAACGGTGTTGCTGAACAGAAAAATAGGACTCTCATAGAAATGGCTAGGACAATGCTCGCTGACTCAAATCTTCCAGTAATGTTCTGGAATGAAGCGATTTATGCAGCAAATTATACACTAAATCGGGTCTTAATAGTGAAGAAGTTTGGCAAAACTTCTTATGAGCTGTTGAACCGATGAAAGCCAAACTTGGAGTATCTAGAACCTTTTGGGGCTCCGTGTACTATGTTGAATCCAGGTGAAAAGTTTAGTCCGAAAGCTGAAGAGGGATATTTTGTTGGGTATGCAACCCCGCTCAAACGGGTATTCAACAAAAGAACTCGATAGGTGCAAGACTGGGCAAATGTTGAGGTTCAACAGTATACTTAAAATGTGCAAGGAAATGGTCCCGATTGGATGTTTGATTACAAAGATTTCTTTGAATCATTCGATCTAGATAGTTTGGTTGAAGAGGCTGTTATTCGATTACTTTACGAGTGTGAAAACGCAGCGACTTCACCATTGGTGCGTCCGATCACCGTAACTCCTCCAACAACTTCTAATGATACCAATGCTCCTGTACCAGAGGAAGAAGTGTTTCAAGAAGCTTCAACTACATTGGATACTTCAGAATCGGAAGATGATGGAGATTTTGATGAAGCTATTCTTGATCATGCAACAGAGGCACCGCCAGTGAACCCAAATCCAGATGTTGCTTCATCGTCCAACACGGGTCATGATCTGGATGCAGTAGAGAACTTGACTACTCAGACGGGAGTGATCGTACCTGAACATCCGGAATCTCGGATTCATTGTATTCACCCGCTAGAACAAGTTATTGGTGACCCTGGTAGAAGTGTTATGACGAGAGGACAGCTATGCAGTGTCAATTCACCAGAAAGTTTTGGTGCTTTAGCTTTATATGCAAAAATACAAAAATCTGGTTGTCAGAATGATTGGTCGTTTGCATGTTATGTTTCGCAGGTCGAGCCGCGGACATACAAAGAAGCACTTTTGGATGATGCATGGGTCGAGGCGATGCAAGAGGAGTTGTTGCAATTTTAGAAGTTGGGCGTCTGGACACTTACAGATTTACCTCCAGGAAGGAAGAAGATTGGTACCAAGTGGGTATTTAAGTGTAAGAAAGATGATAGAGGCGTAATCATGAGAAACAAAGCCAGATTGATAGTGCAAGGATTTCATCAAGTTGAAGGAATTGACTACAACGAGATATATGCACCTGTGGCACCCATAGAAGCTATCCGAATGTTTCTAGCGTTTGCCTCGTACAAGAAATTTAAGGTGTATCAAATGGATGTCAAAAGTGCGTTTCTCTACGGCCAATCGTCTTATTCCCGAGGAGATTGGTCAAAGAAGAGGTCTACGTCGGTCAACCTCCGGGCTTTGAAGATCCTATCCACCGGGATAAGGTTTATGTTCTAAACAAAGCATCGTACGGGTTGCACCAGGCTCCACACCAATGGTACGAGGAGCTAAGCACGTACCTCATGTCGAAAGGATTCAAACGCGGATTGGTCGACTGTACTCTGTTTACGAAGAAAACAGGAGATAAATTGCTTCTCGTCCAGGTTTATGTAGATGATGTTATTTTTGGCTCAACTAACGAACTTCTTTGCAGAGAATTTGAACGTGTTATGCAGGAAAAGTTCGAAATGAGTGCGATGGGCGAAATGCAGTTTTTCCTCGGCTTGCAGGTGGATCAAAGACCAACGGGGATCTTTATTCATCAAACCAAATACGTATCTGAAGTCTTGAGCCGGTTCCAGATGGAAGATTCCAAGCCGATGGACACCCCGATTCAACCTAATCACGGGATTGGTGTTGACGCTAAGGGGGGCTGACAGACCCATTTACATACAGAGCAATCTTCGGATCTCTGATGTATCTAACCGCATCAAGGCCTGACATTATGTTCGCTACATGTCTCTGCGCATGTTTCCAATCGAAGCCGAAACAAAGTCATCTGACAGCGGTCAAGCGTATCCTTAGATATCTGAAGGGTTGTCCGTCGAGAGGACTTTGGTACCCTAATGACGATAATTTTGATTTTATCGCATTTAGTGATGCAGATTGGGGCGGCTGTGACAAAGACAGCAAATCCACGACAGCTGGATGCCAGTTTTTAGGGAGCAGGCTAGTCACCTGGCAGTGTAAGAAGCAGACTTTGGTTGCATTGTCTACTTGCGAAGCAGAGTACGTAGCAGTCACGAGTTGTTGCTCACAGGTTCTCTGGATTCAACAACAGATGGTGGATTACGGTTTGCAATTTCTTAAAACCGCTATTCACTGTGATAACGAAGCCGCAATTGCATTAACTAAAGACTTGGTAAATCACTCGAAAGCTAAACATATCCGGATTAAGTATCACTTTATCCGTGATTGTTATGCAAAAGAGTTGATCGATATGGTCAAAATCCACACTGACTATCAGAGAGCGGATCTTTTCACAAAGGCTTTTGATAAATCTAGATTCGATTATCTCTTAAAAGTAAATGGTATAAAAGAAAAACAAGACTGATCATCACCTCGGTTTATCGCTTTTTAGTTTTCAAATTTTCTTTAAGTTTTTACAAGTTTTTTAGAAAAATTCAAAAAAAAAAAACCCAAAAATATGTTTTACATTTTAGGGGAAGTCTATTATCAGAAAAACCAAAAACATTGAAAAATTCAAAAAGCCATAAAAATAGAAAAACCCAAAATGATTTCCAGGATAAAAAGAGGAAATGGTAGTACATCAGTGGGGATCTGACACAGGTCCAAGATATGTAATGCAATATGAGGCGTGTGTTGATTTCGTGTGATGTGCTGATAGGCTTCGTAGACTAATAACTGCGTGCATTAGTGATACAAACATAACGAACTACTCGTTCGTGGCTGAACACCTCATGGGCATATGGTCTTAGTACCGTAATTTCGTTTGATAGAGTTGCCAAAATCTGAGGTTTCGGGTCGTTATGTTATTGTTATCCAGGATATTCTGATTGAACTTTTGTCGTATTAATTTACGGACCTAGTTTAATCCGAATATTTGCTAAAAGAGCTTTAATGCAAAAATCAAAAGTTACCGAATTGAGGAACTTCATGTTTATTAATGATCAAAGATCATTAATTGCATCGTATCAATTTACTGATGCAAATCAGTAATTGATATCAGCCTCAACCTGGTATACATGCACATGTTACTTTGCTGCATTCATTTGCTAACCTGTACACCTCTTTGCTATATATCTTGTAACTAAACGGATAACTCTGGCATAATCACGCGTTACGAGGAAGCTTTGTGCAATTTCTTGATACGGGAGTATGTCGTGTGCGTGGGAACCACAACGTGTTAGTATAATACACTCAATCTCGTATCATTTTAAAGCACTACATAACAGTCTGCATGTGAGTTTATGTGGACAACAATATCAGCAGTTGCCGGGTCACATATTGTTTCTAATGATAATATAATCATCAGATTAACGCTGTGATCAGATTTCTCAAAAACTGATATGATCCTCTTACCGGATTACACAAAACATTTACTGCTTTACTTTACATTTGTGCATTTTAGTTTGTTTTTCCAAAAAGATACAAAACTCAAAAAGATTTTAGGTGTGTTTTAATATAAATTTCAGAAAAACCAAAAGTTTTACAGTTCTGTGTTATTTTTAGATAACCGATGGTGTTTGATGGTCATTTTCTGAGATTTGATGAAACAATCTGAGCTTTATATCATTTAAGACTGAAATAATACATGTTTGAGGCTTAATGTGTTGAAAAATGTTTGAATGGGATTCGATTTCGTGATTTGGTAAAATTTCAAAATTTTTCATTTTACATTCGGCCCTTAATTGGGTCGAATGTGGAAAATTGTTCACTTTCGAACATTTAAAATGGTCGAAGGTGGGTGTCACAATTCATCATTTTACTTTCGAACTAAATTCCCACATTCGTGTCTTTTATTACGGACGAATGTGCAAATTATCCCACATTCGTCCATTGCCAACGGTCGAAAGTGGAACCTTATATAAGGCCTAATCCAGGTTCGAACTCTTATTCTTACAAGTTTTCAAAAAATTTCAAATCAGCCAAACCTTGTTGCCTTGACTTCTTTGATTTGTGAATCTTAATCTAGTCGTTTTACTGATCATTTCCCTTCTTATTACACAGGTAATGGATTTAAAACGAAGCCAGAATTGGGGTTTTTAAGTTCGAACCCTAGACTTTACAATTTGGACTTCTTTAGACTGTTTTAGATCGTTTCTTTGGTTTGGATTCAGTCTTCATTGATTTTAGGGGGAGAATATAGAAAAACTAGGGTTAATTCAGTGATATGATGTGTCAATCGATTGTTTGTTTTGGCCGAACCCTAGTTTTCATTTAAAATCAATAAAAACTGAATAAATAATACAATTGATTGTTCAAGAAGCTTAGTCGGCCATGTTAGGGATTGTGTGAATCAAAAACAAAAAGTAAAACACATCAGAAATTGTTTTTGAAATTTTGGGTAAAAACTAGTCACATTCGACCAAGTCAATTAGGGCGAATGTAGAATGGTTTGGTCAAAGGTGATTTATTAAAGGACGAAAGTGAGTTAAAATGGACGAATGTGGAGTTTGCTTATTGAATCTTCACATTCGAAACCATATTTTCTTACATTCGTACCTCATATAGGGCGAATGTGGAAATTGGTTAAATTCAAAATTTTCAAAGTTTGTCGTTTTTGATTATTTTGACGTATTTTTGTTGATTTTGTGTTACAGATGGCAGAACAACAAGCAGAGAACGTGGAGATTCCAGTAGAGGAAGTTCCTGTGCAAGAAGAACAAGTTCCAGAAGCTCCAGTTGAAAATGTACCTCAAGTGTGGTCGTTTGCACCTCCTCACAACTGTTGTGCACATGTGGGAGAAGTTATGAAGAACACTGAGTTTACTGGAATTATAGACTTTCTCCGAAGAAGCACGATAATCCATGCCATTGCTACACCTGCTATAATATACAAAGACATAGTTGAAGACTTTTGGAAAAACGCTCGTTATGACTTCTGGGAGGGAAAGACTGCCATTGTAAGCAAGATTCAAGGGAAAGTTGCTATTGTGACTGAAGAAGACATCAGAGAGGCACTTAGGATCAAAGATGAAGAGTGTACTGATCCAAGAGTTTTATCATGGACTGAGCAAAGAGTATGCTTTCTTAGGATGAAGTATAACGGTCCGATCACTGATGGAGCGTTGCACAAGGGAAAGTTGAGTGTACAATTCAAATACTTTGCTCATGTCATCATTCATGTATTCGAGCCAGTTAGTGGAGGCTATGATGTGATGAGGAAGAGTTTGAGTTCGTTAATGGTTGCTTTGACACTGAACAAACCATTTAACATAGCCGGGATGATTCTGGATCACATGTTAGAAATGCTGAAAGGATTGAAGTCTAATAAATTCATGATGAATCCCAGATTTCTGATGATGATATTTGATCATAAGTATCCTAACTTGAGGACGGATCCTACTATGGTGTTGGGACAGGATCATATGAATATCAAGACGTTGGTTAGGATGAAGGGATATAAGGGTGTGCCTGATAATGAAAAGCCACCACACAAATGTCTGTTTGGTCACTTGGTTAATCCGGGTTACACTGACCCAGGATTGAACAAGGCTAGACATGATAAGAGTGATTCAGATAATGATGATCCACTTGTGCATGCCGGTGCTACTACAAAAAGAAAGCGACAAGTTAAGAATGCAGGAGCCAAAGGGAAGGGCAAGGCAAAGGCTGATGAATCTGAACCTGCAAAGAAACAGAAGGCTAGGAAGAAAAGTACTGCTAAAAAGGGTACTTGTTTGGTTGATGAAGATTCTGTCGATTCTGAAGAGACAGAGGAAGATGAACAGTGGGATTCAGATGCTGAGTTATTGAGGAAGAACTCCAAACGCAAGGCCACTGCAGTGGGAGAATCTGAATCATTGAACAAAGCAGTAGAAGAACAGTTACAGAAAGAGCCGATTGATTTAGAAGGTGATTTAGGGCTTGATACTGGAGATTTTGATGGATCTACAGTGGTAGTTAATTTGAAAAAGCCTAAACACAAGTCGATGGCTAAGAGAGACACGAAAAAGTTGAGAGAAAAAGAGATAGAGATGCTGCTTAAAGGAAAGAAAGTTCCTGATGCTGGTACTTCATCAAAAGTTTCCTCACCAGCTGCTAAGAAGCAAAAGAAGTCTTCCAAAGAACCTGAAGTAGTTCCTAATCTGGAGTCTACTTTAGAGAATGTTCTTAATATGTTCAGGAAGCCTGAAAAGGAAAAGACTCCTGTTGTTGAATCCTCCAAATCTAAAGTTGTTGTTTCTGATGATGCAATGAAACAAGTGAACAAACAACTGGAAGATATGATGAAAATGCTGACAGCTCAACAAGCTCAAATAGAAAGATTCAACAAGAATGAAGAAAAGATGTTGCAAATAGTTGTAGCTTCTAAGACGAATCAGGATGAACTTGAAAAGAAGTTGAAACAACTTGAGGAGGAGAAAAATGAGCTTGATGTGAAGTGTAACGGAAACAAGAGAATGATAAAGAGTGTTAGAAAAGAGAATAAGGAGTTGAAGAAGGAGAATAAGAGAATGAGTGATCTTCTTGATAAATTGTACGGTGAAGCTCCTAAGTTGAAAGAAGGAGAATAAGACAAAGAAAAAGAAGAAAAAAAGGTAGATTATGAAGAATCTTCTGATGATGAGGAAGGAGATGATAAATCAGATGATGAATCTGATGACGATGATGATGCTGAGGGGGAATCGGGTAACAAAAAGAATGATGATGAAGAAAGTAGCAGTGATGATGATGATGATAATGACGATTCGAGCAAGTTTACTTTTGAACAGAGACGGACTAAGAAGGGGAGTTCTGGCCAGTCAAGCTCGAAGAAGGCAGGAGAGAACGTAGATGCTGATGATAACACTTTCTGGAATGAGAAAATCAGATCGTTATCAGATGAAGCAAAAGATGTTTATCGGGAGATGTTGGGTAAAAGAGAATGGACGATAGAGTTTACTAGGAAGTTTGCTGAAATATTCCAAGCTGAAGACATGAGATATGAGTTGGAATATAATGATCCTGATTTAGAGGATGGTGAGGTGTCTGCTGCTGTGTCTAAAGAGATTCTTGAAGGGATTGCGCAGCGAGTTGGAAAGACACTGGAGGAGATCATGTCGGATCAAATGATTCCAGACATTCCTGAAAAGGATGTTGGAAATCATTCTGATGACAAGCAAATACCAGAGAGTGAGGAGATTGAGATTGAAGACATAACTCATGAAGAGTATCCCCAATACTTCAGAAAGAATGATGAAAATGAAGTATTCCCAGATTTCACCGAAACACATATGAGGGAAGCTAAGAAGAAAGCTGAGAAGAAGAGTGAAGAGTTTGTTAAGAATTTGTTTGGTGAAGATAAGCAGAAATCATCTGATCAAAGTGATGAGCTAAAGACTTTGTTGCAGAAGTTGAAAGAGAATGATGATAAAAGGCCGAAACCAGAAGCACAGGGAGGATTCTATAGATATCACAACCAAAATTTTAAAGGCAGAGCTCTTGGTTGGAAGTATCTTAGAAATCTGAAGTGCATTGCTGTCAAGTGGGAAACTGGAATTCTGTACTTCTACAGATTCTATGATTTGTTAACTCTACCATACTGGGCGGTGAGAGATATATGTCGTTTCAGAATGACTGGTGCTTCTGTGAATAATACAGCGGTTGGATGGTTTGCTGATAAGCTTATCTGGGAAAGTAGGACTAAATGGGATATGTTTAAACCTCAGTACCTGAGAAGGAAGGCTCACAGGGATATTGATCCAAAAACGGGTAGAAAGAGAGTGACGTTGATTTACAAAGCTCCTGAAGTGATGAGAAAGATACCGCTAATGCCAATTCAACAACATTTCAGTGAAGACTTTATTTTCTGGTATTATGACTGGAGGAATGCTGAAGCGGTGATTGTGTTGAGAGATGGGAAGGATTCGTACAAGAAGATACATGTTTTTGACCCGATGTGGCTCATAAACAGTACATTGGAAGATATTATCATGCTGTATTACAACCCGATTTACAGTGATCCCAATGATGCATCACAAGCAAAGAAGTTTCAACAGGTTGTTGGAGTATGCTTTGCTTATGATATTAACTCCGGTAGCAATTTGAGCAGAAACTGGGTAAGCAGGTGAAGGTAGCTGAAGTACCCAAGCAGTCAACAAAGAGGAAACTTGAACCTGAGATGACGAAAGACCAAAATAAACAACTGAGAATCAAGCTGATGAACATACAGATGGATGAAGTGAGAAGGCAATCCGAGCAATAGTCGAGGGGGAGTTTGTAGATGCATTATGTGAGACTAATGCTTCGGATTGTGATCATTAACATATGTTAGAGTTTTCTGTATGGTCGAAGGTGACAAGATGTAGGTCGAAGGTGACTTAATATGGGCGAAGGTGAAGATAGAAGGTCGAAGGTGGAGAAGATACTGAAGATAATCTATGTTCGAGCTATTGTAGTGGTCGAATGTGGAAAAGTTCCACATTCGAACCTACATCAGGGGCGAATGTGCAGAGGGTATAAATAGGTTTAGATTGTTTTGTTGGTTAGAACTTTGGTCATTTGTGTTTGTTAAGGTCTGAGTTTTGCTCTCTAGGTTAAGTCAGCGAATTTGTCAATAGATTAACTTGTTAAAGCGTATGTAATCAATATTTGATCAAGTTATCTATAAAAATGAGTTTGAAAAGCGTAATTCGTGTGTTTTGATTCGTTGATTATCATTTTGTTCTGTTCTAGGGTTTCCGCACCTGGAATAGTGCCTTGTATGATCAGATTTCCTGTTTTTAGCTAAAATTCTTCATTTACATTATTTAACATCTTTGTGTTTTTTAATTTACAAGTATGTGTATTGAATCTTTATGACACTAAAGTTGAATTTGCCAGGTAAAATTGTTTCCTATAAGGATTTTCCTCTCAAATTCTGGTGTTGCTTTAATTGATCAATGACTGTGTGTATATATAAGTAAGAGGAGGACTTGCTTAAGAAGCGTTAAGAACTACGCTCCCCATATCATTTTCTTAGAACTTTATACAATAAGTCGACCTATACGAACCAAATATATTGGATCCCGCCGCAACGCATGGGTAAACCCAGTAGTAGCTAAAAAAAACTAAAACGATTCGATTAAATGCATAAGTTTTAAAGGTATTATAAAATACATGAGTAATCTTTCAACAAGGGAGACTAACTTTTTGGGTTGTAAGCCATATTGGATTTTCATAACACTAGACAATAAGTTTTACCACATGTAGGATAAAATCTGGTTTGGAGAAACATGAATACACAACAAATATTCAATTAAATTTTGTAAATGTTGAATACAAGAAAGCCTCTAAAATATCTAGAATATGTGTTCCCAAAAATCCTAATCAACCATCTATTTATAGCCTAATCAACATTAGGTTGATTACAAGTATAGATTAATTAACTTTAATAATTTGTCTAACAATGATTGGTCTGAATGTCTCGTGGTGACTTACGTATCAACTTTGACTCGTTAACTTTTAATTTTATTGACTTTGGCTATGTAGATAACATTAGACTACACATTTAGACCCAACTCGTTCATATTTTTATAATGCACTTCTATAAACCTGTTATGAGAATGCATTTTCACTTTGGATGTTATATTTTTATGGTGGGTATAAGGGTGATAATTAAGCTAGTGTCATGCGAGATTCTTGAGATAGCTTCAACAAAAGCTTGTATCGCGCCGATTGAACTGAAGTCGGAGTGAAATCTAAAAATAAGTTCATTTAATAAGGGTCTGTCTATTCACAGTCACAACCCCCCCCCCCAATGGGTTCTATTTCAACCCCCGCAAAAGCGAGGCGCTTCGCTACCTTTTCCAAGAAGGTCAGTACGGGGTCAGAAAAAGCTGAAATTTTAAAAGCGAAGCGCCTCGCTTTGGCCAAAGCTAGGCGCTTCGGATCAAACTTTATTTTTGGGTAATTTTTTGGTGTTTTAAATTTTAAAAAGCAAAGCACCTCGCTTTGGCTAAAGCTAGGTGCTTTACCCCAAAAGCACCTAGTTATGGCCAAAGTCAGGTGCTTTGGTCCTTTTTTTTAAAAAAAATATTGTTTTAATTACATTTAAATGGTTTTACTTAATTAAAAAAATATTTTAATTCATTTTTAATACTTTTAACTTGTTTCCAATCAAAGAAAAATTAGTTTGACGTGTTTAGGTTCGTTTATTGCTCGTTTGTGGTTTTCAGAACAAACAACCGAGAATGAACAACTTTCATAAATATATGTACGTAACACATGAAGTGTCTAATCAATACCATGTTTTACCAAATTTCAAATTTTACATCTCTAATCGATATAATAGACTTGCGGACATTGTTTAACGCGATTTGCTTCGTTTAATTGCTCGTTTCATAGCAAACAACCGAGTATGAACAACTTTCATAAATCAATGTACGTAGTATATGAAGAGTGCAATCAATACCATGTCTTATCAAATTTCAAATGTTACATCTCTAATCGATATACTGGACTTCCGGACCTTGTTTGACGTGGTTTGGTTCGTTTAATTGCTTGTTTGTGGTTTTCGGAACAAACAACCGAGAATGAACAAACTTTCATAAATAATAATATAACTTTTAAAGTTAGGTGCGTTACCCCCAATTAACTATCATTAATAATTCTAAAAGTGTTTATTTTTTTCTTTTTTATTCAAAAAATAATAATAACCTACAGAGTACACTCATTCGAACAAGGTATGCATGAGTATTATTAATAAAAGAGAGTATGTGATGACCAATAGATTTAGGAAGCTGTGAAATCCGATCCATCTCTACACTTAATTTCACGAGCTAACTACAAAAACATCATCAATTTGGTGATGGTTTCAAACAAGGGTTCCTCTGAAAACCACCAAGGATCTATTAAACATTCCAAAACGCGCCAAACAGAGTCCGAAAGTCCAGCATATTGATTAGACATGCAAAAATTGTATTTTGAAAAAATATGGGTATCAAATGTATAGTTAGAGCACCGCGTACAATGATTTAAGAAAGTTGTACAAACTTGGATGTTTCTACCGAAAACAGAAACGAGCAATAAACGAACCGAAACGCCTCAAACGATTTTTTTGGGATTGGAAACAAATTAAAAGAATTAAAAATGAATTAAAAATATTTTTTAGTCAATAACAAATATTTATAACAAATTAAAACAAGTTTATTTTAAAAAAAACCTAAAGCGCCTGGCTATGGTCTAATCGATATGCTGGAATTCCAGAATCTGTTTGGCGCGTTTTGGAATGTTTAATAGATCGTTGGTGATTTTCAGAGGAACCCTTGTTTGATTATACTCGTGTTCAGCCTTTAGACTTCATTTGTGTTTTTTGGTAGAAAGGAACTAGGTTGCAAATATAATAACAATGTAAATAATAATAATGTAAATAATAATAATGTATGACTATGGAGAACATGCAATGAGATGATTTCGTACAAGATTCCACTAAACCACTGTTCAATTCCAAAACAACTGTTCATGCAAGCAAGTAAAATTTAGTTGTTGGACATTGTGATCGGTTTCATCTTGTTTCTTGAGTTGAACTTTCCGTGATCTACCTTTATCATCTCGGAGAGATATCTGTCAATGATGAAGGCAACCTGAAACAACATATAAAACCTGTCGGATTCCTTCATGGAGAATTCCTATGGAAGTTGCTATAATAGTTAAACAACTGTTCATGCAAGCAAGTAAAATTCAGTTGTTGGATAAACCGAGGCCTTAGGTGAATCCGTTTGGTGATGCTAAACCTAGAAAGGTTTTGCTCACCTGATGTTCCTTATGAATGATGGCGATAAACCACGTACAATGATTTATGAAAAATGTACAAACTTTGGATGTTTCTACCGAAAAACACAAACGAGCAATAAAATAATTAAATTAAAAAACTCTAAAAGTGTTTATTTATTTTGTTTATTCATTACTTCCGGGAAAAATACAAAATTAATCTTCGTTATACTTGATCTGCAATATTTGAAAATTATCATTTCTTGACATGCTTGAGGAAGACTTTCTTCAAAGGATCCGCTTGAAAATTATAATTTGGTCTTCAAGACTTCTAGGAGTCAGGTATCTCGTTCGTTTGATCATTTTACCAAAAGTACTTGAAACAATGTATGGATACGGATAACATGGAATGAGATGATATCGTAGAAGATTCCAATAAGCAAAACTCATTTTGTATTGAAAAATCCATCGGAAGATACTAAAGTATGCATCATGGCAATAGATCAGTTGTTTTAGGTTGCTTTCATCATTGACAGATATCACTCCGAGATGATAAAGGTAGATCATGGAAAGTTCAACACAAAGAAACAAAGATGAAACCGATCCGGGTGGATAATGGGCCGGTCAGTTCAACACCGGAACGGTTCGTTATCGGACCTGATCGGGTCGATACAATCCGGGTGGATAACGGGCCGGTCAGTTCGTGTAACACCCCAACCGATGTCGGAATCATCGAGGTGTCACGTAGTGATGACTGTTCAATAGCACATGGACTAAAATCTAAATTTAAATAGTAAACATATTCAAACCAAAATACAATTTGTCTCAAAGAAACACAAATATAGTAAATAAAGTTCAATTTTATTAAAGCACTAGGTCCAAAACCTAAGCGTGTAAAGCAAAACTTGATCAAACTGCACCTAAAACATGTACAAAATATTTTGTCAACAAATATAATGTATTGGTGAGTACATCCATTTGATACATATAGTATAAAAAACGTTTCGCAATTCATGTGTTGTATATCGTTCGCAAATATGTAATAAGTAGTATCAGTCAAAACCAAGCCTAGATGAATGAGACTAACACATGAATAACCATTTGAATAATGAATTAACAAGACAATGACCAAGATTCTCTCAACAGAGTCTCAAGGGGGTATACCATAGTACTATTCATTGAAATGCAAGGCCGCAGAACGGTTAATGATTTTGACTAAGCATAAATGCACACAAATTCATAAAGAAAACACACATGAGAATTGCATTAAGTATAAGATTAACATTTGATAATAGTTTACATGAATAGCCCCAAAATAGTAAAACATGAAAAAGGGGGAAAGATATACTCACTGTTTTGCTAAGCGATAAATCCAACAAGCTCGTCACAAAATAAAATTGGGAATTCCGAAGAACTCAACCTGTACGTATAAGTATACAAATAAGGGAAAAAATGACTTAAAGGTCTAAGGCATCTATAATCTAAGGCATTAGGGTTTGCTAGGCGTATGTAGGGAAAATGAAGTTTTATGATAACTCAAAGTTAATAATAATTTTGAATAAGCATATATCAAAATTTAAGATTAAATATTTGATTAAGAAAATATAAACACCTATGTTTTCCACACTTAGAAACATTTCTATTTTATAGAAAAATATTCATAAAACAGATTCTTATAATTTATATTTAACTAAACAATTTATTACGTCTAATTAAATATAAATAAACTAAAAAAATACAAGAGATAATCCAAAAATGGTATTTTTATGAAAAGTGATTATTTTCTGATGCAAAATAGTGAAAATAATATTTCCATGATTTTTCTCAATTTATTTGTATTTAAAATAGATTTAACGAATTAGATAGTATTTTAATGATTAAAAACGATAAAAACAACAAAAATAACTAATTTCTGAGAAACTAAATTTAATTTCAGTTTATTATACATAGAAATAATTCTTTAGAAATTTTGAGGTCAAAATCCTTTAAGATGAATTTTTAATCAATTAATTATGATTAAAAAATTTTAATCAAGAAAAATACGAAAATAATGTATTTTCATGAAAATAAAAATATGATAATTTTCTTTAGGGTGTCAAGATGTTTCACCTAAAATTTCATGATTTTTGGAGCAAAAATGAATTTATTATGGACTTTTAAAGATTTACACATATAATATGAATAAATAAACGAAATAAAAAAATAAAAAAATAATAAAATTAACCGAGCTGAAGGTTGTTGTTGCTAGGGATCGAACCTGATCCTTTTAGTTCAGCTCACAACACTATCACCACTAGACTACGAGACTTTTTAGTTGAAAATTATGAATACATAATATATTCATATTTATATATAAACTTCATCTTCTTCCCCAAATACCTCTGACAAGAACCCTAACCCTAAGAAATTTAATTAAGCCTAAATCAGACGAGTTAAGACTCGAAATCATGGGGCTATGGTTCAGACATCATAACTCAACGAAATGGCATCAAGAATGAGAGCTTACAATGCTTGTTTCGATCGGAATGACACCTTGAATAGTCGAACTAAAAATCACAAATTAAGAGATTTATGTACGTGTTTGGATACGTTTTTTTGATGGGTTTGAAATGTACAAAGCAGCAGAAACGATTTGGCATAATCAGTTTATATAATGGTCATGATTAACGGCCTAATGATTCGATTTTATTAACCCGACCGTTACCTTAATAAACCCGAATTAAAATCCTTATAAAACGCATTAAAACCATGAATTAAAGTCTGGAATTTGAAGGTATCGATTGGAGAAACGTATATGACTCAAAAGGTAGCATTAACATGCAATAAAAATCAAGAAAATACACTCACCGGAGCTTCGCCGGACTTCGGCCGGAATTCTACTGGAAAAACGAGTTGTAGCAGTTTTTTTTTTAACCTATGAACTTTCAAAAGAAATGAAATAAATGTTTGGTTTATAAAGTTTTTAATTCTCTACCAAAACAACATAGTGTCTTTTTATATTTGTATACGATTCACAATAAGATTTAAGATTCATCAACACGACATGATTAAGTTTCGATTCAATACACGTTCACGATTAATAACGAAGTACAATGATCAACGCTTTATTAGAAATCAAAATGATTAAAGTACAAGGACTAATTTTGTCAATTCCACAAAGTGTGAGGGGCACAAATGTTACAGTCTCCCATACTTTTAGAAATTTCGTCTCGAAATTAATTTTCACCCGAGGATTCTGGAAATAGATGTGGGTACTTAATCCTCATTTGGTCTTCTCGTTCCCAAGTGAACTATGGACCTCGTTTAGGCTCCCAACGAACTTTGACAATAGGAATACGATTGCGCTTAAGTGTCTTGACTTCACGATCCGTAATTTCCACAGGGTTCTCTGTGAAATGCATTGATTCGTCAACTTGAATGTCCTCGAGTGGTACATGTAGATTTTCATCAGCTTGCCTTTGCCAACGCATCGGAAAGTTTCATTTAAGACTCTTATTTCCTGAACGCCATTGCTAACCCTCTAGGATCCCCGATCCCAATATGCCGACTACCCCAACCGTGCCGTTACCAAAGTTTAAACCTGAAAGACACACTTAAAAAGTCAACATATAATGCTGGTGAGTTCATAAGTTTTACAAAAGAGTTTTCCGTAAGTTTGAAAAGATCATATCCGTTACTACTAGGTTATAAGAACGTTAGCTAGACGTTAAGTGTTTTTACTACTACGGTTGGGAACCCATTACTAAACACGTACAAGAAGATGAAACCAGCCCAGACTGACTGGGCTACCGATGCCTCCGTAACCCGAAAGTTAAGGACAATATGCACCCGCCCGGCCCCGCCGTCAAGTGGGGTTTGTGAGGCCCAATAGATCTATCCACATTTCCCTCGTTGTGCATCCCCACACATTCATGGTTTCCCCTGGGACTTTCCGAAAAAGCCGTATAGTAATTGATGTGTTGCAAAACACATCTAATTTCCTATGTATTTTGTAGTCATTTTCAAGTCTTTTTATTAGTGTTTTATTAGTTTTAGGCTTGTACTTGTCTATTTTATTTATTTTCGCATTTCATTGGATTTTTATTAGTTTTGAGTCATTTTTAGTATTTATTTATTTTATATTTTGTAGGTGTCCATAGACATTGAAGCGTAAACGAAAAACTTTGGTCGAGCCAAAACACCTGAGTCAAGAGCATGGTGTCCTAGTAATAATAATAATATTAAAAAAAATACAAAACTACTTTAAGATTGTAAGCTTGGGGTCACGAGACCCAACATATGTTGGGCCAAACAGAAGTCAACGAAAAATATTTAGAAAACAAAAACCTAAATCGATATATTATAAAAAGAAGCGGCACATAATATTATTTTGGAGGAGGTAATTTTCGACAGCCGCCAAAGATAAATTTTGCCAAGGAGCTCTCGATCAGAGCAGCTAAGAAATAACTTTGAGAGGAAGGCTTGGTTTACGATTGAAGGCTCGGGTTTGATAACTATACGTTATAGTTTACATATTTATTTACTTTGTGTTCATAAATATTGAGACCATGACTATGTGTTATCTTGAACCTATGTTTTTAGCTTTTTCCATGTTAATGAATAGCTAAACGTTTAGGCTACTTAGGTCGTGTTGATGAATACTTAGCATTTTTATGACTTTCGGATTCGTTTAATTATATAATTGGCTTATGTTTTGGTAAATATTTAATTGTGTTTGGGTATGATGCGTATGCGTATTTAAGTCTAATTTCTGATCTTTGATAGTTCCACGTGTGTCTTGTTGAATGTCTTTCAGTTATAGATGCATGTTAGGTTGCCTGCTCTGTGCTTGTAACTAGTTTATGTTTTTGACGTCTAATTCCATAGGAACTTGATTTGAGAGTTTAGAGGACTTAGGTATTCTGCCATTCCTTGAGACCGGGAGGTGATAGGGTGTCGGGTTGTCTAGATCTTTAGGTATCGGGTAGAAGTGAGACCGGGAGGTGATCTTTGCCTAGTGTGTCTTTAGATTCTTGTAATTCTGAATTATTTCCAAGCCAATTAGATTACTCCTTCACATTTTTGGGTGTGTTGTGACTAGCGAGACCGGGAGGTGAGCGAGTCTTTCGAGTACCTTAGCATTCCCTAGTGAGGTGAGACCGGGAGGTGATCTAAGCTAGTAACCAGTGATTTACACATCCCTTAGGATTTTCTGAGAGGTGTTAGTGAGACCGGGAGGTGATCTAGCATGCTTTAGGGGTTTCCTGGGTCGGGCGTATCTTTAGAAAACCTGGTAGCCAATCTATTATTCGATTCCGAGAGTTATGAGTCTGCGGGTAGGATTCTAGACCTAGGTAGTTACCTTACATATTATCTGAGTTTGATCCACTGTTCTTAGCTTCTGGTTTTCGTCTCTGTGTTATTTATTTTAATTGCTTTTATTTTATTTGCATTTAGTTTAAAATTAATTCTCAAAAATCCAAACTATTAGGCTAGGAGTCGACAGAGGTTTAGTACCGAGAGTCGCCATATTGTGTCCACGGTTCGATATTCCGGACTTACTTGCTTTGCTACACTGCGACCGGTACACTTGCCGTTAGTGTGTGGTTTTGTAGGTTTTTCCATTTTTAAAACTTGACCGATTTATTTACTACACATTTCACACATCAAGTTTTTGGTGCCGTTGCCGGGGACACAATGCGCTTTTGAGGACGACCCGAGTCGGGGATCCAGTCATTTTATTGCTTTCGTAGTTTGGTAGATTTTTAGTTTTAATTTTATTAAAAGAAAAAAAAAATATTTTTGTTTATTTGCTATTTGTTTGCTTAGGATTAGTTGTTAGTTTTCTTTATTTGATTATTTGCTTTTCATTCTTATTTGTTTTTTGTTTTTCTTATTCTAGTGTAGTTTAGTTTCTCTGTATCATAGGAAGTACCCCATTGCAGTCCTAAAATATTTTGCCCACCAGATAGATCACGTAGAAATGGCTGCACGTAGGACTGTCGCTGAACACATCAGCATTACACCCACTCACATCCGGTCCAGTATTACACTACCCACTGTTGAGTCGAACAACTGGACCATTGAACCCACTCTGATCAACACCCTATCTCATTCAGTCCAGTTTCACGGCATGCGTGATGAAGACCCATATGGCCATTTAACTAGATTTGGTAGAGTCTGTAGCACCTTCCAGCTTGATGGTGTCACTGATGACGCCATTCGTTTGCGTCTGTTCCCGTTCTCACTTACTGATCAGGCCCTCACTTGGCTGGACTCCCTCCCACAGGGAGCCGTCACCTCTTGGACTAATCTTCAGACGAAATTCCTGCAAAAGTATTTCCCCCCTGCTAAAACCGCTCGTCTTAGAAATCTTATTTATGCCTTTACTGAGCAGTCGGGGGAGTCCTTCTATGAGACATGGGACAGATTCAAGGCACTTCTGAATAAGTGCCCTCATCATGGTCTTGAGGACTGGAGAGTCGTGGAGAAATTCTATACTGGAGTTTCTGAAGCGACCAAAAGACTTCTTGACTCTACAGCAGGCGGTAATATGATGAAATCCAAAACCGCTGCTGAATGCCTTGAGATGATAGAGGACCTAGCCACTAGCACCTACATCGAGCGTGGCTCTAGGGGCGTTACTGCTGCCCCTAAGGGTATCCATTCTGTTGAGAGTAGCATTGCACTAGCCGCCCAGGTAGAATCTTTTGCTATCGTCATGAAAGATATTCAGGTTAAGATTAGTGCTAAGTGTGAGATTTGTAGAGGGGGTCATGAGACCATAGATTGCCACGTAGGTCCCAGTGAGGAGTTGAACTATGTCCAAAGTTACAACTCTGGATGGCAGAGTGTAGGAGATCCTAAGTCTGAGATTAGTGAGTTAATAAAGAAAAGTGAGGAGAATCAGGCTAGGATGAATAAACTCCTAGAGACCATAGTGATGCAGCGTGAGTCCCGTTATCAGGAGCAGCAAAAGAAAAATCAGGAATTTGAGCTGCTATTTAAGAATCAGGGGTTCACACTTCAGAATTTGGAGAGGGTCATAGGAGAGTTAGTTGGTAAGGTGACTAAGAATTCGACAGATGCTCAGGTGAACGCGGTGTTCACTGAAAGTGGTAAGAGCACGGAGTTGATCACCCAGTGTCGAGAGACAGTGAGTTAGTTGAGGAGGAGAGTGTCGATGAGGAGATTAGGGTAGAGTCTCCGGGCAAGGTGCACCCTACTAGGCTAGACCCAGCAAGTACCGCACAGACCAAAAGTAGGTTGAAGGAGAAACAGTCTGAGGGGGAGCCCAAAAAGGTTTATGTTCCACCTACCCCATATGAACCAGTACCGCCTTATCCAGGTAGGTTGAATAAGAGTGAGCACTTAGAGCAATATAGGCACTTCATTGATTTGTCTAAAGAACCTAAGACTAGTGTCACATTCATTGATGTTCATAGAGATATGCCTAATGATGGGATTGGGTGCTCACCACTGCGCAGAGCATACCCAAACCCGGAACACAACCCTGCGGAACAACGCCCCGCGCACAAGAGAAACTTCCCCAGTAAGCTAAGCAGCAACGACTCTCCTACAATCACGGAGTGATGCTCGCGCGCGTAAGCGGTAAAAGCGGTAATCGTTCCATGTTTCCTTATTTATAGCTATTTCATAACTACTTTACTAATATAGTCTTCGGGTAGTGGAGACAACCCTAATCGGGCCTGGCCCATTACGATTAGGGTTTTGGGTAATGGTGGCATGCGTCCATCTCTATATAAGGGATCATATCCCTAATAGAGGGACACTTTTGGCTAACCCTAAGAGCTATCACACTTGATAGTATCCCCATTCACCCACGTTTTTGTTATAAACTACTACCTCGTGTAGTCGTCTCCCTACCCTCAAAATCTTACTTGCAGGTTACTCCAATCCAGGAAGTGCTAGTGAAGGATCAATCTTGTGGTTGCATCTAGTCTATCATCCCCTTAAGGAGGTTAGACTACCTGTTTCTTCATTGGCGCCATCCCTTACGGTTTCTTAATCTTTCAAACTAGTGCCAATGGATTCTGGAGCTGAACAACGTCATGATCCCATCGATGTTGATGGAGGAGTTCAAGCGAATCAAGATACTGGAGCACCAACAACGGTGACAAAGAATGTGCATCAGAAGCAAGCTGCCACAAACTTTCAACTATTTCCATCAAGAAGGCCGGCATCAACATCACAAAAGAAAACAGTTGAAGAGCCTGTGGACGATCCAGAGGAATCGCTGGCCCAAGAAAGTGCCAGGACAATAGCAGAATACCAGAAGAAACTGATAGCAAAAGCTCGATTGGAATCAAGGAAAACTCTGTCTTTTGATACTGAAGATGACTCTCAAGAGGATGAACAACCTGTTGTTCGTCCTACAGCCAAGCCCCGTCAGGCGGTACGTGGTGGAGAACGTGGTAAAAGTACTCACGTTCAGGACCACGTCAACCTGAATGGGGAACCTGATGGCTACGAGTCCGAGAATGAGATCACTTCCGATCCTACTTATAAACCGAGAACAAAGTCTGTAGCAAGTAATCAGACTAACCCAGACGACGACCTCAACAAGCCGTATCGTCCTAAGTCATTTGCGGAAAGATCAAAATTTTGCGCAAGAATCGCGCTGGCACCTATGCCAGTCGAATGCAAACTGCCGAATACGATTGGAAAATATGATAGCTTGCGCGATCCCGACGATCACCTGCACGCGTTTGATTGCGCGGGAAGTTCAAAGCCATGGCCGGTTCAAGCTTGGTGCCACCTGTTTGTTCAAACCCTAACGGGCGCGGCACGGGTCTGGTATGAAAGTTTGCCGGTGGGAAGTCTTGTAGACTTCGACGATCTGATTAAGAAGTTCAAGAATCATTTCTCCCATCTTCGAAAACACAAAAAAGACAAGGCCCAGATCTTGTTGTGTTCCCGGAAGGACAACGAGAGTCTGGAGGATTACATCATTCGTTATAATAAGGAAGCCCTACAACTGGGGTGTGGCGAGGAGCTCACTAGGGCCGCATTTATTCATGGAGTGCGAAATGACGATCTTATGAGATGCCTGACGGGAAAGGAAGGTGTTCCCGAAGCATGGGATGAACTCATCGAGGCAGCAAAGCTTTACGCATCATCGGAGCGCTCGTTTACGCGCTCGAAAAATTTCCACCACAATGGCAACCAAGGTGCGCACACGCACGACAAGGGGAAAGGAAAACAGTCAGTGTGGTCTTGAATCTCAGGTGCCACAGATGAAGGAAAATATTCCTCGGGGCAAGATCCGCGGCATTATCTTAACAACAAGCACCCGCGCGATTCAAAGCCACCAAGTAAGAAGAATTATGACTGGACCCCATTGTCAAAGACACCTTCGGAGGTTCTGAAGACGGAACAAATTCAATTTCCAAAACCAAGGGAGTTAAGGCAAGATAGAAGGAATGTCGACACGTCCAGGTACTGCGAGTACCATGAAGACTACGGCCATCTAACAGACAACTGTTATAGTCTAAAGATGGAGATTGAGAATGCAATCAAGTCGGGTCAGCTATCTCACCAAGTAAAGAATATGCGGAAGAAGCCTAGAGATCCGCAAGGGGATGCTGATCCCAATAACAAGAAGATCAAGAATCTCAACGCGCATCACGTGCAGCGCTCAAATCGCCACAATTGCTACATGACTCACAACCGGAGTCACAAGAAAAGAGCCTATTCTATAGCACAAGATGATTCTTGGAAAGAAGCACCTGTGGTTATGCCGCGCGTCAAGGGAGGAGCGTCTTCCACGACACCGTTAATCATAACGGGCGTCATTGGACATTATCGCACAAGGTATATGTTCCTTGACAACGGGAGCAGTACAGACATCATGTACCAACAGTGTTTTGACCAATTAGATGCGGAAGATAAAGAAAAACTCGTCCCAACTACGGAACCAATATCCAGATTCATTCACGAGGTGATCATCCCGCTGGGCATACTCACACTGCCTGTCACATGGACAGATGGACAGCTCTCTCGCACAGAGATCTGTGATTTCATGGTTTTACCGGTGAATTCGTCGCATGATGTTCTCATCGGGAGAGAAGGATTGGCAAAATTTAATTGCAACGCGTCTACACCGCACCAGATGGTTGGATTCCCAACGCGTGGAGGTGTGGCTTTCATACGCGGAAACAAAAACTGGCACGCAACAGATACATGCAAGCCTCCTAAGATTATGAAGCCATCAAACCGCACTGATCCCGAAAAATGGGTCATTAACCCTAAATTCCCAGATCTGACGGTTGTCATTGGCCCAGTAATCTCCGACACCATACGGGTACATTTAAAGCAGCTACTAACTAAGAACATGGACGTCTTTGCTTTTCAACCTGCGGACATGGTCGGTGTTCCCCGCCATATCGCGGAACATAAACTAAACGTTTACAAGTCTGTGGAACCAGTCGTTCAGAAAAAGCGCAGTATAGGGCCGGAGAAAACAAAGGCCATGAACGAGCAAGTTGCCGAACTCTTAGACGCAGGCATCCTGCGAAGAACAAGATACCAAACGTGGGTTGCTAATCCAGTCATGGTCAGAAAGTCCAACGGGGGTTGGCGGATGTGCGTGGACTACAAAGACATAAATAAAGCATGCGCGAAGGATTGTTACCCACTTCCTGAAATTGATTTGAAGGTCGACTCCTTGGCACCATTCAGATTCAAGTGCTTCCTCGACGCTTACAAAGGGTACCATCAAATTCAGATGGCCAAAGAGGATGAAGATAAAACATCTTTCCGCATAGACACGGGCACTTATTGCTACACAAGATGCCGTTTGGATTGAAGAATGCAGGGGCTACATATCAGCGCCTCATGGACACGGTGTTCAATGCACAAATCGGAGTTAATCTCGAGGTGTATGTGGATGATTTGGTCATCAAAAGCACAGAAGAAGACCAAATGCTCGCGGACATCCAAAAGACCTTTGATCAACTCCGCACAGTCCGCATGAAACTCAACCCGAGCAAATGTTCTTTTGGAATGGAAGAAGGGAAGTTTTTGGGAGTGATCGTCACTAAAGATGGTTTCCGCGCAAATCCTAATAAAGTGCAAGCAATCGAGCGCATGCCATCCCCGTCTTCCATACGGGAGGTTCAGACACTCATGGGGCGTCTAGTAGCCCTAAATCGTTTTCTCTCGAATTACGCGTCGAACTCATTCCCTTTCGTGAACACCCTGAAGAGTTGCCTCAAGAAGTCAAATTTCAAATGGACAGTGGAAGCCGAGACCGCCTTCAAGGAAATGAAAGAGTGCTTAAGCCACTTGCCGACGCTCACAGCGCCACTTCCAAAAGAGCCATTAACGTTGTACTTGTCAATAAAAGAAAAATCAATCGGTGCTGTTCTCCTGGTTGATCGTAAAGGCGTTCAAACTCCAGTATACTACGTGAGTCGAACCTTACTTGATGCAGAGACTCGATACTCCACGATGGAAAAGCTGGTACTAGCATTAGTACACGCATCAAGAAGATTGCGGAGATATTTCCAGGGACATCCTATAAATGTCCTAACAGATTTCCGCATTAACGACATCCTGCGCAAACCAGAGCTGTCGGGACGCTTGGCCAAGTGGGCCATTGAGCTGGGAGAACATACAATTGAATACAAGACTAGAACATCATTCAAAGGTCAGATCCTTGCAGACTTTGCCGCAGAGGTCCCTCCCGAAAGCGTAACCGAATGTCAGCAAGCAAATGTCACTTCGCCAATTCCCGAGTCTATAGAGAAATGGGAATTATATACGGACGGGGCATGCAATGACGATGGCGCGGGAGCAGGCCTGCGCTTGATCACACCAGATGGAAAGGATTTCACCTATGCAATCCGCCTTGATTTCCCAACTACAAATAATGAAGCGGAATACGAGGCATTGCTCGCAGGATTGCGCATCGCAAAGCAAATGGGTCTGCAACACTTAGACGCTCATGTCGATTCTCAGTTGGTGGCCAACCATATCGATGGCTCATACGAAGCACGAGACGCATCCATGATTGTGTACTTAGAGCAGGCCAAAGCCCTCATGCGCGACTTCATGTACTGCAAGGTTCATCATATCAAGCGAAGTCAAAATAAACCAGCAGATGCGTTAAGCAAGATGGCATCAACGGTTTTCGATCATTTGGCAAAGGATGTGCGGGTGGAAGTCCTGGATCATCCATCAGTGCCTCCAAAACAAGTCAATGTGATCCAGACTGGCAAGACCTCCTGGATCACCCCGATCAAGGCTTATCTCCTCAATGGAACGCTTCCAGACAACAAAGCGGAGGCTAGAAAGCTCCAAAACAAAGCATTGCATTACCAAGTCATCGACGGAATACTGTACCGGCGCTCGTACTTAGGCCCTTTATTACGTTGTGTTGACTCTGCAGAGGCGACACATCTTATCAAAGACATACATGAAGGGTCGTGCGGACTACACGCAGGCCCAAGGATGGTAGTGGCCAAACTGATGAACGTAGGTTACTATTGGCCCGGAATGCACATGGACGCCATGACAGAATTGCGCAAATGCAAGTCCTGCCAACGCCATGCGCCGGGAACACTACGGCCCAAGAATAATTTGGTACCCGTCACCGCGGCATGGCCATTTCAGAAATGGGCCATTGACCTTGTGGGACCATTCCCCACAGCTCCTGGAAATGTAAAATACTTGGTAGTGGCCATTGATTACTTTACCAAATGGGTGGAGGCAAAAACCTTGGCCTCCATCGACGGGAAGAGTATCAAAAAGTTCATTTGGGAATTTATCATCTGTCGCTTTGGCTTACCAATGGAAATTGTAAGTGATAACGGCACGCAGAAGCATCGGACCAACACTTACAAGAATGGTTGTCTTCTATGGGCATCAAGCAGATATTTACCTCAGTCGCACATCCGCAAGGTAATGGACAAGTTGAGCGTGCGAACAGAAGCATCGTGGAAGGAATAAAAACCAGACTTGGCACAAAACGCACTGGTTGGGTGGACGAGCTCCCTCATGTCCTATGGGCTCATCGCACGTTGTCCAAGACAAGCAATGGAGAAACACTGTTCAGCCTTACATACGGGACTGAGGCTGCCATACCTGCGGAAATACACTGCGCTTCACCAAGGATCTTATTGGCAAATCATCGGGTCAATGACACGGAGTTAAAACTCAACCTGGACCTGTTAGATGAGCGCAAAGACATGGCGGCTATCAAAGAGGCCAATTATAAGAGACAACTTGAGAAGTATTACAATTCAAAAGTTAAGGCAGAAGCCTACCGCGTTGGAGATTACGTCTTCCGCAACAACGAAGCATCCAACGCAGAAAAGCCAGGCAAACTTGCGCC